>OU898280.1:24044592-24644592 GCA_918026665.1 Diabrotica balteata
TAGTAGTCAATATTGGCCTTAAGTAAAACTCTTTTAGGTTTGTTAAGCTTTCGAGTTTATTGTACTCTTTTTCAAAACGTACTAAAAATTAACATAAAAAATTACATTAGAAAAATGAAGTTATTATATCTTCAATAGGCTTACCCTTGTGAGGATTGTGTTTTAAAAATTAGCAAAATTAATTAACATAACGACATTATTAAATTTGATTTACTTTTTCGTTCTGTCAAAACTTATTACTAAGGTTTCCATGTCTCTTCTATTTTTTTTATATTTATTTTAGGTGAGTTTGACAGAGG
Organism: Diabrotica balteata; assembly: GCA_918026665.1. Taxonomy (NCBI): domain Eukaryota; kingdom Metazoa; phylum Arthropoda; class Insecta; order Coleoptera; family Chrysomelidae; genus Diabrotica; species Diabrotica balteata. The sequence goes on from OU898280.1 coordinate 24,044,892, forward strand.
AAGTGTCTATGTTTATGCAAACCTTCATTGCAAATTTTGATATAATATTACAGTTATTAAACAAGCAACAGAGTTTATGTTACTAAGTAATTAAGAAAGAAAAAACACAAATAAAATAAATTTTATCTCATTTGAACTTGGAATAATCCCTTTAATATGCGTAACTTTTAAGAACTTTTATATTGTTATTCTTTTATTTAAAAGAAGATTACTGTATATAGCACTAAGATTTTCAATGTCTTCTCTTTTGTTTAAGGTGTTTTGTGTAGTTTTAATTAAACACATTTCTAGAAACAGTCTTTTGTTGTAATTTCTTTCCTTCTCAATATTTCTGTTTGATCATAGTTAGGCGTATGGCCCATTGTAATACAATGTTTACTTAATGCACAGGCTTGTACTTTATTCAGATTAATATCACTCTTGTGAGATGTTAATCTTCCGGACAATTTCTGGACGTTTCTCCAATATATACTCTATTACAATTATTACAGGGCAGAGAGTACACTACATTGGAGCTTTCTCTATTATTTAAGGGTGTTTTAAGTTTAGTATATAATTTCGATATTGTTTTTATATTTCTGGTTCCAATTTTGATATTAGCTACTTCTCTAAATTTATTTAGTAGTATATTTGTTAAACCTGGAATATATGGTAAAGAGTGGTACAATGTATTTTGGTTGTTTGTTGAAATTTTTATAAATTTTTTTTTGTTTTTGTTTTTGTTTTAAAATAAAAGCATGGAATCAAGAAATGTGTATTTTTGTATAAACATTGTTGTGTATTTTTGATTGTATTTGTATGTTTGTGTACAATTAACTAACTAATTAATACTCTGACACTTGGAGATTTAATTGCATAGGTATCAAAAAACTAATATTTAAATGAACACCTCACACCGAAATGTTTTTGTTGTCCTTGTACGAGTTCAGTGCTTTCATGAGTAAAAGCATTTAATAATACCTTTTAAATGGATTCAGTCATGGCAAGAGTGATAGTCGATAAGCCATTTAATTAGGAAAAACGGTTTTTCAATACGTTGCTTTTGTTACACCCTAGTCATTATCAAAATAGAAATTCCCCAAGTCTTTATGTAATAGCACTAATATAATTATAATACACTTCGTTGTACGATGTACCAGTACCAGAATTACCAGTATGTTATGAAAGGAAATGTTTTTTGCTTTGAAATAAAAACAATATTGAAAAAATCACTACATGGACAACAAATTATACATCAACATGAAATACATACAAAACAAAATATAATAATTGTTTTACACGTTTCGGTCTCTGCTAACGGAGACACGTCGCTTAAAGGCCTATTCAAACACATCAGTCAAGTCTCGTGACAGTCCTGGCGCCAAGCCGAACAATCCGTCATAGAAAATATTTTTTAATAGAAATTATGGCGCCGGCATTCACATTCATCAGACGACGAATAGTTTTCCAGCTGTCAAATAATTAATAGTTCTGTGACCAAACAGGACCGGTTCGGCGCCGAGACTGTGACGGAACTGATGTGTCTGAATCGACCTGAACCCTCTCATGCATAATTTTAGGGAAAAATTTTTTTTTTTCTTAGAAAAATTATTTTATTGCAAAATATTGAAAATTAACATTAGAAAATAGTATATTAAGTGAAAAAACATAAAATTTTTTTCTTAAACCCTAAAAATAGTCCGTCCACTCTAGTGGTCACTATGCACTTGCAGAATCGCGGAAGCCTCAGTTACTGGTATGAAAATATTCAAAACACGATGGACACAGCAGCTCATTGCACCTTTTGCAGATGTATTTTGTTTTTTTTTGCAAATCTTCGAGCATTTGGTATATCAATTAGTTGTGGCCAGTGCCCCCAATTACTTTGTCTAATTTCAGGGGGTGCATGATGATTCGGTTTCTTCTGGGATGGGAGGTGGTGTACCAGACGAAGGTCTACCTCGTTTATTTTCTTTCTGTGTTCCCAAATTTATTAATGCTCTGGCAATACTTGCTTTAAATTCAAGCAGATCTTTTTTTGGATTTCCGTTTTTCTTGTACAAAATCCATGCATTTACAACAAAACATCCACAAAATGCATAAAAACTCTTATGTATCAGCGTTTGTTTGTTCTCCTTAGAGGATACAGGGCCAACAACTGGTCCGTCAGGTCTACTCCTCCCATATTTTTGTTATAAAACTGAACAAAAAATGGTCTGTTCACTTCTATAGTAGTCTTAGTAGATTTACACCAGCGTTTTGTTTTATTCTTAGGTTCTATTCCAGCACAATTGGAAACAATGTAAATAGTCTTGTTGTCTAGCCATTTAGATACAATTATATTGCCACCTTCAGTACTTGCAACAGATGAAGTTCCCCTACCCTCTTGTTTCATTTGTTTATCTGTTTTCATAACAGAATTACAATTTTGTAGTCGATTCAATCGGAGAGTTCCTGTCGCCCATATACCTCTTTTATGCAGTTCTTCGATAAGGGGAAGTGAGCAAAATAAATTATCAAAAAATACTTTATGATTTATTCTCTTCAAGTCGTCAGTTAGACGCAAAACTACATCAGCGCACGCTCCAAGTTTACTAATTTGACTTCTGTCTCCTGAGGCTCCTTGGTAAACCTCAAAACGATACATATATCCACTAATTCCAGCTCTTACCCAAACTTTGACTCCCCACTTTTTAGGTTTTTTTGGTAAGTATTGCTTTATATAATTTACTCATGAGAATAATTTCCTCATCAACTGATTGGTATTCCTCTGGATCTGTGGCACCTAAGAAGTTTTTCTGAATTTTATCCAAAAATGGTCGGATTTTTCGCAATTTGTCCGTGTTATTTTGATTTACATTATCATTATTTACGAAATGTAAAAACCTCAAAATAGATTCAAATCTATTAACAAGCATAGCATCTGCAATAAGGTCCATTCTCAGGCCATTATCACTTGACCAGTAAAGCCGTATTCTGGGATACCTGATGTACGCCATCACTAAATTTATGCCCAAGAAAGCATATAACTCATATTTTGTAAAACCAAAATTTAATTTATTGTTTTGGCCAGCATATAAATTGGTCTGAAAGACGATATCATCCATTATGTCTGCGGTGAACAGTGATAAAAAATAATCAATTGGATTGTTTCTTGAACATGAATATTTTCTGTTCCTCTAAACTGTGGCAAAGTTGCTGGCCCATACATGCTGTCATTATTGCACCATTTCCAGTCTTTTTTCTCAGCCTTTTTTGATTTTTTCTCTTGACTTTTATGTTTTGATGAAAATGCCAAAATACGCTGATCTAATGGAATGTCATCTTCACTCATATCATCGTCACTGTTTTCTGGCTGTATTTCTTCTAAGTCACTTTCATCAATTTGGTCTTCAGCCGTTACATGTTCGAGCAAATACGTCTCTTCGTCATTGTAATCAGATTCCAAATCTGAACCTTCTGGTAAATCATAAATAATGTCATCATTATCAATACCTATAAATTCTTCATTTTCTGGTAAACATAAAGGTATTTCGTCCCTATTGTCGTCTTCATCGGCAAAAAGTACTTTCTGAAATAGAATAAAATTTCCCATTGAAGAAGTAATATTATGTCAATAAATAAAATTTATTTATTTGTACCAAAATAATATAGGTAAGTACATAAAAAAATGCCCTCGAAAATCCCTAAATCAATAATAAATCGTTGACAAGAAAAGCAAAAAATATGTGAACAAGAAAGCTACTACCCCTCTAAAAATTATACTCATAAAACATAGCACAAGAGTGAAATTCTAAGTTACATATTGCATGACGTCCAGTCTAGTGGACATAACTTCAAGGCGATATTTTCGGTGAGTTTTCAATTATTTTGAAATTATAACAAGGGCAAATTGTGTAAAATACATAATTCTATAAGAAAAATATTTTCTTACCTTTTTGTTTGCTTTTCCATAAAAACTACGGGCACTTATTTCAGGCAATTCACAGGTGGTCATCGCGGTCAGGTTATTCATAGATACTACATAAACAAACTTTGAATTTCAAAATAAATATTGTAGATGGCGGTAGTAGTTACTTGATTAGACCACTGAAAGGATTTCATGCATTTTGCATAAGTTTCAGAGAATTAAAATATATTTTTTGGAGTTAAAAGAATCTGTCCACTGCAGTGGACTCAATGCGTGAGAGGGTTAAAGGCGCGGATACACAGGGGGAAGGGTAAAATTCGTCCCTAAGAAGGTGCAAAATGAAAGAAAACTCATTATTTGTGTCTTTTATGTACACTGCGTGTCATTAAGAAGAGGTCACCTAGAATTTTATAAGCATTTTTTAATAATTTAAGTTTTTGCAATTTATTCTATTTACTTAAATAAACTCCCACAATGCAGAAACACAATTAAGGATAATAAATTCACAAAATTGCTCAGTTACATCACTTCAAAAAATTCACGTGTTGTTTGTACGTTGTTTTCCTTGAAATATGACTGTTCTGATTTTCAAAAATCTTTCATGACTGTACAGTTGTTCAAAGAGTGGCCTTGTGCAATTTTTAAATTTAAAACTATGGCTGACAGATTTGCTAGATCTGTTCAAATTGTTACTTTGATTGATAATGGAATGAGTCAAAGAGAAGTGGTCAGACCGCTTAAAGTCAGTTGTTGTATGGTTCAAAAAACATACCAACGATTCGTAGAGACTGAATCTCACGAACGACGATCAGGATCAGCGGCAAAAAGAATTACGACGGTCAGAGAAGACTGTTCTTTACAACGCACTTCTTTACAAAATCGGTTCTTTACGGCTGGAGCAATCCAAAACTGTTCACAAAATGCTCACGGGTGGACATTAAGCACTTCTACAGTAAGAAGCAGGTTGAGGGAATTTGATCTAAGGGCTCGCTGCCCATCAACAGGACCTTTGTCAACAGAAGCACATCGATAACGCCGACTTGAGTTTGCTAGAGACCATGAGCATTGGACGATAGAAGATTGGAAAAATGTTTTGTTTTAGTGATGAGTAAATGGTTCTTTATGGATCAGACGGTCACATTAAAACGTGCAGCAGACATAAGAAACGATATGCTGCTTGTGCTTGACGTGCACGTGTTACTTTTGGAGGAGGCTCTGTAATGTTTTGGCAGGCATTTAATTCAAAAGGCGTACTGATCTCGTGTTTACTAAAAGAGGAGCATTGAATGCTTATCGATACATTACCGAAATTCTAGACGAGCATACAATGCCTTTTGCTAGGTTTGTGGGCGAAAACTTTATTTTCATGCAAGACAACGCGTAATCACACGTAACCAGGAAGGTAACGCAATACCTAGAAAACCGTCAATTTGCCAAAAATGAATTGGCCAACTCAAAGCCCAGCTTTGAACCCGATTGACCATGTTTGGGACCAACTCAAACTAATAGTAAGAAACAGATAGTAGCTCCAATAAATCGTAAGCAGCTTCGATTTTTGCTCATGAAAGAATGGGAAGCTTTTCCCCAAGACAACATCCAGAATTTAATAAATTCCATGCCAAGTCGAATGAGAAGTGTAATTCAAAAATAGAGGTAGTAATACAGAATATTAAAAATCACGACTTTATTGTAATTTTTATAAAGAAAACAAAAAATTTACAATGTTAATTTTTAAAAATTTTGGATTAAAATCATCATTTTGGCAGAAGTTTTTTTTGGATATTTTTTATTTAAGAAATGGTAAACTGCCTTACATTTTGAACACTTACTGTAATTTTTATTTTATGTCCTTAGTCATTAATTTAATTTTCTTCTTGTGAATTTTGTTTAATTACTAACAATTTTATACAGCATGAATTATACTTCATAATTTTCAAATCAAAATATTCCGAAAACGGTACACAGTACCTATCGAGTTTTACCAAGAGTTACCTTTTTCGTGTAAAATTGAATGATGTTTAAGTTTACTTGAAATTTTGATTAATAATTATACTCTTAAAAAAGTTATATTGACTAATATTTAGTACGATCCGTGTAACTAGCGCCCTCTATAAGAATCAGATATAAAAACAAATTCATGGGATGTATCAGCTTCCAACACATATTCGTATAAAATTTCATTACAATGTTGCCAGTAGTTTCGACAAAATCGTAAAAATGCGTAATTTTTTTTATTCAACGCCCTGTATCTTGAAAACGGATGGCGTTATAAAAATTTTTTACTAAGCAAACCCCAATTATTTTTCAGTTTTTTTACCTACCCTAGAGACGGGGTTACCTTTTTTGAAACACCCTGTATAACTACTAGACAAGTAGGCTAGTAAACGTCTATGTCGACTTTCCGCTGGGTATGCCATGAATTAGTGCATCCAATTACTCATCTAGTATTTTAAAAATGTCGATAGACAGTTCGCCTTTTTAGAAGATTTTTTTGATTTCGTGCGGTCTTTAATGTATGTAGCATTTCTTTCTTTATAACTTATGTACTTGTTTCTTTTTCGTCGAAAGATATGGTGCTGTAGGTTGTCATTTTCATCTTCGAGCAGCTCTTTAATGTTTTCAACCGTCATTATTATCGTAGGCATATTCCTCGATGTCCAGAAGGCTTTCGATCAGGTCTGGCACGCAGGCTTGATCGAGAAACTCCACCTTGCTGGACTGCCAACACCTTTCGTTAAACTAATAATTTCCTATCTCTCTCATCGGACGGTTCGGATCAAAATAGGAGAGCACCTCTCCACTCCATTCACTCCTCAAGCAGGAGTACCCCAAGGCTCAATACTTGCTCCAATATTATACACAGTCTACATTAGCGACATCCCCCGCCCACAGCAGGGATCAGAGTCTCTACTCCTATTCGCTGATGATACAGCCATTCTCACCTCAGGTTCCTACAGGGAAGGAGAGCGATGGTCTGTATTCGAGAAATCGCAAGACTACCTTGATAGAGTCGTGAGGTGGTGCAACAAATGGAGGGTCACTTTATACCCCTCCAAAACCCAAGCAATCTTATTCAGACCTCCTTACGGACGTGGCCTCCAGGGCCGGGTGACACTTTTGGGAAAGTACCTTATTCTCAGGAACTCAGTTCTCTACTTGGAGTTCGTTTTACGAGAACTCTCAATTGTAAGGCTGACGTCCAAGAATCCCTTGACAGGATGAGAAAAAGGCTCAACCTCCTGAAAGTGCTAGCCGGTAAACTAGGAGAAACGTCCTCTAACACATTGTTGCACACCTACAAGACTTTCATCAGACCGATAATCGAATACAAGGCATGCGTTTACCTCTCCCTGAGGAATCACGAACTCAACGCCATTACTGCCACCGAGCGTAGAATCCTACGCTTCTGCATGAGAAAAGATTGGCTGTATCCATCAGCCCACATATGTGCACTAACCACCATCACGCCAATTAAGGACAGAATCCTAACCCTCAGTAGGAAGTATGTCTTAAGAACCATAGCTGGCTCGAACAACCGAGCAAAACAAACATTAAAGACACCTTGTTCACATAGAGGGCAAATAATCTGAGCTGCATAATCTTTATTTACGCATTGTTTTATATAATATATAAAATATAGATTATTAATATCCAATATGTTTTACGTAATAAAATTCTCTCGAAAGATACGCATTATCTCATTTCATTGTATTTTAGAAAACATGACTTCACTGACGATCTAATCAAATTCTCAATAACAATGTAATATGTATTATCTGTTTTTTTTTTCTCTACTCCAATTATTGTATTAATTAATTGAAATGCCTATAGATACAATAAAAGTTTGCAAGAATATTATGCAGGAGCAGGAGCATGACTACGTATTGCAAATTAGTGCACGTCTATGCATTGATAAGTTTCTGATGTACAGCACTGGTTTCTATATCATGAAGGCCTTCCGTAGCGAAGCTACGTAAAAAGGTTTACGTGTCCTATTTTCTCTCCATCTAGTCAAAGCTGACGCTGATCTAAATTCACCTTTCCAACTGGCATTTCTTTTACTCCAGTCTTCCGGGACGAAAATACCATTGAACTTCTAAAAATCATAGTCAATGAAAGTGATAAATTTGATTGATCTCATGAGATCAAGAAAAAACCAAATGTATGACATCTGAATACCCACTGCGATGTAAAATCGAAATTGATGGGAGAATAAAGCAGGAAGTAAGGTTTAGATATCTGGAAATAGATATAAATAGTTACGAAGATGTTGAAGAAGTACAACAATAAAGCTTAAAAGCAAGTTAAGTGGCGGATCTCTTAATTACACAATCTGGAAGTACAAAGACTTAGGACAAGACACTTCTTCTTAAGGTGCCTTCTCCATTACTGAAGGTTGGCTATAACTACAGCAAATTGCTCTCTATCTTCAATCTCCGTGAATATCAAATTATTCACGGAGATTGCGTAGCTACGAGATTTTACGTCTTCCTACGCTTCTTCTGCCTTTGATTTTACCCTGCATTATATTCCTTAGTAGTTCGTATTTTTTACCTCTCATGATGTGCCCCAAGTATTCCAATTTCCTGATTTTTATGGAATTTAAAACTTTTTTCGATGAATTGAAAAATAGGTCAACGGCGTAAGGATGCAAAGGGCAATGGGAAACCACTGCATTAAAGACTCCTAACATGCCCCTAGTAAAGTCATGAATGGCAAATGACAAGTAGAGTTATAATGATGGGGATCGGCATTACCAGCATAGTATATTACATGGTTATCGATGTTTGTCTGTCCAGATCCACGCCATTTAACTGTAACTTTAACTGACTCCGAGAATGTTGACTCACATTCCATTCATTCCTCTCACGATGTTATGAGATTTTCCTGGCATAAAGAGAGATTTTGCATTCCAGTTCCAATTTTTAACTTATAATTTTTGTTTTTCACTTTCGAGTGGTTCCTAGCATTTGTCGTGGGAATTCTTAGCACCCCTTGACCATCTAAGGTCTGCCACGGACTAGGGGTCTTTTGTTTTCCTTAACTTGCCATAGTTATAATATCTTGGGAATATTTAATGTGTTGGTTTCTCCTTGCCTGACACACCGTAGTCTTATAACTGATTACACCAAAATTACCAAGTCATTATATGATAAAACCCGAAGGACCTGCTCTAATAAAAACGCAGTTCATGAAGAAAAACGTGCATACAAAGGTTTTGAAGAAGAATGACTAGCCATGGTCATTTATTAACAAGGAATACCACAAGATTAAAGAAAGAAAATAACAAAACAGCACGAGCAATTCAGAAACATTCACAAAAAGGGAGTCAGGGATGACAGCAATACCATATGTAAAGAGCTAATCAGAAAAATTGAATAGGAGATTCAATTGAGAATTGAAAAGGTAAATAGGAAGAACACAAAACTTTTGGTTTATTCGTCTTCCGGGTTTGGACCGTGTCATTTGTGAGTGACCCAAAAGTGGGTTCATCTCGACGTTTCGCTACAATTGTATGTAGCTTCTTCAGAACAAAGAAAAAGAAAAAGAAATCAAAAAACAGGAAGATGGGTAGCAACGGTAACTCAGTTACTCAACGCAACCAGAGGCGAATACTAACTACCAAGATGGGCATTTGGTCACAGTAACTCAACTACTCAACGCAGCCAGAGGTGAAAACCAAATGCCAGGACAGGAATTCACGTCCAACAGCTCAGAACACTAACGCGTCGAGAGGCGGGGAGTGAATCCGGGGATTCACTCCCCTGATGTTTATTTCAATATTGGTTAATATCTCCATCAGCTGTCATATTTAACTCTAAAATATCTATCTGAGAGGTATGATGTTAATAAAGTATAATAATTGAGTGATAAAGTACTCTTGTACAATGGCAGAACAATATATGATTGCATTGATTAATACATGATGAATTGATAATGATTATATTGATGATTAATAATGATTTATTTGAAACAAAAATTTAAATTTTTTTTATTTTCAGGTTCCATTTGATTCGAGGCGTTTAGTTTTCCCTCCAGTCCCAGCAGCTTTTATACTTTACATTATTTATAGCGTACTAAGCCTTGTTATTCCCGAGTCAAAACAATTTTTAACATTGGCAGGCGGTGTAGCAGGTTAGTAGTTAAAGTTTATTTGGTACTGAGAGAGAGAGAGAGAGAGAAATAGAAAAAGAGAGAGGGAGAAAGTAATAAATGACTTTTAAGTGACCATCTCTTAGATGTACATGTTTATACCGTTTATTATAATACGTCTATAAGGTATTCGATTTATATTTGCTAAAGGTGACGATAATGAACCATCAACAACAGGGGTTGAAAAACAACAAATGAAGAAATAAATATTAAGGAGGAAGAGTAAAGGAATTACCTCTTCCTTAAATTAAAAAAATAAAATCTAACAGGACAGGACGGAATACCGAACGAACTCCTAAAGTACGGTGAACCATATCTGACCAAACAACTAATGGGTTTTCCAATAGGGACATCCTGTTTTTGAAATATCATAGCGGCCATTTTAAAAATGGAAGAACTGTCACTTGTTGACGTTTGGATTTAGTATCATCATCATCATCCAGCCTCAAGAGTCCACTGCTGAACATAGGCCTCTTCCTCATGCTTCCAACCCTGTCTATATTGCGCCACTCTTATCCAGTTTTTATTGAGTCTTCTTAAATCGTCAGTCCATCTTGTAGGTGGTCGACCGACGCTTCTCTTGTCTTCTCTTGGCCTCCATTCCAATAACCTCTTTGTCCATCGCCCATCTGTCATTCTGGCTATGTGTCCTGCCCATCTCCATTTTAGTCTGGCTATCTTCTCGATGGTGTCAGTCACTCCGGTTCTTCTCCTGATGTCTTCGTTTGTTATTCTGTCTCGGAGAGTTATTCCTAACATGGACCGCTCCATTCTTCTCTGCGTGACTCTCAGTTTGGTAGCTGCTGCTTTTGTTAAGATTAGTGTTTCTGCTCCGTACGTCAAGACTGGGAGGACGTACTGATCAAATACCTTTCTCTTTAGGCATGTGGGCAGCTCACTTTTAAAAGTTTCTCTTAGTTTTCTAAATGCTGCCCACCCAAGGCCGACTCTTCTCTTCAGTTCATGAGTCTGGTTATCTCTGCCAATCATAATTTCATGTCCCAGGTATTTATATCTATCTACGAGTTCTATTTCTTTCCCACTAATACTGATGTTCTGGTTGGGCACCAAATTGGTCATGATTTTTGTTTTCGAGATATTTATATTTAAACCTACATTTTCTCTAGCCACAATGAGTTCCTCTACCATCTCTCTTGCCATACCTAGATCTTCAGCTATTATAAGTATATCATCGGCGAAACGTAAGTTGTTTAGATATTCTCCATCTATTTTTATTCCCTTTGTCATCCAATCCAAATTCTTAAAAGCATGTTCTAGCACCGTATTAAAAAGTTTAGGTGACATTGGGTCTCCTTGTCTAACCCCCCGTTCTATTTTTATGCGATTACTGTTAGTATGTAATCTGACAGTGGTTGTTGCCTGCAGGTATATTTTGTATAATAATTTAGTATATCTATAATCTAGCCTGCATTCTTTAAGTGCCTGTAATATTTTGCTTAGCTCAACTGTGTCAAAGGCTGTGTGAAAATCGATAAATATTAGAACTAGAGGTTTATTGTATTCCACTGCTTTTTCTATTAGGGTTTTTATACTTTGTAGATGGTCATTTGTTCCGTAACTTTTTCGGAATCCTGCCTGTTCCCTTGGTTGATAAGTCTCTAATTTTCTTTCCATTCTCTTAACTAGTATTCGCGTAAACAACATATATATGGATGAGGAGGCTAATCGGTCTGTAATTCTCTAAATTTGCTTTATCTCCTGCTTTTAGAAAAGTTAAATTTTTTCAAGTGATACATCCCCTCCAATTTTTAGTGTTTCTGATACTATTCCATCTTCACCCGGGGTTCGATTATTTTTCATTTTCTTCAGGGCTTCTTTGATTTTTGATTTTGTTATATCGGCATCAAATCTGATCCTTGGTTTAATACCCCAGTTTTTAGTGCAATTGGAGGTTCCGTATTGTTACCTTTTTTTCTTGATCTATATAACTCTGTGTAGAACTCTTCGACTATTCTTAATATTTCATCTCTGTTCGTTGTTTCTTCTCTAGTTCTGTTTCTCAGTTTGTTAATTTCTATTTCCGTCTTTTGTACGCTCCTCTTCAAAACTTTCATGTTCTTATTTTTCTCTATTGCCTGTTTTGTTTTTTCTACATTGTAGTTTCTTATGTCTTTTCTTATTGCCTTTCTGATCGTCTTATTTATTTGATTTATCGCTTCTTTGCTTGCAGTGTTATCTCCTTTCATTTGTCGCCTTAGTTCTCTAAGGGTTTTCGTGGGTTGACTCAGTTTTTCATCTTTTTTGCTTGTCGGACAATATTTAGTTTGAGCCTGTTGCATTGTGTTGACTATTTGTTTGTTCAATATATTGATGTCAGCAGCTATTTAGTATACCCATACAAATTACCATGGCAAGATATACGCTTGAACAACGTTTGGAAATTATCCTAAAATTTTATGCTAATAATCGTTCTTTTGTGAATACCTATCATGCATTACGTGAAAGTTATGGACGAAATCATCGTCCTGATTTGCGTCTAAGTCGTCGAATCGTAGAAAAGTTTAAACGTGAATTTACTCTGCACGATACGAAACCACCAACTAGACGCCGAAATGCAAGAACTAATAACAATATTGCTGATGTAAAAGATAGTGTAGCGGAGTATGCAAATGTGTCCGTAAATCGTCGTTCTCAAGAACTTGGACTCACCAGAATGACTTAGCTTAACTTAGCGAATTCTGAGAAAACATTTAGACCTACACCCTTACGTGATTGATCTGACTCAAGAACTTAAGCGACTCGACCATCATAAGCGTCGTTTGTTCGCTGATTGGGCTCCAGATAAATTCGAAAATGATGTCGATTTTTTCAAAAAAATAATCTTTTCCGAAGAAGCTCATTTTTGGTTAAACGGCTTTGTGAATAAGCAAAATTGTCGTTTTTGGAGTGAAAATAATCCACATGAGATTCTTGAAAAGCCTTTGCATCGAGAAAAGTCACTGTCTGGTGTGGTTTATGGCATGGTGGCATCATCGGACCTTATTTATTCAAACACGGTGTAACAGTCAACGGTGAAAGGTATCGAACGATTTCTGCCCCAACCATTGATTTATTGAAGGAAAAGTTCCCGGAAACATTGATTTCTCTTGATGCCAGAGATTCCAGGAAAATTTAGCAACTTCGACCAGATGCTTGGCCTCCAAGAAGCTGCGATTTAACACCGTTGGATTATTTTTTATGGGGCTGTGTTAAGTAATTGGTCTATGTGAACTAAACACAATCTATTGAAGACTTGAAGGGGAAAATAGAGTACACCATGTGTGAGATTATTGCGGATATTTTGCATAAAGTGGCCTTAAATTTGGTTCATCGGATTCGCTCCTGCAAACGTAGTCGTAGTTGACATTTGAATGATGTATTATTCGGAATATAATTGTTAGTTATTATATTTTGCAATAAAAAAATTTTTTTGATTCACAGCGATTTTTACCATTTTCGTTTAAGAAAAACATCAGGACATTCTTATTGGGAGACCTCTTATTAAAACTAATCCAAAAAATATTAGAACAAAACAGAATTCCTCAGGAATGGAGATCAGGCATCCTAATACCTCTTTTCAAAAAGGGAGACAAGTCGGATCCGAAAAATTACAGAGGAATTAATTAATTAAAGTGATAAAAAATAAACTAAGTGAAATTATAACGCTAATAGAAAAACAACGAGGATTTAGGTCGGGAAGATCATGCACGGATGCTTATTTATAATGAGGCAAGTTTTTGTTGTATTCATTAGAATAAAACAAACCGAATTATCTATGTTTCGTGGACCTGAAGGATGCATTTGACTGGGTTAAATTAAAGGACATTATCCACTTATTGTATGCAAGAAAGATGTCTCTATGAATAATATGAATAATCAGAACTAATCGAAAATATCTACTAAAACAACGCAATAAAAGTAAAAATAGAAGAATTGACTTATTGAAGCTGGCAATGGGATAAGACAAGGAGATTCCCTGAGTCATCTATTGTTCAACCTGATTATGGATTAAATAATAAAGAAAGGAAGAACTGAAAAAGGATATCAAATGGAAGAAAAACAACTTAAAATTATCTGCTATGCAGACGACGCAATTCTACTCTCTCAAAGTGAAGATGATTTACAACGAATGCTGCACCAATTTAAAAATAAACGTCAGAAAATTTAACATGTTGATTTCCCCAAAAACGACAAAATGCATGGTTATACAGCAAATTTACTAAGATGTAAATTCAGTCAGATAATAGAACAAGTGATGGAGTTTGAATATCTAGGCATCTAGGCTATGGAAATCTCGAAACAGAAGTTAAAGAGCAAGTGAATACAGCAAATAGAGCCGAGGGTTGCCTGAATTAACCAATAGGAAGAAATAAAAATATCATAAAGAAATCAAAGGCAGAATTTACAAAACAGTCATCAAAACAATAATGACATACGCAACAGGAACATGACCTGAGATAGAGAGGACAAAAAGAATGTTAGAAACAGCAAATATGAAAACTCTTAGAAGAATTGATGATAAAACACCATAGGACAGAGATGCAAGGTAAAGAACATGAAGGACTAGGTAAGAAATGGATGAGCAGAATAGAACAATCATATAAGCAGAATGACAACAAATAGAGTGTGTTAAAGACCGTAAGAGACGTTCCCTAATAGGAAGACCATCTGTAGGAATAGTAGGAAGACCACGAAAACGATAGAACAACAATTTACTGGAGTCACATTGAAAAACAGACCGAGTCATGTCTCTTTAAAAAGAAAAGAGAAATATATAATACGTAAATAAGATGCGGGTAGCGGGTAGGAACTCCTTTGGAGTCCCTTGGATTCTATTGGATAGTCCTATCAGGGAAAGTGAATCAATCCCTGCCCTCCGCAGATTCCAGGAACTTCTTGACCCGGAAAGCTAGCACCTGCTAAGGGTCCCTTGTCCAGGGTCACGGATGTGTCCAGAACGGCATCCAAGGCGATGAAGAATACTTTCGATACGGCGAAGATGGCGGAGCTGGCAACCCTTGACTGTAGGGATAGTATAAGATCACAAACTGTAGCGTCTGATCCAGAATGGACGGCTACGAACAGCGCCTGATCCAGAATGGACGGCTGAATACACACTCACCAACACGTCTGGCCAGCGCGATGTTTTAAGGCTAATAACCTCCCCAAAATGATGGCGAATTCTAAAACGATATGAGTAAGTCCTCAGGTGGATAGATCATACAGTGTTGGCAAGTCCCACTCCTTTATATAAAGGACAGTTTCATGGAATCTGGGGGAAGCAAGAAATCGCTAAAAACAACAAACTTGAATATAGCAACACTCAATGTAAGGTCCTTAAACAGAGATGAAAAAATCTATGAGCTAGAAGAAGAAATAAAGGACCTAAAGTGGGACATAATTGGTCTCGCAGAGGTAAAAAGGAAAGGTGAGGACCGCATAACATTGCAATCAGATAACATCTTGTATTACAAAGGGCACAAAGAACAAAGTCTAAACGGCGTAAGATTTCTGGTTTCTAAGAAACATGCTAATAAAATAGAACAATATGTGGGAATCTCAGTAAGAATTGCAATGATTGTGATGAATATAAACGAGAAAATCACCCTAAAAATCATTCAAGTGTACGCCCCTACTTCAACACACCCCGATGAAGAGATAGATGAGTTCTACGAGAAAATAATAGAAACCAACACGAACTATCACAGCACTTATACACTTATAATAGGAGATTTCAACGCTAAGATTGGAAAACGACTAGAAGAAAGTGAAAACTATATTGGTGAATTCGGCTATGGTGTTAGAAATGAGAGAGGAGAAACCCTGGTTAACTTCCTATATAGCAACAAATATTTGGTAATGAACACATTTTATAAGAAAAAACCGCAAATAAAGTGGACGTGGTTATCACCAGACGGAAAAACAAGGAACGAAATCGATTACATCATGTGTAACAAGAAAGGTATCGTAGAAGATGTAACAGTAATAAATGATGTCTCTCTGGGTAGTGATCACAGAATGGTTAGAGCTAAACTAAGGATTAAGTATAGCAAACGTAGAATTAACTTTAATAACACGATACAAATAGACACAGAAAAGCTAAAAGTCGATAAAGAAAAATATTCTAGTAAATTAAAAACTGCCCAAGCACTGAATCTAGAACAACTCAGCGTTAATGAAATTAACTCAGTTATAACAAAAGACTGAAGACGATGATCGATGAGCTTCATACGGAATCCATAAAAAAAGGACTGAAAATGAATCTGAGTAAAACTAAGTTAATGCCGAATAAAGATGATCAACCGACGATAACCATCCAAGGAACAAAAGTGGAACATGTAGAAGAATACATATATCTGGGTCAGAATATCAAGGTAAACAAAGAAAACCAAACTAAAGAAACAAGCAGACGAGTAAGAATGGAATGGGCCGCATTTGGACAACTCTCATACATACTGAAAAACAAAAAGATACCCCAAAACCTTCGAACCAAAGTGTTCGATTCTTGTATCCTTCTCGTTCTTACTTACGGAGCTCAAACCTGGACATTCACAAAAAAGAACATGGACAAGATTCGAAAAACTCAGCGAGCCATGGAACGACAGATGCTTGGTATCTCACTAATAGATCGGCAAACGAACGAAGCAATCCGAAACAAAACAAAAATAAAGGACGCCGCGAAACAAGCAGCTAAATTAAAATGGAAATGGGCTGGACACAACGAACGTCTTGAAGATGGTAGATGGAACAAAGAAGTCGGAAACTGGCGACCGTACGATGCGAAGAGACCAAGAGGAAGACCTCAAATGCGCTGGAGCGATGATATCAAAAGAGTCGCAGGACCAATGTGGAAACGCCTAGCACACAACAGGGATGAATGGCGAGAAATGGGAGAGGCTTTTATTCGACAATTCGGATAGAAAAAGGGCTATAAAAAAAATAAGATATTCCCGTGTATTATTTTTAAGTTTTGTGAACCTCGATAACCCATGTAATACAACATATCCATTTAAATCAAGGGAATATAAAAGAAATGTTATTTGGTTTTGATTAAAAATTGGAGAATATGAGTTTTGCAGTTAAACTCCTCATATAATGGGCAGGACTTTTTAATTATTTTAACATTCAATTTTTTTTTTAGGTTATGTTGTATATGACATGATCCACTTCTACCTTCATCACGGAGCACCAAAGGAAAACAGTTATTTTTATCACCTAAAGCGATATCACAATCAGCATCATTTCGCCCACCATGACAACGGTAAGATTTTTATGTAGTATAATATTATGTAGTATTTAAAAAATATATATTAAAAACATTTTAAAATATTAAACCTTTTACTGTGGAAGATCTATCAACGGTATTTTCTAGGTCCAACACAACTGCATCACAGTTCTTTTCTTGTTTGTTTTCCTATTCCTTACACAAAAATTATTAATTTGTTAAACCATCATCAAGATTATAACGACACGCTTGGTAAACAAAACTGAAGTACTACCAAACTAAAGAACTAGCTGGATTTCACTCAGGCTTTGGCACAAATGGCCAAGTTTCAAGCTCCTAATCGAAAAGACTATCGAGTACACCACACCAATATTTCTTTCGTCAGCTTTCATAAGGCTTTTGACACCATTGGCCTAAACAGCATCCAAGAAGTACTGAAATGCCGAGTTATCGAATGTTTCATGAAATATACAATGGAGAGATATAGCGATAAATATACTTCTTCTTCTTTAAGTTCCATCTTCTATCGAAGGTTGGAAATCATCATGGGTATGCGGACTCTGTTGACTGCCGCTCTAAAAAGTTCTGCACTACTGCATTCAAATCATTCCCTTAAGTTCTTAAGCCAGGATATTCTTCGTCTTCCCACATTTCACTTTCCTCGGATTTTGCCCTGCGTAATAAGTTGTAATAATGCGTATTTTTGCCCTCTCATCACATGTCCCAAGTACTCAAGTTTTAATAGTTAATATTATTTCCGCCTCATTTCCTATCCTTCTAGTTACTTCCATGTTTGACATTCTTTGAATCCATGATATTCGTAGGATTCTTCTGTAACACCAAAATTCAAAGGCGGCCAACTTATTCAGATGAACTTGTTTTAGTGTCCAAGCTTCCAAACCATAAAGAAGAGTAGAGAACACGTAACATCGAAGCATTCTCAGGGGTAGTTCTAACCTTATATCCCGACAACAAAGAAACTTTTTAAGTTTAATAAATGATGTACGTGCTATTTCAATACGTGTCTTAATTTCTTTGGTTTGGTCTACATCTGATGTTATCCGCAGTATATTCAATAGTCAATTGGATATTTGCATGTGCAGATTTAGTCATGATCATGGATTTAGTTTTCTTTAAATTTATCTTCAGTCCGTACTCATGACAGCGTTCATTAAGGCGTTGCATTACGTTCTGTAAATCATTGTTGTTATCCGTAATTATTCCTGTATCGTCTGCAAAACGTAAGTTATTCAAAACTTCTCCATTGATAGATATACCTTTTATTGAGTCTGAGAGCCCTTCTTGAAATACCGCTTCACTGTAGACATTGAAAAGTAGTGGGGACAGCACGCAACCCTGGCGGACTTCTCTCTGTATTTTGATATTTTCGGTGTACTGGCTGTCAACTCTTACCTTGGCAGTTTGATTCCAATATAAATTAGATATAATTTTCAGATCACGACTGTCAATATTTTTGCTTTTTAATATATCTACAAGCTTTTTATGTTGAACTTTATCAAATGCTTTTTCAAAGTCTACAAAACATAAGTACATATCCTGATTTATGTCCATGCATCTCTGAGCCAGCATATTCAAGCCGAACATAGCATCTCTTGTACTCATACCATTTCTAAAGCCAAATTGTGTGTCACTAATCTCATATTCAAGAGTTTTAACAATTCTGCTATGAATTATTTTCAAAAATGTTTTAAGTGTGTGACTCATTAAAGCTATTGTTCTGTGGTCTGAGCAAGTTGTTGAACTTGGTTTTTTGGGAATTGCTACAAAGGTTGATTGCAGCCATTGTCTGGGGATTGTGGCAGTCTGATATATTAGATTAAAAAGTTCAACCTTTACATTAATAACATCTTCATCGATGAGTTTTAATAATTCGATGGGCACCTCATCTGGTCCAGTAGCTTTACCCTCTTTTGTGTTTTTGATGGCATAGATGATTTCTTCTCTTAATATTGGTGGTCCGGTATCCTCGGTGATTTCTAATGACAGTTCTCTTTCATCATTAAATATTTGTTGAATGTAATTGGTCCAGTGACATAATCTCTCCTTCATATCAGTAATAATATCCCCTTTATCATTTTTAAGGATATTCGTTTTTGTACACTTTCTAGAACCTGTCATTTCTTTGATTTTTTTGTGTAAATTAAAGCTATCGTACTTTTTATCCAGATCTTCTATTTCCTTGCATCTGTCGGAGAGCCACCTCTCTTTTGTCTCTCGAATTTTCTTTCTGATGTTTCTCTGAATTTCTTTGTATTTATTCAGGTCTTTTGCTTTATGTTTTCTTCGTTCTGCCATGAGTTCAAGAATTTCTACTGTCATCCCAGGTTTTGTTTTTTCTTTAAGTGGTTTGAGGGTTTATTTTCCAACTGACACAAGGGCATGTTGAATTTTTCCCCATTTTTGGTCAATAGTTAGAGTTTCTGCATTATCTTCTTTGACTTTCCTTAAGCTCTCGTTTATTTTAAATTTGGTTTACACATATGTGTTGTCTTTTTGAGATGTCTTGTATCTATGATTCTCTTGGTGCTAGGGCTGTTGACCTTCTTTAGTTTCACTCTCATCGACAAAACAACCGGGTTGTGGTCGGAGGATATGTCCGCTCCTGGATAAGTTTTAGATGATATTATAGAATTTCTATATCTTCTGTTGACGATAATATAATCTATTTGATTTCTGACTATTTTATTGTTATTGTCAGCTGGGAGATATATTATCTCTATAATACAGGGAGATATGTTATCTCAAAATCTTTTATGTGTCCTTAAATAGGTTTTTAAAACTGCGTTTTATCGCAATTAAAGTCAGTTTCTAAATAAATTAATGTTGTGTGATTTGCCATTTTTACGGTGTTAAGGGGGAAGGGGGCAGTAGAAATAGTAAACTTTTGTGTAGATTTTTTGGGGTCCCAAAATTACCGTTCTCAGAAAAATTCATCTTATTTAATTAACGTATTATTTTTAGAAGTTCAGTGGGATTTTCGTCTTCGAGGACTGGAGTATAAATAAATGTATTTATTTATAACAAAACTAAAGCATCTCGGTCATTGATAATGGGTTTTTTAGATGGGTCTGTTCGATTTCTGTCGGATTAAAAAAATGAAGAAAATTGTTTCATTGGAAACCGTGATTTTTTTATGTATACGGATTTTGATATTTGAAATTCAATTTGCTTCAACCTAATTTTTTTGTATTTTTCACGTGTAATATCAATCTTCTTCTTCATGTACCATGTCCTTATAGAACGTTGGTTGCCATCATAGCTATCTTAATTTTACTCACTGCCATCTAAATAGCATGCTTGTATCAACACCATACCAATCTCGCAAGTTCTTCAACCATGAGGTTCTTCGTCGTCCTGGACTGCGTTTGCCTGCTATTTTTCCTTGAATGATATTTTGTAGCAACCTATATTTGGGACCTTTCATTACATGTCCGAAATACTCCAGCTTTCTCTGCTTGATGCTTGTTATGATAGTAGATGAAGTAGTCTTGCTGAGACGTTCTAGTATTGTCGAGTTTCGAATCTTCTCCACCAAGGAAACTTTTAAAATTCTTCTATAGCACCACATTTCGAAAGTCTCAAGGCGATTTAGATCGATTTTATTCACAGTCCAGGACTCAACACCGTAAAGTCAGACTGAGAATACGTAGCAGCGAAGTAGGCGAATCCTCAATGCCAATTTTAGGTATCTGTTACATAACACCTTGGACATCCTTCTAAAAGCAGCTCTAGCCAGCTCTATCTATATCTAATTTCGCCGTGACTTTCTGCGTTACAATTTAATTGCTGTCCAAGGTAAACGATTTTATTAACTTGCTTAAGTTTGGTATTATTTACATATATAGACGGTTTTCTATGCTGTTGTTTACTTATTATGAGTATTTTGGTTTTCCGTATGTTCAGATCCATACCTGCCTCCCTAAAACTCTCAATGACACTATCAAGTAGTGTTTGAGATCGTCTTGACTAGAAGCTAGGAGTACTGTATCGTCCACATATCGCAAATTATTTATGCCGATTTATATAATACCGATGGTTTGTATTATTATATGTTATAAATATCTTGGTAATGGTAAAAAAGGTAATGGTTTAAAGATTATCATCGTATTGTTTATAAGTTTGTCGCAAATACCGGTCAACTTTGACCGGTTGTAGTATAATTTAAATATTTGAATTTGTTTAATAATCTTCCCGACCTATTTGAGAGCGAGAATAAGTCAGTTATTAATACTGAAGTTATCACCTAAGTATTTCTGCAAAAATCTGGATGCCACATCTCACATCCACCTTAAAACAGATCCGGTGGTCTAACAGGAAAATATCTTCAGAACAATATTTCTTGTTGTGTTATAATCTTATTATATTTTAATGCAATTTTCTTGATGTTTTATAGCAATCTTTTGGGACGCATATATACTTTTTTGTTATCCACTTTATACTTAAATATTCAAATTCTAAATAATTGAGAAATTATATTAAAATGTATTGGCTCCATTAATTATTTTAAATAATTGTTTCGTTTTTGTTTCAGGCTTTGGCATCAGTAGTACAATCTGGGATAAAGTTTTTGGAACAGCTATAAAATTAAGAAATTTAAAAATTGGCATCAAATGGTGAAATATTTTAAAGCGCACATTTTTGAGTATTGATTGCCTTAAGTGTTCGTCATCTGTGTGATTTTTCTTAGAATACAAAGAAAAACCTTTGATATACTATTATTTTTTGAAAACTGGTTTTTAAGAATTAAACTTTATTATTTTTATTTTAAAGAATACAGCGTTTTATTTTCCCGTTTTAATAAAAGTTTACCCTTTTAATACCTTTGTCGCTATATAATTGTTCTTTTAATTAAAATAACTATATAATAGGAAGAAGAAAGAAGAAGTAGTATGTCTTACAAAGATCATACTCCTTAAGATCATCTATATCAGGGGTGTCCAACTTGCAATGCCTCAAGGTCAAAAACTAAAACCTTTGATGTTGTCGTGGGCCATATAATAATTTTGTTACAAGTAATAACAAAATAAAGTAAGGCATAAAAATAATTAAAACATAAAAAAAAATTTCTTTTATTGCTCAACAACTACATTTTTTTATAAATGGAAAATTTATTGATAACGCTTTTCAATAATCAAGACAAACATTGAAAAGCAACGAAAAAGATGTATCCAATTAGTGTGAGGACTGTGGTCGATCGGCTTCATCCACGAATGAAGAAATATCCACCTCCAGTTCAGTTGTAGACACTCCCATAAGATGATGCAAGGAAGAATCGGTAAGGTTGCTTCCGTTTTTATTTTTTATGTATTTCATGGAGGAAAAGGCACTTTCACATGTATATGTGCTTCCGAACATTGACGTCATTTTCAGTCCAAAATCTCGCAGGTTTGGGAATTTATCCTTTGACAGTAATTTGAAAAATTCAGGTCCCTTTTCTTGGCTGGTGATTAGGAACATGTCTGCTTGAAGATCACATAACTTAAGCTGTAGGTTGGGTGGTTGATAATCAATGGTTGCTCCAAGAGGGTTATTATAAAGTAGTACACTGCTTTTGAGACTTTCAATTTCATCAAATCTTGTATTGAATTCATTAATAACTTGTTCAATTTGTGAAATGCAGAATGAAAACTCAATATTTTCCTCACCGTTGAATTCTTGTGCTATTTGCAGACAGCTAGGGAAGGGTGTCAGGTTGTTCTTTTCCAAAGCACGTTTAAACATGTTCAGCTTATTCCGGAATACGTTTATCATTCCGATCAAATCTGAAACCGTCTGGTTTCTTCCTTGAAGACTCAAGTTTAACATGTTAAGATAATTAGTCAGATCTGTTATAAAAGCTAACTGTCTTAAGAATTTTGGATCCTTAAACTTCTCTTCCAGTTCAGTTGTGTCATATGAAACGTATTTGTTGAGGAATGCAGTGATTTCCTTTCTTATGGCAAAAAATCGTTCCATGCACTTTCCTGTACTCAGCCACCTTACATGGTTGTACATTAGCAAGTCTCCATACTCAGCCTCTGTTTCCACTAAAAACTGCTTACGTTGCCTGTGTAAAAGAGATCGATTTCCACCTCTAAGCATATTTATAATCTTAATCACGGTTTGGAAAACTTGATCTTCGTTGACTGATTTTCCACATAAACCTCTCTGATGTAGAATACAATGAATTGTTGGGCAAGTGACACCATTCTCTCGAAGCAGACCCACTAATCCAATTTTTTTACCTGTCATTGATGGGGCCCCATCTGTTGCTATGGCTGAACATTTATCAAAGCCTCCAATTCTGTCAACTGTTTTCTTCACACTCATAGATGTCTTTTCCTTTTGTTGTTCCATAAAGAGGACAAATATTAAATAACTCCTGTTTACTGGTAAAATCATCAAAAGTAGTGTGCACAAATATTAACAGCTGACTAACATCGGTTTGATCAGTGCTTTCATCCAAACAAAGTGAGAAATATGAACTTTTCTTAACCAGGCTAAGCATAGATTTTTCTTCTTTCTCACCCATAGCAACAATCGTTCTTTGTATGGTCTGATGTGAAAGTGGCACTGATTTAAATTTCTCCGCCATTTTAGAATCACCGAAAGCTTTGGCCATTTAAACAGCAATTTTTTTTTATCAAATTGCCATCAGTGAAAGGTTTTTTGCCTTTGCCAGCTCAAGCGACACGGCATAAGATGCATGCAAAGAATGCGTTTGAGAGTGTAATATTTTACTGAACATACCAGTTTGCTGTTTAAGCTTTTTCTTCAAATCTGCAACTAGGGCACGCCGACTTTCATTTGTGTACCTAGTATACTTATTTTCATGCACTGTTGTATAATGTCTTCTCACATTATATTCTTTAGGCACTGAAACGACATTCATGCACACTAAGTGCAACTTTCCATTATTGTTAGCAATGAAGTAATCACTCTCCCAACTTTCTTTGTAATTTCTCTATAAGAGGAATCAAGACAAAGAATTAATCAAGTTCACTGTTCACTAGCAACGTAATAGATTAGCCGACTAGCCTACGTGTCAGTAGCATACTGGCACGATGGCGGCTGGCGACGGATGGTAAGCAGTGGGAGGTATGGCCTGCATGAACTGTGATGCGCAGTAACCAGTGCAGTTCTCATAGTGATGGAGGACGATTGTGTTCGTTACACGTCCGCGAAACGGCACGCGGTACAGTACTTGTGATATAAAAACACTGCTACACCATAAAATATAAAATAAATTAAAAAATCTTTTTTCACGGTGGCAGCATTTAAAGAAAATATATGCTTTTCGAAAATCTTGGACAACCCTGATCTATATAAATTGTACTATAGGCATTTACTCTCAAACGAGTATAAATATCTTCCGAGCTATAGCTATTAATAAGTACACACACAGTTCGCAGTGAAAGTGATCGGTAGTGTCCGTTTTCAGGTTTTTAGGTAGTAAGGCGTACCCTAAAGCGCAGAGTCAGACGGTAGCCATAGGCCAACCAAAGTTCTGAACGGTTGGGACGTCCACTCTGCCTAAACAAGGCTAAAAACGAATTATATAGCAAAATTAGGATAACTTAAGGCATTTTGACAGGTTAGTGATTTATTTTTTCTTCCGGAGATTCTGTCAGTCACAGTGTAAACTAAGTAGGAGGTTTCAGTAATAAAGGCCACCTACGCAGGCTGTTGCTGGGGCTTCTAGCTTCCGGATTAGATTTAGACTAACATTGTCTTGATACTCAATTTTATTCGAGAAGAGTACTTATATACCACACAGGCTCAAATAACAAATAAGTACACACCGAGAGACAGTTAGCTTGAACCTAAAGTTGAGTATAGTCCGGCAACCCGTAAATCTGCACATTACACAAGGTTCAGATAAAGAGGTGTCTTCTAAGTCAAACTAGGTCCCTCTCTGCAACCAGGCCCCGTTCGACACGTTCTACCAGGTCAAACTACCTCAAATCGCCTTAACCACCTGATCCCCCTCAAACCGCTTCACACAGAAATACAAATTCACTCGACAACACAGCCTTTCCACCCTTACCCACACACAACACACCACCAAACAACACCCTTCCATTATCACTCAACCATGGATACACGCAGCCTACCCATTTTGCCAACACGTCACTCACACACCTTCCCACATCCCTGAAGACTCAACCACCCCTATCATGAATACATACATAGATTCATTCGTAAATAACCTTATATCCACCCTCCCAGTTGACCAGATTGACCCAATCTATCGGTGCTTTGCAGCTGTCCCGGTCATCGATCACCTCTATCTCTACCTTCCCTTCCACCACTACCCAAGCAGCCAAGCAACCGCAACTGACAGTAAATTCAAACCCACCACCTACAGCAAATAACAACACAGCCACCCATTTATCGTATAATACTGCCATACATACTGTGCCTAAACACATACCTACACCCAGAAACCCTACCCGTCCAACCACCCCCACATACATGGTGGTCGTCAGAGGCGTAGACAGGGTCTACTCCGATGCCGATTTTCAGAGATGGACATCCTCGTAGTTCGGCTATGGCGGATTATATCTCGTGCCAACCTCCCTACCTCCTTTGTCAAACTGGTCACCTCTAGTGAGTTCAAATACACAGAGATACTGACCAGGGGCATATTAATGGGTGAGCTCCGTCTCCATGTCGAGCTCCCCATAATTTTAACCCTGTCCCCCCGTGTCTAAGTACTGCGGCAAGTGCTGTCAAAACGGGCACACCATTGCGGAATGCCCACAGAAACAGTACAGATGTCAGACTTGTGGCCAGAACCACAAATCCACACCCTGTCCCACCCTTCAAGCTCCCAAGTGCCCTAACTTCGGCGGAGACCATGCGGCTTACTTAGCCAAATGTCCCGCAGGAAGAAAATCCCAAAATCCCTTCAAGAAACCCAACCCATTACCAAGGAAAAAAAGATCCCCCTATGATTTGTCTTCAGACATAATGGCAGTCATGGAATTTACCTCCCTTATCCTTATAAACCTCCTCCTGAATAGGCGACAGCTAATTCTAGATGTCACCTATCAACTCGCATCTCTGATGTTCGGCCACAAGAACACTCTTGTGGAGTGACAGCTTGTCGTGTGTTACTGTATTGAACGCTTTATGGTAATCAATGAATCATACATAAATATCGCAATTCACATCTGTACATCGTTGAGATAGCACTTGTATGCTAAAGAGAGCTTCTCTCGTACCCACTGCGTTCCGAAAAGCAAACCGTGTACAGCTGATTTTTTCTTCGCATAATCTATATATAAATTTGATATATGCTTTTTAGAAATAACTTTAAAATGTTGCTCATTAAGCTGACGGTCAGTAAATCATTGCAGGATACGGATTTTGTTTTCTTTGGTAGAGCAATAAACGTTGATTTCAGCCATGATCTTGGTACGAGTCCGTTTAAATATATGTCATTGAGTATTTTTGTTAGTCGTTGAGTACCGTCGGTGTTAAATAGCTTTATGAGTTCAGCATATGCATTGTCCGGTCCAGGAGCTTTTTCCATCTTTTAGTTGTAATATTACTTTTTCCACTTCATCTGATGTGATTGGTAAGTGGTCATTACATATGTATGACAGAGTTTGTTCGGATCTATTATCATCAAAGATATGTATTTGGTCCGTATGCAGATTTCTTGATTTTTATCTATGATGAAGTTCCCCTGTTGACCTTGTAATTTGCTGGTTGTGTTAGATTTTTAAAGACCAACTGCTTGTTTTACCTTGTTATGCATATTAAATATATCGTGTTTTTGTTCCAACAACTCTATCTCTTCACACTGTGTTTTTAACCAATTTTCTTTCTTCTTCTTCTTCTGGTAGCACTACAACCCGGGGTGGGTCTTGGCTGGCTGCACAACCTGCTTCCATCTCGAACGGTCGTCCATGATGTTTAAGTCATTGGGTAGCCCCATTGTTCTCAAATCTGACCATATATTATCTCTCCATCGCATTCGTGGACGTCCTAAGGGCCTTCTCCCTGTCGGGACTTCTTCCCAGATTAACTTGGTAAGGCGGTTATTAGGGAGCCTATAAACATGGCTAGCCCATCTTAGACGTTGGGATTTAATCTCTTGGACTACGTCGCTAGCACTATACATTTGTTTGACCTCGGCATTTGTTCTCATTCGGTATTGGTTGGTATTCGGATCGTGATAGGGACCGAAGATCTTTCTGAGGATTTTTCTCTCAAAGCATCTGAGTTTACTTTCCATTGCTTTTGTCAGCGTCCACGTCTCACACCCATACATGAGCACCGGTCTAATTACTGTTTTATATATCCTGATTTTTGATGTTCGTGTTAGGCTCTTGGATTTAATAGTGTTGTGGAGGCTATACATACATCTGTTTGCTGCCTGAATTTTCCCTTTTATATCTTCCGTGATATCGTTATCTGTGGTGATAGTCGCTCCGAGATATTTAAAACTCTCCACTCTTTCAAAGTTATAGGGGTCTATTGTTACATTTTGTCCTATTCTACCTCGTCTCTTTTGTCTGTTAATGCACATATATTTGGTTTTCTCTTCATTGACCCTTAGACCGGTATTTTTTGCCTCTCTCTCTCTAATTTATTGAAGGTTTCTTTTACATTGGTGACGGTATTTCCTACAATGTCAATGTCATCCGCGTATGCTAGTCGTAATTTTCTTTGGCCTTTCGTATTTCGATTATTTTTTGTCTCTGAATATTTTTGTACATTCTTTTGTTATTCTTTGACTTTCTTCTCTCTTTTATAAGTTGCAGTGTATTGCCATTCATCCAACTTTTGTTCTTCTCAAATTTGAATATCTTTATCATTTTTATCGAACCAATCCTGATGTTTTCTTTTAGTATATCCAACAGCCTCTTCAGTACATTAAAAGTATTGCTGACAAACTTCGACCAGTGCTCCTCAATGTCGTTAAGATATGCGTCGGGAAGCTTAGTAATCAGTAGTTCTTGGTATCTTTTCTAATCTTGGTTGTTCGTAAGGCCAGCACTGTTTAGTTTTCTTCTTGCTTGTGTTCCTTGACTACGTTTTTTCACGGGGATGCGGAGAGGCATGATCAGGTGTTTACTTAACAGTCATCCACACTAGTTGAAGCTCTTGTCAACATTACGTCACACTGATGTCTAGTACGAACAATTACATAATCAATGAAGTTATCTAGGATTTTGTCACGATGTTTTGAGTTTGTTTTTCTGTCGTAAAAGAGTTTTTGTAATTACTAAATTGTATTCTAACCCTACTTAAAAAGCAAGAAAATCCCATTGGAGTTGCTGTTGCCCATCTCCTCTTTACTGACAGTACCTGGCCAAAGGTCAGAATCCACAAGCGTTGAAATCTCCTATTATTATATTGGTAGTATCTTTTCTTATCTGATAACCTGACGCTCAGCGTTTGACTTTCCATGGCTCTTCGGTCTTTGCTATTTTTTCAATATTTTCCTTTCTAAACGTCCAAATTTGAGAACCGTAGGTGAGAACAGGAAGTATACATTGGTTGAAGACTTATGCAATTGTAATTATTAATGCTTCTGGTTGGTTGGTCATAATTTTCGTTTTATTATAATTCGGGAATATAGGGCTAAGAAATTAAGAGCAAAACATGTTCACTTTCCTAAAACAGATTTATTCTCTAGAGAAGCAATCCAACCCACGCGAGCCATGGTTCTAAATATATACGATGAACTTGGCACCAAAGAGCCATATAGTATAGGAAGATAGTCGAAAATGTAATAAGCGATATTTGATTATCAGATTATTATTTTTTCGAGAAAAAAATAAAATATTAGTTAAAGAATAGAAGATAGAATGTACTGGGGTACTTTGATAACTTAAACGAACAATTGGAATACAACTAGCAGACACAGTATTGCAAATTTCATCTAAAATAAAGCAACTTAACGATAAGTTTTAGCTTGGTTCGCCAAATATTAGACATACCGTTCCGCCATTTGTAGCATTCTCAGGATTGTATTTAAATTGAGTCCTATCCAATCACGGATATTCTTTAGCCACGAACACTGCCTACGCTAAGGCCAGGTTCTCTGAGGCCCTGTATTTTTCCTTGTTTACATTGTTACCCAACAGTCTAAGCATTTGAATTTTGTCAACTGTTTTACTTATTGGCTCTGTTAGGTACTGTTGTCTTGTGGCATGTTAAAGTTGTACCTATTGTACATACCTCCTCGTTTTTTTTTGAAAATTAATTTATTTTTAAATTTAACTTTAGGTGCTGCTTCGCCACCTAGCAGTAAAAGAGAATATGTACATTGACGATTCAGTTTCATTCACAGCAGAATGAATTAAATTATACTTTAACGAAGCGCCCATAGGTGCCGACAGCGTGAAGTAGTTATAATAATTTATTTTATCCCTAAATATAATATTAATAAACCGGTAATCTCTATTGTAATAATGTTTAACACGGACTGTTGTACATATTTATTAATATTACTGTCAGTATTACCGATTACAGTGTCATCCTAACCTCTTCTTCTTCTTTCGTTTTATGGCCTCCACCTCTTGTCTAATCTCAAGTGCTTAACCTAACCTCTGCCCCGAGACCACGTGCCGCCTGTCCCATGTCATAGTCCTGTCAGGACTTTACATTTACAAGCTATTCAGTCTCATGACATCTTTCCCTTCCTATAATATACAGACATTACAACAATGAACTAAGAATAAAAACATTCTAAAATAAAAACTAATAACAATACTGATTGCAAAACTAGTACATTTCAAAATCATTATATCTAGATGGGGGTTTAATTAATCTTTTACTTCTGGTAGGAAACTGATTCGATATTTCACTCTCACGGGCCATTGATGTTGAAGGTCTGCCATTCTCATTGTGATCAAAATCATCTGCTAGGTTAATATGATGTTTAGGCATATTATTAGATGGTCTCAAGTGATAGCTATTTCTTCTTACAAGTGTTCCATTTTCTTTCTCA
This sequence comes from Diabrotica balteata, assembly GCA_918026665.1. NCBI lineage: Eukaryota > Metazoa > Arthropoda > Insecta > Coleoptera > Chrysomelidae > Diabrotica > Diabrotica balteata. Next base: position 24,075,129 of record OU898280.1, read on the forward strand.
ACAACATATGATGGCTCTTGTAAACCTCGTCTAACCACAGCAGGTTTCCATTGCCCATCTTCTCTTATAACCACATTATCCCCTACACTTAATGCTTCTTTTGTAGCTGTATTTCTATCATAGTAGTGCTTGTACAATTTTCTTTTATTATCCAATTTATTCTTTTCATTTTTTAGGTCTACCTGTTCTGGTAAATATTTCTCTTGTAAAACTGGAAGTTTGCCTCTAAGTCTACGACTATTCAAGAGTTGTGCTGGGGACTTGTCTGATCCTAATAGTGGTGTATTTCTATATTCTAATAAAGCTAACTGAAGATCTTCACACTTCCTGAAAATATTTTTAGCTATCTGGACGGCTCGTTCTGCCTGACCATTTGCTCTAGGATATCTAGGACTAGATGTCACAAATTTAAAGTTCCATTCCTTAGAAAATTCTCGACATTCCTTAGAGCCAAAAGGCATATTATCAGATACAACTTCCAAAGGAATCCCATGAGTGGCAAACATCGTCTTAAACGAATTTATTATTGACTGGGATGTTTTGGACTGCAACGGAACAATTTCAATCCACTTTGTGAGATAATCCATTACAATTAAATAAGATGTTCCTCCAAATTCACAAATATCAGCTGCTAGCATTTGAAATGGCAGTTCTGGAATTTCTCTTAGTACTAATGGCTCTTTAACATTATTTCTCTGATATTTCTCACACTCAACACAATTTCTAACCAAATCCACTATGTTCTTATTCATATTTGGCCAGAATAATACCTGTCTCGCTCTTTGCTGTGTTTTTGTAACCCCAAAGTGTGTTTCATGAAGCAGCTTTAACATCCTATGCCGCAAAGAATCCGGAACTATGACTCTGTCCTTATAAAACATCAAATCATTTAATGAGTAAACATCATGCCTAATATTAAAATAATCTTTGACTATGTAAGGTACAGCACAAGTACGTCCCATGGACGTCCAAAGGATGTACCTCATTAAATGTCCGGACATCCCACGGACATCCGTTTACATAATTTGGACGTCCCGGGACGTCCAATAAGAGCTAAATGTTACCAAAAAGTACGTCCCCTGGACGTCCCAGGGATGTTCATGGGGACGTACATAGTACATATACAGAACTTAATACGGACTTATATAGGACCTAAGAAGGATGTATTGGGGACATCTATTGTACGTCCACATGGACTAATATAGGACCTAAATGAGGATGTATACAGGACCTAAAGGGAACTTAAAATTAATAAAATGAAAAGCAAAAATAAATGGGATTTTTATTGTGTACTTATATTAATATATGTATTTAAATTTATAGTATTTTTTAAGCACATTACTCCTACTTACTTTACAAATTTAGCAACACAACACAACCACAAAAATTACCTATAAAATTCCTATATACCTACTTAATGTCTATAATAATAAATTACCAAACTATAAACTAGTATCGAAAGCAATAAACTAATTCTAATTACAACCACAATCCACAATGATTCTAATTCGAGAAATAAACGAGATAAATAGAAGCGTCGTTAAAACATAACCACATTCTTCTTTTATCTCCTAATTTTTAAATTTCAGTTCCACTACACAACAAAATTTTAGAGATACAGCTCTGCTATAGGATAAAGATTTTTCTCTAAAAGGAGCCTCTGTCTGTTTTCGTATAAATTAATGATATTTAAAACTAAATATAACTTTTTAAAATAAAGTTTAGTAGGAAGATTATATTTTGTAAAAAATATGCTTCAGTAAAAAAATGACACAGTTAACACCTAGAAAACGTCCCTAATACATCCCTAATGGGACGTCCCTTGGACGACCTTATGGGACGTCTCTGGTATGCCCGACTAGAAATATCCCTTGGACGTCCCTCGGACGTCCAAAAGAAGTCCCGGGACGTTTGGACCTTAAAACGACATAAAATGGACGTCCCAGGGATGTCCTGTGCTGTCTGGGTACCCTCGATGCACATGACGGCCACCCTTTTTCACAAAAATCTCTAATTATTTGAAGCTTCTTATCCTGTTTAGTTTCAGCTATAAATTCCTCTCTCCTTTCTTCTGTTATATTTAATGTATGCACTATTTCCGTTACAAATGCATCATCCTCTACCTTTTCCTTCAAAAAGTTTCGAGACAACAAATCAGCTATAAGCATTTCCTTGCCTGGCTTATATTCTACAGTTAAGTCATATTTTAATAATTTCACCTTCATACGTTGTAGTCTAGGAGAGTCTACTTCTGCTATACCTTTCTTCATTATCGAAATCAATGGCTTATGATCTGTGAAAACCTTAACTTCTCTACCATAAATATAATTATAAAATTTATTACAAGAAAATAGGATTGCATTTAGTTCCTTTTCAATCTGGCTAAATCTGGTTTCACAATTGGTTAAAGATCTAGAAGCAAAAGATACAGGTTTAAGATTTGTAATAATACACATCCAACACCATTTTGACTTGAATCTGTTTGAATTATTATTGGAATATTTTCATCAAAATTTGCAAGAACTGGTGGTGAGCAAATTAACTTTTTTATTAAATTAAATGAGTTTGTGTGACTTCTAGTCCACATCCAAACTGTATCCTTTTTCAACAATTCTCTTAGTGGGGCTGATACATCCGATAAATTTGGTATAAAATTGCGATGGTAATTGATCATGCCCAGTATTCTTTGTAACTCTTTTTTATTATTGGGTTCTTTTAAATTTATAATAGCTTTAACTTTATCTACATCAGGTCTCATACCATCTTTATCAAATGTATTTCCCAAATATTTTACTTCCGGCATTCTATACTGTATCTTATTGGGATTAAATGTTACTCCAATATTTCTAGCACGTTCTAATACTTTATTAAGGATTCTATCATGTTCTTTAAGACTACCTGCAAATATCAAAAGATCATCAAAATAGATGAGACATCCCTCAATATCACCAAAGTTTTCTAAGTTAATTCTTTGAAAAAATTCAGGAGCAATATTTAGTCCAAATGGAAGTCTATCAAATTTCCAAATTCCAAAAGGAGTTCCAAATGCACAAACTCTACTGGACCTCTCATCAAGTTGAACTTGATAGAATCCCTCTTTAAAGTCCAAAACAGAAAAATAACATTTGTTTTTTAACTTACTGCATATCTCTTCAATAGTAGGTATTAAACAATATTCCTTTTTAAGTGCTTTGTTTAAATCTCTAGGATCTAAACAAATTCTTAATGTTTTATCAGGTTTTTCAACTATTGCTCAACCACTCTGTAGGACCCTCACATTTAGATATAATGCCACGTTTTTCTAAATCTAAAAGTTGATTTTTTAATCTCTCTTTAATGGCTAAAGGGACCCTTCGTGGGGGCTTAGCCACAGGAACACAATTCTCTTTGAGTTTTAGTTTACATTTTTGAGGACATTTACCTAATCCAGTGAATACATGGTATCTACTCTTTGTATCAAACCCAAATCTAAACATGATTTTAAACCTAAAATTGGCATAAGGTTATCCTTAACTATAATAAATTCTAGTTGAAATATGTTCCCTTTAAATAAACATTTTAGTGTAATAATACCCACAGGTTTTATTTTAAATCCCCCATAAGCTTCTAACCTTATTTTGCTCTGAATTATCTCATGATTTTTATTGATTTTATTCAAAAAGTAGATTGATATAATGTTAACCTGAGAACCTGTATCTATTTTAAAGTCTATTCCATATTGCTCAATTACTAACCTTTCAGTCCATTCCTTATTTCCTTTTATTTCATTTACCTCAATTGATGTTACCATAAATTCTTCCTGTTTACGGTCCATATCTACTTCTTGAATCTCCTGAACTTCTCTTATGATTCTGTTGTTACACATTTTCTCGAAATGATTGTAATACAAACACTTATTGCACATTTTACCAAATGCTGGACACCTTCTGAACTCATGAGCACGGCCACATTTTCTGCACTGACCACTTTTCCTTGAGTTTTCCTCCTGTTCCCATCTTTTGTTTCTTCCAGTATTAAAGTTGTTATTCGAAGCTTTTGCCTTGCTGTTTGATTACCATTTCCCCCTTTTATAGAATGAACATTAAGTGCTTGACTTGACTGAACTTCTTTAAACTGTATTTTTGAAATTTCATATGCTCTACACATGTCTATTGCCTTTTGTAAGGTTACCTCATGATTCTGCACCATTTTTTCTTGTAGATCTTTATTGATTGTTCCTAAAACTAGTCTATTCCTGATCATTGAGTCTAGTACATCTCCGAATTCACAATTTTTTGCCAATTTACGCAAGTCAGTTCGGTAAGTATCAAATAGCTCTCCTTCCTCTTGTTTTCTATTGTAGAATAAAAATCTTTCGTAGATCACATTCTTTTTAGGGGTGAAGTAATTCTCTAATTCACCCAATACTGTACCATACGATTTTCTCTGTGCATCTGTTAACTTTAAGGTGTTAAACACATCAAGTCCTTCATCTCCCAAAAAATTTAACAGTAGAGCAATTTTTACTGTGTCTTCCTTTTCGGCCTTGTCACTGGCCAAGAGGTAAATTTCAAATGACTGTTTGAATCGCCGAAAGTTTTCAGCCACGTTACCTTCAAATGATAATGGTTGAGGTATTCTAAACTCCATATTGTTCTAATTCTAACAACTTCTTGTTTTCATTTATTTTGGAAGCAGCAGGCTTCATTAACCACAAGACTGCGCCATGTAATAATGTTAAACATGGACTGTTGTACATATTTATTAATATTACTTTCAGTATTACCGATTACAGTGTCATCCTAACCTCCTAATCTCAAGTGCTTAACCTAACCTCTGCCCCGAGACCACGTGCCGCCTGTCCCATGTCATAGTCCTGTCAGGACTTTACATTTACAAGCTATTCAGTCTCATGACACTATTATAATGTAACTATCTACTGATATTATTAAAATATTGTCTAACATTTTTATATAAAACACTATTATTCTTTGTAAGTGGGTATATTTAAAAAAAAAACCCTTAAAAGGGCTACATCAAATTAACACGAACGTTTTCGGAATAATAATTCCATCATCAGGTTAAAAATGCAAGTTAACTTGCCTGAGCCACCAATATATTAGGGTAAAAACCCTTTAAAATATATAAGGTTACCAAAGATTGTACATATTGTTGTTAATAATAATTGATGTTTAATATTTAATTATATTTTACTTCAGGTAACATACACCCATCCTTACGTGAGTACCAGCGTCCGGAGAGTTCATCCATCTCTCATCAATTTTTCTTTGGCTAATTCGATCTCCTTTTTTATTCTTCTCTGCAGGTGTTTATATTCTGTTACATTAGACTTTATCAGTCGACGTTGTTCCATTAATTTCAAGTTGTCAAGATTAAGTTTTTCTTGATTTTTTGTGGATATTTCGTTAACTTAGTTTTTAAATTCACTAGTTTTTAAATTCACTTCATAGTTCTTCTGGATCTTCCAGTTGTTTCCCGATGTTTTTTATTCTGTTGTTAAATTCTTTTTTAATGTTCTGTTCATCGTCAAAGTTAAGTTATCGTCAAAGTTAAGTACATTGGTTTTAGGTTTTTGTCGCTGAATTCGTTTTAACCTTAGTTTAATATCTGCTACGAGTGGTTGATGATCAGATCCAATATCTGCACCAGGATATGTAGTGACTTTTTTGACGGCATTTCGGAAACGCTCATTTACAAGTATATAGTCTATTTGATTTCTTAAAGACTCAGGGTTATTGCCATCATCAAATGGGGCTTTCCAAGTGTATAGTCGCTTGGGTAGTTTATACCAGGTGTTCATATCGTTCTCTTAGCAGAATTCATACAATCTCTGTCCTCGATCGTTAGCTTGTCCTAAACCATAAGGACCTACAGTCTGACCTCATCGACCTTCCCCACTTCTAATATCACTGAGTGTATTTCACTAATGGTGATGTTTCAAAAACCTACAATTCTGAGATATACTAAATACTTCACACTGTAGTCATTGATAAAATGAACTCATCTAGTGTAACCACACATGCCTTTTAAATTCGTAAGAACTAATTCCTAAGAATTCGTACTAATACATTTTCGTACGAATTCTTATCCAATGTAACCGCCGCCTTATGTAGAAATAACTGTCAAAGACAGTCAACACTGAAGACTAAGTTTAAAAATGTAGTGCATCACTGGATGCCTCCCTGCATGTCATAATACTTTAATTGTCAATCCTATGTTTTATTGTCATTGACTGTGATTGATCGACTGTCATGATTAAAAGTGGGGTTAATAAGAAAAATGGAATGGAAAAAACATTTTTAATTTTTTTATTATTTTTTAACATTTTACATACTATAATTACACATCACAACACACATAAAAAAATAATTTATAAATTAAATATTGTGTCAATAAAATATTAATTTAAACAATTAAACCAATATTTAGGCTTCGCAATCTACGCTAATGCGTTAAACTTTAAAACAAATAAAATTCACACGATTTCGTTTAGTTTTATAAAATCTCTACAGCTAGTCGAGGTTTATTTTTTTTTTCAAAACATATAAAGCCTTATAAATTATTGCCTAATAATACTGATTGGTCTTTACATTTGAGATACACGATTTTTGAGTTCCTTCAGTTGGTTTGCAATCTCTTTCGGCAAATCTTGACTAACTTGTTCGTCGAAGTACTTTTCGATGTCTTGTACTTCCTGTTTCCAGAAGTCTTTGGGCAAGCTGAATAATTCGTCAAAGTTGATATTTTCTTTAATGCCTGAAACAAATTAATTGTTCTAAATGTGTGCATTCATATGTGACATCGGATATGTACTTTGTTTAGGAATACCAGTGATACTGTTGTCAAACCTAAATATTTCTTAGGTATACTATTCTTAACCTTACCTTCTAAGTTCAAACTGTTCTTCTTAGGTACTAAACCAATCGCGGTATCTTGAGCAACATCTTCTCCATCAAGTCTTCTTAAAACCCAGTCTAGCACTCTGGAATTTTCACCAAAACCTGGCCACAAAAATTGTCCATTTGTACCTTTTCTGAACCAGTTTACATGGAATATCTTTGGAAGGTTGCTTGATTTTTGCTCCATGGACAACCAGTGGCTCAAATAGTCTCCAAAGTTGTAGCCAAAGAAGGGTCTCATAGCGAATGGATCGTGCATAATTACTTTTCCCTAAAAATATTATTATGTTAGTCAAATTTTAACCAGAAAGATACTGTTATATAACAATTCTATGCTAACAATGCAATACATTAGCTAGCTACCTTGTGTTCTGCTGCAGCAGTAGCTTCTGATCTCATTGTAGATCCAATGAATACACCGTGTTTCCAATCCCTTGCTTCATATACTAAAGGAACTCCAGCTGGTCGTCTTCCTCCGAACAGTATAGCTGAAATGGGTACTCCTTCAGGGTCTTCCCAAGCTGGATCTATTATAGGACATTGGTTGGCAGGTGTGCAAAATCTGAAAGTAAATAAAATTTTTTTAAATTTTGGACAAATCTTGTAGAAGTATAAAAACTTGGAGTATATATATATATATATATATATATATATATATATATATATATATATATTTGTTTTTAGTACAATTCTGAGCCTCCGATAGTAAAACTTAAGCACAAACCTGAACCCCGTTTACGATCCTGAACCTGTATATTGGTTCAGGATTGGGTTCCCTTTATAACTGACATATAATTTAGAATTTACAAATTAAATAATTTTTTTAAATTAGTGGTGCCATCAGCGGACAAAACTGCCTAACTTTCACTTCAATATGTCATTTGGAATCCGAGAGAAACCTGTTTGTATTGTGGTTCAGGATTACATTTTTTGGTTCAGCCATTTGCCACTTTGGCGCTGGAAACAATTTCTCGAATATACATGATTTTGTTATACATTATCACAATTAGTACCATCCTGATCCATACTATGTGGCAACATTGCTTTGTCGTTATTTTGTTTAGAGAATTAGGGAATTCTATTTTTAGCCAAGGTCAGACAGATTTCTTTTCAGTAGGTGGTATGGTATAAGATATTTAGATATTATTATTTAGTTCTTAGTTGCAACAGTCATTTGTGTTGGTTCAGGAAAGTCGGAACGTGTGTTTAAAAATGAATGATTATAAAGGACGTTGTAAACTGATGGTTGATATGTGTTTAGGGAAAGGTAAGTTATACAAAAGGTATTAAAATAAATTGTCATTTTTAGCACGTTGGCTTAAAAATCTAGCTGAATTGTCCTTATTTATATAAATTTATATTAACAGAGGTACAGGGTGTCCAAGTAAAATAGATATTCTTGATTTTAATTCAAATTTACAAAATGATGAGTCTAGAGTTTATTAAAAATTATTATAGGCGATGATTATATTATCCTGTTTTTAGGATTTGTTCTAAATCATATTTTAAAAAATGCAATTTTTTTTTTAACAAAAAAACATATAAATGATTTTAGACGACTTATGAAATGTTTTCAGTTGTCTCCGATATCTCAAAATATTGAGTTCCTGTTTAAATTCATTTTATACAGGCTATCCCAAGTAAGAGAAATCATGTCATCTTCTGTTTGCTAACTGTTATGCAAATTGTTGTAAAGGTACTTCGATAAACCTCTAAGCGAATTATTTTAGAAGGAAAAGTCTTCTTAACTAATGGACGTTGATGTCTTCCTGTTTATATTTTTAAATTAGTAATTTATCACTGTCAGTATCTCAGACGAATTTGACTAAATAAGCACTACTACAGGTTAATTAGTTTAATACCTTTGTCTCTATTAGTTAACAATAGCGCAAAGGGTGACTGTTTATGAGGACTTTTCATCTATCATTGATACCCCTGGAATTTTTAAAAATAGTTTTGAAACATCCTGTATAAAATGAACCAGAAAAGCAAAGAATGAAAAAGGGTTTAAAGATTAAATGTATAATGTTTAGACAAAAACATAAAAAAATACACTTTTATTAATGCAAAAACAATTTGGAGAGCAGCTTATCTCCAATTTCGCAGATACACGTAAATAAAGATTCCGAAGTTTTAAGTTTAAAAGACAAAAATGGAAAGGGGAAAGACAAAAAAGAGCAACGTATGGGTAATGTAAAATCTGACATGCGTTTAACGAAAGTAAAGTTTAAATAATATTTTAAATACTTAATAATAATGGGTCTGAAATATTTTTTATAATATATAAAGCTCGAAGAATAAAATATGATTTTGTTAATATTTTTCCTGTATTTACAGAGAAATCATAATCTTTTTGTATAAAAATGTTACACTTCGACATTTAAAATATTAACCATGTGCTGAATTACAACTAGTAAAATATCTCAAAAACAGTTAATATTTGGAAAGTCCTTGAAATATAACTTTTTTATTCAAAAATGAATGGTTTCAAAATAAGTTAGATGTAAATTATTGAGTGACAACAAATTTTAAGCTGATTTCTTCTATTCAATACGATGAAAGTGGGGATATCTCGAGAACATACACATTTAATAACATGGGGATCGATCCAGTGGAGTAGTAGTAGAGTATCCGCTGGGCTTTTGTTAATGTTTTCCTCTTTCCGCACAAGTTTTCTAGGAGACTTCTAACGGTTCACTCGTAAGGGGTTGGTTGTGTTATAATCACCCGAATTTTCAAGCATCTATTTGGAAAAATGGCTAATTTAAGAACAAAAACAGATTCTGTTCTTACAGGCCTCAAAGGGCCTAAGAGACCTATAGGCCCCTTAGGCCCTATATTCTTGAGTAAAATATTATTATTTAGATCTTTTAAATTTACATATACAATTTGGGCACATTACTTTTTACTTAACCTGTACAATATAGATATTACAGTATGGTGTAATGTATGGAATAAATTCATTTTAGAAAAACAAATTATTTTGTGAAATTCTGGGATAGGTTAATCTTAATTTTATTTGAATTTATTTTATGTAAAATGTAAATTAAAATCAAAAATCGATGTCTTAGGATTTTTTTAAATTGTTTGTTTAGCTAAATATAAACAGCATACTGTATGTATAAAGTAAAACAACGCAAAATAAAATAAAAAACAGTTTAATTGTAAATAAAAAAGCGTGTTCTATTCGCCATAAATTATTGTGAAATTTTTAGATGAAAAGTTACCTGGCCTTGATTCAGCTTGCTCGAATATTTCTGAAAATAGGCTATTACCACCTACAAAAATACAAATAATTGAAGATTGGCTTCTGGGTGTGGAACCCAAATGCATATATTCAAAGTTTAATTCTCAAAATGAAAAAGAAAATACAGAAATGAATAATGCAAAAGAACAACAAGAAATGGAAGAACACGAGGGAGACAAGTTTATAAGTGATCAAGCAATAAATATGGATTTTTTATCTGACGAATGTGATTCCTATGCGGACAATAATAATGCTGTGTTTCTAGGAACAAAAAAAATGGATAACTCGTCTAACACATCCAAAAGTGAATTTATAGAGGATGACGACGATTCCATAAAAGATCCTAATTATATACCATCAGAAGACGGCCGAGCTAAAAAAAAAATGGGTAGGTCCTTTTTTGTTTAATTTGTCTCAAATTTGGTTAAACTCTTACTCTTTCTTGCAGTTATCAAATTTAAAAATGCCACTAAGAAAGAGTCATCCAAAAATCTGTGAAGAATTGGTTGACAGCAAACAGCGTGAGACCGATTCGTTAATACTTGAAAAAGTGATTGATAGAGCGGAGCATGGGAATGCTGTTTCTTCAATATTTAAAGAACCGATTGAAAGAGAGAAGCGTGAAAAAGACGAATCCCTAATAATACGGAAACTCTTAAATTTTGATAATAAACAAAAAAGTGAACATCAAATGGAGAAGGAGAGTGAAAAGGAGCAACACACAAGCAGCAATTCTGTAGCTCAAAGGACATCATCTTTTTCTCTAGAAGAGAAGGTAAGAACTCAATTAAATTACCATATAAGCAGTATATGGCATCCAAAACAATTTGATACTTTACATTCCCCTAAACTCCAATAATTGTTAAACTAACAATATGTGAGAAAGCATATAACGTGAGGAAAGAAGCAGAATTGATTTTAATTAATTAGACATAACATGCTGTGTTAAGGTTATTTCATCGTTTACGACTCATCAGACCGGTTTTTTATGTCAAAAAAAAAAAGAAACCAAACTCAGCTATATGTATTAAAAAGGCTATCTGACAAGTCGTAAAGGACGAGACAACTGAGTCACAAGATGTCTTGTCTTAAGTTAAAATCAATGTTTTTTTTAATGTTACTTTAATTAAATCTTTTCTGTTTTTTTAACGTGTTTGATTCATTTTACATTTTTTTTCCAGGCACTTGTTGAAAAAACGTTAAGAAAAAATTACAAAGATCGAAGGGATTTTTGCTTCTATTGCGAGAAGGATGTATCCCATTTTGCTAGACATATTTCTAAATGGCACTCAGAAGAAATTGACGTAGTAAAAATATTATGTCATAAGGTTAATTCAAAAGAGAGACGATTGGCTGTATCAAACTTAAGGAAAAAGGGAAATTTTATCAGAAATCGGACGGACTCCGCATTAAGACCTGTTAAGAGGCCAAAACTTACTGATAAGTCGTTAAGTGCAGATCAGTATCTGCCATGCAAGTATTGTTTGGGTTACTATAAGAAAAATTTTTTATTTAGGCATACCAAAATTTGTCCGTCTAATTATGATGAGGAAAATAATAGAAGACAAACGTCCCAAAGCGACGGACAAACCACTTTGCTTCTACACCATTTTCTTAAACATGACGATTTATTAAAATCAAAAATTTTTTCCAGAATGCGTGCAGACGACATAAATCTTATTGCTAAAAAAGATCCCTTAATTTGCCAGTACGCATATTCGTACATAAAAGGCCGTCAAAGTAAAGGCAATATTGATTTGGTAAGACAAAATATGCGAAGACTCGCAAAACTCTTAGACTTTGCAAGACGACAGAATCCTGATATTAAGAAACTTATAGATATTCTTCGCCCAAAGCATTTTCAACTAATAATTTCTGGAGTTAATAAAATAGCAAAATATAACCCAGAAACAGATAATTATGAGTCACCAACTTTAGCCATAAATTTTGGGACACTTATGAAAAAATGTTGTGACTTAGCATATATTAATCTTGTTCAGATTGAAAACACAAGCGATGAGAGAAAAGAACTTAAAATATTAAAAACTCTTTTAGAATCCCAATGGTGTGATGAAGTTTCTGCTCAAGCATGGATCAAGCCAATTTAAATCAAAATAAATGGAATAAAGAAGAACTTTTGCCGCTTACTAACGACCTCAAGAAACTTAATATTTTTTTGCAAACATCTGCAGAAGAATTATTTCACAAATTGAAATCAGATGAGTATGATTTTAAGACCTATAATTCATTAAAAGACACACTGTATGCGCAAGTCATTCTTCTTAACAGACGGCGACCAGCAGAGGTGGCTCAGCTAAAGGTCCAAACGTTTAAATCTATTAATTTAGGGGGTGAAAATGATAACGAATTTGAAAAATGTTTAACTGAAGCTGAAAAAATTTTATTAAAAACTTACAGTCGTTTAGTTATAAGAGGTAAGCGTGGAAGAGGTGTTCCTATATTGTTATCACCATCAATGAAAATGCATTTTGATTTAATTTTGCACTGTAGAAATAACTTTACAATTGAAAGTGACTTTGTATTTCACACCACTGGAAGAGGATTTGTTGATGGAACTAAAATTATTCATAAATATGCCAAGAAATGTCAGTTGGAGAGACCTGCGAGTATAACAGCAACAAAACTTCGAAAGCATTTGGCCACCATTACTCAACTTCTTCAATTTTCCAATAATGATATGGAGCAATTAAGCAAATTCATGGGACACACATTACAAACACATTGCAATTATTATCGTTTGTCTGACAAAGTATATCAAACGGCTAAAATTTCCAAACTTTTACTGTTAATGATGGAAGGCGGAGCTGAAAAATATAAAGGCAAAACATTAGACGAAATTGACATTAATTTAGCTCCTCTCACTGACGCGGAAGAGGAAGAAATGGAAAATATCTTGAAAACTAATGATAATCTAAACGTAGATTGCGGGATTCCATCTACTTCAGCTAACGTCGATAATAATAAAGAATCTCATAAAAAATTGGGCAATTTAAAAAAGAAAATATTTATTGATAGACGACGACCATGGACAAAACAAGAAAAAAGCATTATCGCAGAATACTTTTCCGACAACATTAAAAAAAGAAAGCCTCCCATTAAGGTAGAAGTGCAACACCTTATTGAAGAATATCCCGAGGTATTTAAAGAAAGAAAATGGACATGTATTAAAGCTGTAGTTTATAATATGTATACAGAAAAACTTAAATACTAAACACCCATTTTCAAATATTTTTTAGTTGATTTTTAATTTTTTTTTCACTGCTTTGAAAGACTTTCTTGTTTTAGTTTTGATCTGATCTGTATCACAATATTCTTATGTTTGTACCTACTTTTGATATTAAATTAAAGCCATACTTTGCTGATGTATTCCTTTTTTTTTTTAATCTAAATCGTCGTTAATAAAAGCTCATATTTTTGACTTTTATAAACTGGAACGTATGTGACGCCTTCGCTGTTAAAATAATCTGTAGATAGAACGTATTGTTTACATATTTTAGGATACGTATAATTAGGGCAAAGTAAAAATGTACTGCTTCTGACTCTCACGCAAACACATACAAACATTTTCCTAAGGAATCCTATTTTACTTAAAACTGGCAACATCTCTTAGGCTCAGGTTTGTGCATATACATGCATGTTTGGGTTCAGAATTGGCTGAAATAACAAAGGGTTCAGGATTGTGCCATTTATAGGTAAAATCCCCATTTATATATCTTTGAAAATATTAAAATATTCTTTTGTATATATAGATTTTTAAAATCCCCGCTAGAATTAATGAATATAAGCTTGTAATAGGCAGCTCTAAATACTCTAGATATAGGAGGTTCAGGATTGTATGGTTTTTCAGATGGTTCAGGTTTGGTATAAAGATGTATATATATTATATATATATTATATATATATATATATATATATATATATATATATATATATATATATATATATATATTATATATAACTTTAAGTGTCAATAATTTTATTTTAATGTATTTTGTGTGGTGTTGAGTTCCATTTCTTCCTTCCAAAATGTACATCTTATTAGACGCTTAGTGGTGAAATTCCGTTTCACTCGATATAGATTCTCAACCATGCCGATATTACAATTCTTAGAAGAAATAAACGAAGATATTTAACGGTACTTCTTTGGGTAAGAGCCGCCGCTACCTGCCTACATAATTTGGAAAATAGTATGGACACTCGACAGGCGGGGAAAAAGTACGCGCATCATTTAGCGCAGGCCATATCGCCATATTGAAAACAGACCGAACGCTAGTGACACCGACTGGTATTAATGTGACGTGTAGTCGAATCATCTGCCGTGATTTGTTTGTTTATATCTTTATCGTCGAGTTTTATTTTTCGTTTAATTAGGTCTAAAAAAACTTGGGGATATTAATTTCATTTTAAAATTATTTTTATAAAAATTTAATTTATGTAATTTAATAATTGTTCAACAATATTTAGTATTTAGTATTTATGTTATGGTTAGGATATTTTATGTTGTTAATTGTTTTGTAAAAAATGGAAACATCCCGTTAATAAATAAATAAATACTAATTCTGGTTTTATTCGCAAAAAATAAAGGAATTGATATTTCCAGTTAGGAAAATGGTAACCTTTACAACTGAACATAAAATTCGAATTATTAAATGATATTATTCTGGAAGTAGGGCCAACGATGTAATCGCTACGTTTTCGTTTTCATTCGAAACCCTGTACCATCAAACTCTGCAATTCACAAGATTATTTTTAAATTTGAAAATTAACCAGCTCGTGCAATTAATGAAGAACAGGAACAGCCTAAAACTGCCGTAAGTAGTCTAACTGAAATCAATTTTCCTTGTAACAGCACGTTCTAATTTCAAAAGAAACTGGTATTTAGGTACTGCTAGAACTGTATGAAATACTTAAAAGAAACATGACCATAGCTACTAAAAAAATCTTAAATTCACAACCATTCTACTAGAAACTGTAGTAAATGCAATTTAAAAAGGCAGGAAAAAAATATATAATAAAAAAGATGGCCCTGGCTGTCTTTTATGTAATTTAACATATAATAAGAAAAAATGCATATGTTCTTTATAAAAGCGCAAATAGTCAATATTCTTTGTCTCAAAAACATTTCACGATATTACTCGGTCTCGGTCTTTTGAATGAACATCTGAAAAGAAGAAAAGATATGAAACAGCTCTCTAATAATGATTTAAAAACCACAATCATAAAAATTCTTGGAACAGATCAAGACAAGAGTTCAAGAAACCCAACTGAGGAACTTTCATATCGACAACCTGCTAAGCAAACAAGACGTCATTTTTGTCCGAAACATAAAGACATGAAATCATGTGATCACTGTAAGAGAGCAAGTTTTAAGGAACGTAGTGTCACCCAATATATATATATATATATATATATATATATATATATATATATATATATATATATATATATATATATAATATATACTTGTTTTGGAATATAAGTTTTTTAGTTTCTTATTTGGCTATGGTAGAAAAGTTTTATTTTTATATAAAATAAATAAAACATTTTGATAATAATAATTAAATTAAATTAAATTAATATATTGTCGATTGTAATTAACTCAAATTAACTTGTTTACTAACTTTGAAATAATATAAATACGTCTCTGTTCTAACCACTTGTGCCAGTCCGTAACTGATCTAGTCTGTTTTCAATATGGCGTCTGGATACTTTTATACTTCAAAGGCGCCGACTAAGAGTGTCCTAACTGTTTGTGGTTAAACTGTGATTTGGATATTACCAGTAGCAGTAGAGTTAGTTAAGAAAAAGCCATCACAGAAGTCGGTCGCAAAACGTCGTAAGTTATAATCGCTAGCTCGCAAAATATCGGCTTCACTTATAATATATTATATTTGTAACTAAGTAGTTCACATCGCATAAAGTAGTTCATAAATATTATTAAGCCGATCATTCATAGTAATCACTGTTTCCTAAAACCGCAGTGATAACACTTCCTTTATTCAAACCATCAGCGTTGTCAGAAGTTCGCTATTAACATAGAAACAACATTCCGCTAAGCAATTCTACTTGTAATTCTATATAATAGTGAAATTAGCCTCAGTGAAAAGTGTAGTGAAATATTCCATAAAACAGTGTTTCCGAAAAGCTATCAGAAATTGCTATTTAATCTTAGCAATAGAAGTTAGTGTTTAATCTGTTTTTCATTCCACCTCTTGGCTGTTGTTATTTAGATTCTTTTAAATAAATTTGATTGATTAACCACTTAAAGGTTATGAATGCTGAAGTTCTTGCAGGGGTAGTGTTGTTCTTTTTTACTCAGTTTCCATATCTGTCCCAATTTTGTATCAGTCCATCAGGTTTTTAGTCGCCCCGGCTTCTTCTTCCTTCCGATTTGATTTGGACTACAGGCCTCTCATATTATCGACCGTGAGATATGTCGGAAGAATGTTAATGTCTTTGAATATACGGATCTTGGGAGATGCGGATTATTAATATCCGCAAGAACTATATATTATATAAATACATTCCTTGTACCGGTATGTAAGTACAATTTATATACTCTTTAAAACTATGCATAAATAATACTGGCATCATTAATAGTAAACCTGACAGAATCGTGATAGTAATAATGTGTATTTTTACCATTTAGGTAACCTGTCAAGAGACCTGACGAAGAACAGCAAGTTTAATGTTCGAAAAAGGTCGCCCAATAGCCAATAATCTGATTGTAAGTAAGTATAATATGTCTTCGATTTTAACTATAGATTAATTTAGAGTTTACTCTAACTTTTATTATTTTCAATAAAAAAAATTCAGTTTACCTTGAATTTGGATGAGCAGCAGGCGTCTTTTGACTCTTGGTCCAGGGAACACCTTTCCAGTCAGTTATTGCAACATTATCGCTTACTTCCTTTTCCATACCTTCCCAGTAAACTCCTCCATCACTTGTAGATCCTACATTTGTGAACATGGTGTTTTTGAAGATGGTGTCCATAGCAATTGGGTTACTACTTCTTGAAGTTCCTGTAAAAAAGAAAAAAAAATTAAATAAGACTGTATATTTGTCTGTTTTTTTTTTATTATCAGAATCAGAATCGAAAAACAATTGAATCGTTTTCATAACTTTAAAGTTAGTTATTAAAACTCACCTGGAGCAACTCCAAAGAAACCATTTTCTGGATTTATGGCTCTTAATTGTCCGTATTTGTCAAATCTCATCCATGCAATATCGTCACCAACACACTCAATTTTATAACCAGGTAAAGTAGGAGTCATCATAGCCAAGTTGGTTTTTCCGCAGGCAGAAGGAAAAGCAGCTGCTATATAACGCTTTTTGCCTGAAGGACTGGTGATGCCCAAAATCTAAAAATATAATATTATTTATTAGGATTAACTTTAAATGTTAAGGAAGAGATACAAAACACACCTAAACAACTAACAAATGGCAAAGCTGCTGGAAGTGATATTCTACCGATATATTTAATAAAGGCAGACGGAAGCGAATCGGTAGAAATGTTAGACAAACTCTTTAACAAGATATAGGCCGACGAGGAGCTACCAAAGGAATGAAAAGAAAGTGTAATTACAAAAAGGTGCGATCTAAGTAAATACGAGAATTGGAGAGCAAATACATTGCTGAGCGCCATATCCAAAATAATGTCTAAGATTATATTGAACAGACTAAAGCTAAACCCAGACAAGAAACTAAGAAGCAGTTTAGGCTTTTGCGCTAAACTCTCTACTAACAACGACACTTGTACTCTAAGAATTATCTTGTTACAAGCTAGCTAATGGCGAAGAAATATAAATATAATGTTTATTGACTTCAAAAAGGGCTTCGATAGCATAAACAGAAAGCAAATGTGGAAGACTATAAGGACTAGCAATGACATGTATTATCCTACATATTATTTTACAAGGGATACAGAGCCAAACTAGAACATACGGAGGAAATGGTAGAAGATATACTTATACAAAGGGGGGGTAAACAAGAATGAGTGCTATCCTCGACACTATTTCTAATTATGGAGAGTCCTAATTCCATCGAGCAAAAATACAAAAGAGGGAATCTAATCCTTATTAAAAGGAGACCAAAAAAGAGGCCTCTGATGGCGGACATATCCGGAAATGCGAATGCGCCAAATTTAAATTTTCCGACACTTATCAACAGTAGCTATATAATAAATGCGACACAATTGTTAAAAAAACTTCAATATAAATAAGATTTCATGTGACATTTGGGACAAAACAATAACATAACCCAACTAAATTTGATGTCAAACAAGGAGAGAGACTCTCTTTCCTTGTTTAATGTGGCCTCTAAAGATCGCACTTCCTGTCTAACAATATGTTTGCCCCCACTACCTTTACATTCCCTCTTTTGTCTTTTTGCTCGATGCCTAATCCAGAACTATGGAAAAGAACAAAACAAGAGAAAATAACAGTCACGATTAAAAGAAGGAAATAGAAATGGATTCGACATACACTAAGGAAAGACCAAAATAATATAACCAGACTCGAATACTCATCAGATGAAAGAAGAAGGAAGATCAGATAATCGCTGGAGAAGAGCTGTAACAAGAGAGCATAAAAAAATTGGCTTGATAAAGAGAGGTTAAACAGAGAGCGAGAAATAGAAAGGAATGGAAAATACTTGTAGAGGAAATTCTGATTATATAAAACAGAAAAGGATGCGCTGATCCAGCTAATCAGTCATCTGTCACTTTTGAGTAAGAAACACAAGAGCGTCCAATACTCCATAATGAGGGAAGACAGTAGAGAGGACTTTCAATTTTTAATAAAAAACAAGAATATTTTCTATGTTGATAATATAAACCTTGCAAAGAAGGATATTTCTCTTAAAAATAATGATGCTTCTGGTGAAGAAGTAATTTATATGACGTTTCTAGTTATCTATTATAAAATATCAATGAATTGAAACGTGAATTACATGGATTAATTATCCCTTACCAAAAAGTATCCCTACAACTATACAAAGGTTGTAGGACATATTCTATTTGCGAAGATGGGATTTGGACACTACGAGATCAATACAAATCATATCAAAAATCTTCGAACTTGGGAGAATACCAAAATTCTTGCAATCTGGACAAAATGCAGAGAGAGTATGTGGAATTCCAGTGAACCATTGTATTTACTCATATGATGGGAAGGTCTAAAAAATGTATGAGATATCCTCCTAATATATGTCGAACATAGAGTGCCTCGTCTGTGCAATAGACAGTCCAATGCAAGAGAAAGAAAATGGAAATAGAAACAGAAGACAAATATAACTAACGAGCTTCATCAAATGTAAGATATTATCATTTTACCATCCCTATTACCAAATACACTACTCTAGTTTTATGTGGTAGGATGGAAAGAAATTTTCGCAAATGAATGAAAACCTGTGATAATCACTTCCAAAGGTGAGTTCACCAATGAATCCAAACCGAACAGCCAATAGCTTAGAAGGATAAATTTTAGGAGATTTACAAATGCAATAGAAGAAGTATAATGAAAGGATAGTATGTATTTGGTATAAAGGTCTTACGACCATAGACCAAGTAGTTTCCCGCCTGAATTACGAAGCAGAAGAAAGTACTTATTAAAGTCCAAAAACCATAGTATAACGTGATACAAAAAGAAATTAAAGAAGAGGAAGAACAAGAAAAATTTTTTTACCTGAACTTGCAAAGAAAGATTAATGAACAGACATCTTATATACTTATGGCAAACTATCTCAATACAATGAAGAGAAAGAACGGGAAAAAGCAGGGAAGGACAGGAAAAGTAACTAAAAGTTTTTAAATTCAGTACAGTTTAATGTCAAAATATTTTCAGATATAAATAAAATAAACATCTTGAAGATCTTTTATCATTTCTACTAATATTTAAGTACCAGAAGAAAATATTAAAACAAAATGGAATAAACTAAGAGCACATAAATATAAATACACAACAATGTAACAGTACAATCATTTACTCACCAACATATGTTCTGCTAACCATCCCTCCCTTCTGGCAATAGTAGATCCAATTCTTAAAGCAAAACATTTCTTTCCCAACAGCGAGTTACCTCCATAGCCACTGCCATAGGAAACAATCTCATTGTTCTTTGGTCTGTGAAGGATAATGGTCCTTTCAGGGTCGCAGGGCCAACTCGGATTTTCGAAAACTCCATTCCTAGGTGTTCCTACCGAATGAAGGCATTTCACAAATTCTTGGCTTTCTCTTAGTTTTCTTAATACCGGTGCACCCATTCTTGTCATTATCCTCATGGATGCAACAACGTATGGCGAGTCAGTTATTTCAATTCCTACAAAAATATAATATATGTATCACATCTTGTTGCTTACATAGAGGATTGTGAAGTATATGTAGTATTCGGTGAACACTGATATTTTTCATGTACCGTATACCTTGAATACTCAATGAGACAAGTTGCTATCGTTGTTTTTTTAGCCTCAAGTGATAGATATCATATCTATTTAAACATAAACTTACCTATTTTTGATAATGGAGATCCAATAGGCCCCATAGAAAATGGAACGATATACATGGTCCTTCCCGACATGCACGACGTAAATCTTTCCTTAACAGCTACATCCATATCCTTAGGGGAGAGCCAATTACCCAAGGTACCTTGAACTCCATTTTTAGGCGTTGGAATAGTTTCTGACTTCGAGTCGGTGCTAATGAACGTTTTTGATTCCACTCTGGCAGTATCAGCAGGGTTAGTGCTGGCTAACCAACTGCAAGTGAAGAATAATTATTATTTTTGTAATAATTTTTTATAAAAAAATTTAAACACTCGACAGAGATAAGAGCAAGGATTAAGAAGATAAGATCAGCATTTATCAAAATTAAAAGATTTCCATTGGTATTGATCTACAATTTACAATTAAGGTCAACTTGCTGAGATGTTGTGTTTTGTTCGCTCTTTTGCACGAAGTGAAATCGCGAAGTTTGTCCAATGCTTCCATGAAGTGTCTTGAAACGTGGTGCTACAGACGCATAATGTGAATCCCTTAAGTGGACAGTGTTACTAATAATGAGGTCTTGCAAAGAATAAGAAAGGACCGCGAAATAAGCATAGTTATATGCATAACGAACATCGGTAGAGCCGTAACGACTACAGAACTTTTTAAAGAAGCAGTCAATAAAGTTAGAAAAATCATGCTGTTAGAATAACATCTGTAATAGATAGACACTGCAAAAAGAAGATACAATATTCAACAACAGAAGATACAACTCCTTCCAAAAATAATATTTAGACAGGGAGCTAGTAACCAGATTTTAGGATCAGCTGCAAATTTGTTAAAATATATACATAATAGAGAATAAAAAACATAAACTGAAAAATTAGATTAGAAAGACCAAGACCAAAATTAAGATAAGCAAAAATATTTCTTTCAATAACTTAAGCTTTGATTTTTTTTAAACTTCCATGGTGTTTTATTCAAACTGGTATAGGTAGGTTTTTAATACTTTCAGTAGCATTTGTTTCTCTGCCGTCACAATTTTCTAATTATTTAAATTTTCATGCCATTGGGATTCTCCTGGTCAAGAAAAAAATTAACTGGCATCTTTAATGCAGAATACTTGAGTTGCCAACTAATAAATAATTATAGAAATGCGCCTTTTTTAAACAAAATCCAAAACACTTCCAAACTACCTGTGTCTGGTAATTCTTCGCCTTTCTAAGAAACTAGGCGAACCATGTTTTCTGGGAATAGACGTTGATCTAAATCTAGCTAATCTAGAACTAGAGTTAGAGCTTAATGAAGCAGACCGACTTCTCGATCTCGAATATGATCTCGACCTAGAACAAGACTTGCTAGAGGTTGGCGACAAGGAGCTGCTCTTTCCATGCTTTGAACTTAGAGAAGATCTAGATGAACTCCTTGTCTTCGATTTAGTGTTACTTGTTCTACCTTCTTCTTTAGAACGACTTTTCGATCTTGATCTTGGTTTACTAATCTTCATGTGGATATCGACATTGTCTTTACCAGCTATTGAACAGTCGCAGATATCGAGGATTTTTTTCGCCTTTCTCGACTTCTTTCTCCTTCTCTTTTTCTACCTCCGGTCCTGATACATCACCTTCACTGGAGGAAAACCATTACGAGACTACTGGTAACGGTTTTTTCGTTTTTAACGTTTCTATGGATTTCTTTTTAACCTTTTCTTTTGCCATATCAAGTGTTAAAGATTTCTTGGTTGAACTTTTGGGGAATAACATTTCATGGTTTTTTGTCATTAGTGTAGTAAACCTATCCCTTGAGTATTTCTGTGATATTTTAATATCAGATTTATCTACAAGAGATGATTAAACTTGTTCCTTACTCGAAATGTTCTTGACTAATGCTTTAATCTGACTGTTTATTTTATCTTCTGATTCGATGTGCCTAGATTTTTCTTTGGAAGAATGTCTGTGATCCGGAGAACAACTACGTCGTTTAGGACTATGACTTTTTCTCGATCTGCTTCGACTATGGATTGGTGATCTACTCCATGAAGTTCTTATTTCACGCCCATCAGTCTTTTTGGATCTCCTTTCTAATGATCTGGATCAATGTTTACGAGAATTTGATCTGTTTCTTTTAATGAATGATTGGAAGAAAATATAATTTTTGGATAAATAACTTAACAGAAAATGTTTTATTTCGCAATAATCTTAATTAATTAGTCCAATCGGGATGTCATTTGACCTTGCCTGGCAAGCTACTCTAAATTTTATTGTTCTAACCTTTACGAGCGTTGCAAATTTAAAATCGTAACTGAATTCCGCATCCGCGTTACCCGCAAAGGAGAACTGTGTTTGCTCAATATCTCCGCAATTTTGAGCAAAAACGGTCTTCTTTAAATTCAAGATGGCGGCTAATACGGCGACGAAATTCAGTCGCGATTTTAAATGTACACTACTATTGATGCACCTTTAAAGATTAGAATAATAAAATTTTGGGTAGCTTGCCATGCAAGGTTAGGCCTTTTTTCGTCAAGCCAGACTGGACTGACTAATTTGTAATCAAAAAGCGCTGATAATATTAATAGTAATGCCAGAATGCTGATATAATTTTAATAACTATAAGATTGCTTACCAGTTTTCATATTTTGGCAAAGGTTTAATAGTTCCTTGTT
Source organism: Diabrotica balteata (assembly GCA_918026665.1). Taxonomy (NCBI): domain Eukaryota; kingdom Metazoa; phylum Arthropoda; class Insecta; order Coleoptera; family Chrysomelidae; genus Diabrotica; species Diabrotica balteata. The sequence continues at coordinate 24,098,439 of OU898280.1, forward strand.
GTAACATTAGTTGAATCAACTTTTCATTTTCTGCATCTGTTCCATCACAGATGTGAAGTTTATCTGGTTGACACAGATTAACATTTTCTTGGACGTAAGATTGCACCTGAAAAATCATATAAATCATCAAATTTGTTTTACTGACGGAATTAAATTAATGAAACAACAAAAGATTGTGAAAATTTACGTGTTTTAGACATTTTATGAGAAGGAACTGGCTAATAAAAATGTTATAGCAAAATTTTTGGAACGTGTAAATTCACTTTGTTTTAATAAAATTGCCAAAAAATAAAAAAAAATAGAAGTATTGCAAAGAAAATATATTAATTTGCTCATTTTATAGGCCCAATCCATTAAAATATTTGCTATTTCTATGACCTAAGTTGAAGTTATACAATGTGTTATAAGAAAGGAGAAAAACAGAAGCAATAAACAGCAGAGCTAGTTAAAAATAAAACCTTTATTCTAAATGCTGCCAAGAAATCTGTTGGCGAGAAGACGGTAGAATAGAACAGATTAAAACAGAATAGAATATAATAGAACAGAATAGAATAGAACAGAATAGAACAGAATAGAACAGAATAGAACAAAAAAGAACAGAATAGAACAGAATATAACAGAATATAACAGAATGGAAAAGAATAGAACAGAGTAGAAGATAATATAACAGAATAGAACAGCATAGAACAGAATAGAAGAGAATAGATTGTCTCCGGAGGCGTGTCAGGCAGAAGCTGACAGCCGTGCCGGACGCATTTAAAGATTCGGAGAAATACTTTCTCGGAAATTCCAAGTTTGGGCAAATCCGAATTTCTAATTGACTCGATGCAGGGAAATTCCACTTTTGCTACGTAAAACAAAGGATTTGTTTTATATAAAAGCAGATGGAATTTCTCTCATCGGGCAGTCGAGCTTGCCTCTTCTACTGTAGACCTAGTCGGTGCTAATATTGTTCCGACTAAGCTATTGTTTTATTTCTGACTTCCTGCATACCATTTCTTTTATTTCAGCATTATTGTATATTCAGACCTTGTCAGGTTAGAATATTACATATTTGTTCATGTACTGATTGGTTGCTATTTTATTTGATTATTTTGATTGTTTATTTTCTTGTATTTTTATCTAAGCTGTTCTTCCGTAAGTTCAGAACACTTAGAAATATTTATCTTGCCTTTTTTTATTTTATATATTTGATTTTGTCCTATCTAAGTAGTTCTTTTCGGTAAGTCAAAGAACACTTAGAAATATTTTCATATCGCATTATTATTCCTGATATTTTATCTAAGATATTTTCTTCCGTAAGTTAAGAAAATACTTATATATTTGTCTATTTCATTTTCCATTTTATGCTAAGTTTCTTCCGTAAGTCAAGAAACGCTTAGCAATATTTTCACATCTTTTCTGTATTTGATTTTCTTGTTTTCTATTATAGTTGTTTCTTCCATAAGCCAAGAAACACTTATAAATATTTGTTCATTTATCTTACTTGTTTATTTCCTGTTCTAAGTTGTTTCTTCCGTAAGTTAAGAAACACTTAGACGTATTTCTATAATCTGTTTCATTTTTGCATTTCTTATTTTATACTTTATTTTTCATTTCTAAGCCGTTTCTTCTGTAAGTCAAGAAACACTTCGAATATTTCCATATTGTATTCTCACACTTGCATATTTCATTTTTTTATATTTTTGCCCTAAGTTGTTTCTTCCGTAAGTCAAAAAAAACACTTAGGAACATTTCTCTTGCATTATATTTTTTTATACCATTTTGATTTACTTGTTTTTACTAAGTTATTCCTTCCGTAAGTCAAGGAATACTTAGATTATTTTTACCTATCTGTTTTCCATCTTTACTCTGTTACTTTGTAACTGTTCTTTGGAACCGTTACCTATAACAGATATTTGTCACTGGAACTGTTATTTATAACAGCAGTGGTATTTAACCCTTATACCAGCGGCAAATCAGAGGTGGTCAATACCCGTTCAAATTCCGGGGATAGGAAGAAGCCCGAAGAGCCGGCGATGGGTCCTACAGGCCCAAATGCCCCCTCTCGGCAAGACAGAATAGAACAGAATAGAACAGAATAGAACAGAATAGAACAGAATAGAACAGAATAGAAGAGAATAGAACAGAATAGAAAATAATAGAATTGAATAGAATAGAATAGAACAGCATAGAACAGAACAAACCAAAGTAGAATAGATAAGAATAGTATAAAAGAAAAGAGAATAGAATAGAGTGAAATAAAATAAAAGTTTTTGCTAAAAGCTAAATATATCTTCAAAATAAATAAATACGAACAAAAATGAATGAAAATATTAATCAGTAAAAATATTTATTAAGCATTTGGCAAGTTAATGATCGTAATTTTATAAATATTTAGTTTAAAATACGCTTTAATTAGTTTATTTAGTAGTTCTAACTACAACAATATTCTAGTTATCAAAGTTGTACCAGCTAACAAGCTAACATTTAGTAATTAACTATCTTATCAAAAGAAATTCCTCACTCTTCTAAATCACGTTATTTTTTAATTCATTAATTTTATATAATTTATCATTTAATGTTTATTGCTATTAACACCGACTATAAATTAAATCAAACATGTTGCTATATAGGATAAAACTAATTATTGAATGTTTCTGGTTACTAATTTATCCGGCCCTCCCATTATTCGCGCCGAGGTGGAGTACGCTATAAAAGTAGCAAAACTAGGCAAAGCCCCTGGACCGGATGGAATTACTACGGAAGCCATAAAACTGTTGGATGATGATAACATCGACATGCTGGTAACAATTTTCAATGCCATATATAACACCGGCCACATTCTAACGGATTAGCTTTATTCAACTTTTATAATGATCCCTAAATCCCAAATCGCGACAAAATGCAAAGACCACAGACTGATAAGTTTAATGAGCCATCTGCTTAAGGTGTTTCTTCGCATCCTTCACACAAGAATGTTCAGAAAGCTGGAAGATCTAAGCGGTGAGACACAATTTGGTTTCAAGAGCGGACTAGGTACACGTGAAGCAGCTTTCTGCTTGAATCCGCTTGTACAAAACTGCATGGATCAACGAAAGGATGTAGTCATAACATTCCTCGATTATGAAAAAGCGTTTGACACCGTAAAACATGACGCAATGATAAAAATGCTACCTAGTTTGTAGTTTGTTTTCCTAGTTTAATGACATGACCTAGATATACATATTGTTCAACATTTTCTATGGTATGATTTTGTATTGTTATATTTGTCTGGTCTTGGCTCAGTATTTTTTTTTACCGCATTAACCCCTAGGGTTATTAGCGGGGTGGTATATCTTTATTTTAGAAAAGTTACATTACAGTTACAGTTTGTTATACAGTTTACACTTTTTGATAAAATTTATTGTATTACTGATGTCTTCTTTTAGAGTTTCTTGTAAATTGTGTTTTATTTTTGCTGTCGATCTTGCTGTTGAGTACACTGGACAGTCTATCATTATGTGTTGCACTGAAAATGGTGTTTGACAGGTGTAGAAAATCGGCTGAGGATCGTTGGAGATGATGTATCCATGTGTAAATTTCGTATGGTCTAGCCGCAGTCTGTTAATAATTACTTGGTTATGTCTTTGAGCTGTGAGCGGTAATAAAGCAGAAGTAACATCTGGTTTGATAAATTTTAATTTTGCTTCTGTTTGGTTCCATTTTACTTGCCAGGTTTTGTTAATGTAAGTCTTTATTAATGTTTTTTGGTCTGAGATTGGTATGTTTTGCATAATAGGAATTGTCATGTCATTGATAGTTTATGTTGCTGCTTTATCAGCTGCTTCATTACCCTTTATTCCAATATGGGATGATACCCATAAAAATGTAATGTTTTTACCACGTGTTTGGGCAATGTATAGCATGTCTTTTATTAGTGCTAAATTGGCATGAGTGGGGTACATCTGCTTGACACCATTTAAGGCACTCAAAGAATCTGATATAATGAGAAAGTTTATATCATTGCTGGTACATTGGTTCAGTGCGTTGAAGATTGCTTGTAGTTCTCCAGTGTATATGCTACACTCCTTGGCTAGATGGGTAACAGAGGTGTTGTCTTCAAAAATAGCTGCAGCAGCTACACAATTACTGCTTTTAGAGGCATCAGTAAAATTTAGTTTGAAATCAGGGTATCTGGAGATGGTAGACTAGAATTGTTGTTTTATTTTAGAAGGATTGTGTGATTGTTTGAGATAGTTAAGTAAGGTAAAATCTACTTTTGGTATTTGAACTTTCCAGGGAGGATACTGGCATCTATTTGTAGAAGTGGAATCTATTTGTAGAAACAGACAGTTTAATAAGACGATAACCGTGAAAGCCTAACGCATTTAAATACCTGTTCCAATTTTCTGCCACCAATTTTCAACATTTCAACAGTAATATTATCCTATTCCGGACATTTATTCGTTTTAGTTGATTTAGGGCCATTTTTATTTCATTAAAAAAGAAATAGTGTGATAATATTCCAACAGAATAGTAAGCAACGTTTGTAATAAAAAACATTGCCTTAATTGTAAAGCTATAAGTTTTTCATGTTTATTCATAATAAAAATTTCATATGTTATTAACAAACCTTCTAACATTATTCTTAAAGATTATCTAAAATAATAATTGGATTACACAAATTTACTTGATAAGAATTATTGTTTGGTAATGTTGGCATCTCAAGGTCCTTATAAAAAATGTATTCCGTTATATTTGCATAGAAAATAAAAACGAAGCTGATAATACCATCTACGTAATTGATGATATTTTTCAATTTATGTAATTTTTCAGGACACAGTTGTGAGCGGTTCAATAGTAATGGAATATTCGCCGCAACATTTTAAGTTTTTTTACTTTTTAACACTCAAAAACCATTAAACATTGACATGTTTTCATATATTTGTGATACAAAATACATTATGTAATCAAAGTATTCCAAATTAAAAGATATTAATGCAGGAGTACCGTAGGTTTAATGTGTTGGGCCAAGTTCTATATCTGATTTATACAAATGATATTCCCGAATTAATACATGACACTCTAGCCACCTTCGTAGACGATATTGCTCTCTTGGCCGTAGGCAAAGCGATTCCCAACGAAGCAGCTAGAAATCTACAAACTTACTAAAATTAATGAATGGACTAAACTGTAGCGAATTAAGTTAATTGAAACTAAGTACGTTCATATCAACAATACAAATAAAACGTCACGTGAATATGAAGAAACACGCGTGTTTCTTCATGTCATCTGACCATCGCATTTTAAGGCGGGATTACCGCCATAAAATAGGTCAACCTCATAAAAAATCTACAAGAATAGTGAAAGAAGGTTGGTAAGTACGATTTGCTAGGCAAACTGGGCAAAAATACTATCTGGAGCAGAAGATGACCTGCAAACTAAATGTATCGGCTTCACCAGAATGTAAACAGTCTAACATAATCATACCAATGGACAACATCAAGAGGGTGACATTCTATAATTGACAGAAAAAGCATTGAGCGAGTCTCTGGCAGTCATAATCTGGCAAACAAAATAAAACATCAGAAATATAAAGCTGTCTCTTTATCGGCATACCTTAGAGACCTGACAGGACTGAAAAAATTAATATAACAACTAAAGGAAAACCAAAACCGGTAGAAATGTAATGAAATGCATTGTCAGAGATGAAGGGAACTGGACAGGCCATGTAGCGAGAATAGACGACGCACGATGAACGAGTAAAATTACAAATTGGAACCAAGATCAGACAAACATAGTAGAGGAAGACCACCTACACGTTGAGCTGTGGACGTCAGACGTATCACCAAAAATTGGAAAAAAAAAGCACAAAATCCTAAAGAATGGAGAAGTTTAAGGAAGGCCTATGTCCAGCAGTGGACGTGATAAATGAAGACTGAATGATGATAATGAGTATTTGAAGACAAACTCACTATCCATCGAGCATTAGGAATACCTAATAAAAGGCGGAGAGGTAGCAATCTCTAACGCAGAAAGCAAGGTCCAAATAATGAATAGATAAGTCTTAATGAAGAAATAGAAGAAAAAGGAAAAGGACTATTAAAAATAAATGCAAGGAATAGTTCACGATAGAATAAATCCAGTCCAAAGAAGTTAATCTTGAATGCAGCTATACAAATGAGCTGTATATAAATGATATCTAATTTATGATAAAAGCCTCACATTTAAGAAAGTATAGATCAACATATAATCTTTCTAAAATTAAATGATATTTAATAGCTAATTATTGAAATATAAATAGCTCGTCATTCTTTTCAATATCCATTACATATGGAAATTTCTTTAGTTAACTCAGTGTTACCAACATGTCTTATCGGATTTATCTTATATAAAAACACAGAGCGAAGTCAGTCAGAATACAATCGTTTATCATTAGAGTTAAGATTGTTAAGATTAGAATTAATATTCGAAATTTGAACAAAATACGCTACAGAATGGTCAAGTGCTACATATGGTCCATCTTGCTTTATGGCATGGAAACGTGGACTTTGAAAAAAACATCTATCAACAAACTTGAAGCATTTGAAATGTGGTCATTGAGAAGAATGATGCGCATACCTTGGGTGGATAGAGTTCGAAACGATGACGTCCTTAATAGAGCCGGCGTGGAAAGAGAACTCTTTGAATTAATTAAAAAACGCAAGATTGGTTACCTTGGGCACATATTGAGAGGAGCAAAATATGAAATACCACAGTTAATCCTACAAGGAAAGATCGAAGGTAGGAGAGGAGCCGGCCGCAAACAATTATCCTGGTTAAGGAATATTAAAGAATGGACAGGAATACACAATACAGGTGAGCTGTGTCACGCCGCCAAGAACAGAATTCTAGTAATGAGATAGTCGCCTACGCACTTTGGTGTATGGCATATGTTAAGAAGAGAAGAAGAATTAATATTATTAAAAACTAATATTAAAAGCAGTAAAATCAAACTTAAATGAATGTCACAAACAAAGTAGTATAGCTAGTAACCTGCAGTACAATTAAAACTCTTAATAAAAAAATAACGAGAAGGAAAAAGATAATAAAGAAAAAGGAAATAAAACTTACTTTTTCAGGTAAGTCCTTTAAGTCTCCATGCACTACACTGATTCCTCTGACTTGTCTGCTCACAAAGACAACTTCTGGCGTCCCGAATGTCTTCGTTAGCCTTCCAAACTCCTTTGGAAATCTGCAAAATAACAAATTTCCGTTGTTAAAGACAGCTAGTAGTGGCCGCATCTTTCTTTCACTGATGGCAAATTCCGAAAACAATTACTTCTTATACCAGATAAATAGAGATAATTACAACACAGTACTTAGGACGTGCAATTGAAATAAACAGATATGGACGTAATTTTGTTCAAAAATAAAATAAGTTTATCAGAAGTTTTGTAATAGCGAGTACAAGAATCGAAAACATCTACATATCTGGTTTATTCTAGAGATTTTGATGGAATACAAATTTATTATTAGGACTGTCATGTGGGTACTTAGAACGTACGCAGAAAGTTTATTCAAAAATTATGTAACCTTATGTATAAATTTGCTAAAATAATCTTTATGTTTAATCATAAATACATGTCACTGATTATAGTCAATTTCCGCGATAACTATCAGCTACGTACATAAAATATTGCTCTACTTAAATTATAGCATATTATATACAACACACAAAGGAAGACATACAAGCACTCTTTTAAACTTTCTCCTGTTCATTATTTAAAAAAATTTCTGCTGCTCATTTTATTGATATCTCTATTCCGAACACATGCACTAAAAAATGCAAGAAAGCGAGTATGTACAAATTCTTCTTCTTCTAAAGGTGCCTATCTTCTCGTGATGTTGGCGAACACATTGACCCATCCACTTTATTCTATTCACAGCATCAGCAGAAATGGATCAGTTGACGTTCTGTATCTTCTTGCGGCGTCTCCTTTCGAAGGTTGGCAATCCAAATGGCAATTTTAGCTTTGGAAACTGATGCACGAAAGATTTCTGCGGATGAGCGGTCGAACCATCTCCTCAAGTCTTTCAGCCATGAGTTCTGGCGTCTTCCAACTGATCTTTTGCCCTGAGCTTGACCTTCCAATACGATTTGGAGTAATTCATATTACATTGACTGTTGATATTTGCTGCCAAATATTTTATGGAAGTTACCTGTTCTATTATTTATCCCTTGACATATAAATGTATGTTTGTTGGTATCTTTGAAAACTACTAGAATTTAGTTTTGAAAACATTTAGATGTAAACCGAACATTTCGCTATGAAGAACTACCGCATATAGTATATTTTGTCTTGTTCTTGTGCGTTGCTTGCTGTTAGGACTATCTCATCAGCGTACCTGATGGTGTCTATGCTGGCTCCGTTAATCTTGATTCTACCTTGAACCTCGTCTAATGCTTTTCTGAATACAGATTCCAAATACAGATCAAATAGTAGCACAGAAATGATTCATCCTTGTCATTGGATTTGTATATCTTCGGATGTTGTGTCTTCTTCTTCTTCTTCAGATGCAAATCCACTAATGGATGTTAGCGATCACATTTTCCATTAATTCTCTATTTCTTGCAATATGTATCAGAGATTGTATATCGTTAATCTCTGTCCATTGCCTTATGTTTCGGAGCCAGGACATTTTCTTGCGTCCCATTCCTCTCTTGCCTTCGATTATAAGTTGGAGTAACCGATTATAAGTTGGAGTAACTGGTATTTTTCATTTTGCATTATGTGACCTAGATACGCCGTTTTCCTTTTCTTGATGGTTTCGAAAAGTTGGCGTTCTTGGTTTATTCTTTAAGGACATCTATATTTGTGATTTTCCCTGTCCATGGTATTTTTAGGATACGGCGATAAAGCCACATTTTGAAAGCTTTTAATCTGTTTATATCCCTCGTTTTGAGTGCCCAGCCCTCTACGCCATATAGCAGCACTGACCATACGTAGCACTTAGTAATAGTCTCAGTTAAAGGTCGAACTCTGAACAAGTCAGTACCTTCTTGAATTTTACGAAAGCTTGTCGAGCTTGCTCAATGCGACATTTTACTTCCCTGTCCGATGCCTAGTCTTCAAAAAGCCACGATCCCAGGTATTTGAATTTACTCACTCTTTCAATGGACTTAGTATTCAGTGTTATGGTGGAGTTTTCAAGTGCATCCAAGTTTCTGGAGATGATCATGAATTTGGTCTTTTTGGTATTAATCTCTAATCCCATTCGCTTACTGTATTCTCCGATTATAGTGACAAGTTGTTGAAGATCGACTATGTTGTCACAAATTAAGACACCATCATCAGCATATCGTATGTTGTTGATCAATACTCCATTCACTTAGATTCCCTTCTCTACATCCTCCAAATACTCTTGAAATATGGCTTCCGAATAAATGTTAAATAAAAAAGGGGAAAGCACACACTGGGAATCACTGATGTTCCATTCACATTTTGACGTACTATTTTTAAGAATATTTTTAAAGTGTGACTCATCAGGCTAATGAGTCTGTGATCCTCACATCTTTTTGCATTGACTTTCTTGGGCAGGGAAATAAAGGTAGAGCGTAACCACTGTTGAGGATAGCAGCCAGTTTTATGAATTAAATTAAATATTTTGTGTAGTGCTGAAATTCCCCTTTTATCCAGTAATTTGAGTATTTCTGACGGGATTTTATCTGGTCCAGGTGCCTTATTGTTTGTTGAATTTAATATTGCCTTTTCTATCTCCTCTTTGGTGATTGAAGGGCCAGTCAGCTGGTCGTCTGTATAAACTTCACTCATGGGTCTTTCGTCATGGAAGAGCTCCTGGATATAATTTTCCCATATATCAATTTTCTCCTTTTCACCCAGCACTATCTGGTTATCCTGATTAACTATGTAAGATTTTTATTATGTGTGGATATAAAAGAAAAGCATCTAAAAACTTAAATACTCATACAAAACCGTAGAAACAGATAATATTAACACATGCCATCGTATTATAATATTATAATAACGTAACAACGGAAAGTTTTGAATCCGGGTCATAAACAATCAGAGGTGATAAACGAACTCAGGACAAATGTATCTATTACATTGTGATTAGTGGTATAAAGTTCAGTAATGTATTGGCAGAATGAAACAGTTCTAGATTAGCAGTATAAAGTCCAGAAATTTATATGAGCGCAAGATCAAGGAGAGGTTAAAAGAACTGAATAAAGTTTTGTTGAGATATCGAGATAAATGATTTCTAATTATATTAAAGTTGTTTACAATTACAAAATACTGTATTATAATTATTATATCAATAGTATCTCAACTTTTTAAATTTTAATTTATATATGATTTTTCTTTGTTGTTTGCTAGTTTTTTATAATTGTAAATTACATGGTAAAAAATGGAAAAAATTGTCTATCTTAACATGCCCAGTAGATGCGAAATTATATTATATTATTCCCAAGCGTGAACTAGTTAAAATCCTAGAAGATTTTAATGCCAAGGTAGGGTCATCTAACGAAAATATTGAAGGAAGATAAAATGTGTTTAGTTTCAAACACATATCCCACTTGCCACGAGAAAAATGTTTTTAGTTTTGAGGGTAGTAAATGTCGTGCTGAACGAGGTTAAGTGTGAGGTAACCTAGTGTATACACAACCACGCTCTGTTGAAAAAAGCAACAGACTGAGCGTCTGCGTCTGCCTTATCATTTTATATCATTTTCCATATCCTGTAATACAAAGAATAAATAAGAAAAGAAGCGTTGCTTGTTAACCACCACTCAGAACAAATAAGTTGGTTAGTACTTTCAGACATTCAAAAGGATTGTTTTGCAAGTTTTGCTTTTTGTTGTCTAATAACAGCCCAAAGCCTTGTGACCAAACCCTTCGCCAAACTTATTGGTAACGACAGAGTCATACAAACCCATAAAAAAAACATCATACCACGTAGAGTACGTTCAGGTTGAGCCTGATTTTCTACAAAGTTATTGCAACCCGCAATACTCAGTCAGTCAGTCATTAGCCAGATAGACTCTCAGATGCCTAAAGAGATACAAAAAAATAGGCAAAGGTTACAAGCAATAGTAAAGTCAATAATATTCTTAGGTCGATAAAATATTTCTCTAAGAGGCCAGTGCGACGATGGCCTTCTGCTTCTGGACAAAGATACGGGACCTAGCAATGAGGGGAATTTTAACCCTAATTCTGAAAAAAATTCCCTCAGACCCTCTTTACCTCCCCGAAAATCGAACCTGGATCCGCCCTTGTACAGAAACAACAATGGATTGGGGCAGAGAAATGTGAGGGGTGACCACCTTGTGGAGTTCTGTGTAGAGCATTATCTTGCAATTCAAAACACGTGTTATCAGCACCACCCACGTAGTTGTACAGATGGCGACACCCAGATTGACGAATAAGAAATCAAATACATTACATCCTAATAAGATTAAGATGGAAATCCTCGGCCATCATATGTAAAATATACTCAGGCACAGATTGTGGAAGTGACCATTAACTGCTAGTATTAAACGTCCGACTTCCTTTTAAAGTCCGTAAAAGAAGATCCCTAAGAAAAAGTATGTCCTCAAACTCCTCAAAAATCAATTAATTCCAACAAGACTTAAAAGAAAAACTTTCATTAGATTAAGTTGAAAGTGATTCTGCAAATACTTGGACCTATCTCAAAGACAAAATAATGTAGACTGCAAAAGACTATAGAGATCCGTTTCCAGAAACCGTAAGCCGTGGATAACTGATGACACTTGGACTGTGAGAAGAAGATTAAACTAGATTTGGAACGAACGATGAAAGACAATTCCGCACAGACAAAGCGGATTATATCTCCCAAATACCCAGAGAAATAGAGGAGCATGGTTGTTGGAATGAACCGCGAGATTCAAAAGGTCAAACTTCTTACCAGAAAGTTTAAATCTGAAACGTGATCAATAATGGATAAGGAGGGTAATCTAAAGCCGATACTGACGAAATATTGGAAACGTGGCGAAACTATTCGAGCAATTACCCTAAAAGTACTGTCTTGTTCTCTGAAGTAAAAGGAATGGAATGGAATGGAATCACTAGGGATGGAATTTACTAGATAGTTAAAGATAAGCGGCCACTAGGTGGCAAAGGATTACGTACCATCCATTATAACTGTGTCGATGTTTGTAATTCGGGAAAATTGCCATCTGTAAAGAGAACAACTTTGAGACAACTTATTTTCAAGTGCCTATGATAATAGGCTTGGTTGACGCCCAAAAGGCGTTCGATTGTGTAATCTGGATAAATAGTTGGTCAATTTTAATAGAGATGGGTGCACCGATATATCTGATGACACAGATTAAAAATCTGTACCTACTAGTTCAATATGGCAAGAGTACGACTAGATCAGAAATTCTCAATCCAATTCAGAGCAGAGAGAGGTTAGATCAGGATACATTTTGTCGCCTGACTTATTTAATATTTATGGTAAACATGTCATAAGGATGTGCCACCTACAAAATCCTTGCAAACATCCTACTAGAAAGAACCAAAACATACATAGAAGAAATCGTAGGAGATTATCAATGCGGATTTAGACCGGGCCGCTCCACAATTGACCAGATATTCACAATAAAACAGATAATGGAAAAATGCTCGGAGTTTGATCGTGAGCTTCATCAGATGTTCATAGATTTTAAACAAGCATTTGATAGAGTATGTAGGGACAGACTGTGGACAGCGATGCAGGAACTTGGCTTTCCAAAAAAACTAGTCCGGTTGATACGGATGTGTATGGAACGGTTACGATGTAAGGTGAGAGTTGGACAAAAATACTTGGAGACATTTGAAATAAACAATGGACTAAAACAGGGAGATGCACTTTCACCACAACTCTTCAACTTAGTTCTGGAGCACATAATCAGAAGTGCAAGAATCGAAAAACCGAATACAGTATTTCATCGAGAAGGACCAAACTTATTACTGGCATTTGCAGATGATATATATCTAATAGGAAACACGCGATTAAGGATGAAGGAGACTTTCGAAAGGTTTGAGAAGGAAGCAGAGAAGATGGGGGCTCCAAATCAACGAAAACAAGACGAAATATATGTATATGAGCCGCAATAACCAAAGCAGAGACAGAATCGGTCAGAACATTACCATCGATGACTTTAACTTTGAGCGCGTTAAAGAATTCAAGTATCTTGGAACAACAATAACTGAAGACAATAACGGATCACAAGAAATAAACAACAGGATTCAGGCCGGCAACAGATGTATTTTTGCCCTCCAAAACCTTATAAAATCAAAACAACTAACACGACGTACGAAGATACAGGTCTATAAAACAATCATACGACCCGTTGTGATGTATGGAAGCGAAACGTGGACGATAACAAAGGCAAATGAAGAGAGACTACGTGTTTGGGAAAGAAAAATCCTAAGGAAGATCTTTGGTCCGGTGCTTGATGAAGCATCAGGACAATATAGGATAAGAACTAATAAAGAGCTTGAAGAACTTTACCCAGACGCCAACATTATAAAAGAAATAAAGTCCAGAAGACTCCAATGGGCAGGACACCTCAGAAGACATTCTGACGAACGAACAGTAAGACTGGTGTGGAAGGAAGTCCCAACTGAAAGGAGACCACGCGGACGCCGTCGTCTCCGGTGGCGAGATAATATAGCAGGAGACCTAAGCACTATGGGCGTGGAGAATTGGATGGAGGTTGCTCAAGACAGAAAACTGGAGGCATGTTGTCGAGTCGGCTAAAACCCACGAAGGGTTGTAACGCCACGGAGTAAGTAAGTAAGTAAGTAGATGGAGTAACGGTATCTGGAATAAAAATCTTCAATTTTGGAGACGCATTGGTATGGCAAAAACTGCGATGGGCCGCCTAACTAAAGTTTTGAAAGACAGATGTATCTCTTAAAAAATCAAGACTATTGGCTGAACTTATATTCTCAATATTCCTAAATAGGAGAGCAACTTAAACTCTTCGTTCACAAGAACGCCAAAAAATTGATGTCATTGAGATGTAGTGTTGGAGAAGAATGCTGGGCATACCTTAGACAGCTCATCGAACAAACTTTTCCATTTTTAACCAATTTTACATTAAAAAAGGACATATAAAAAAGAATTCGGTCACGTAATTTGCAGGGACGATGGTAATTAAGAGATATTAATTGTTACTACAAACGTTCTAGAAGAAAAGCAAGGGGGTCACCAACAAGATGGTGCTACCAAATTCAGAATTCAGTGGACCACTTATTCTGCTAAACCCTTCAGAATTCAGAGCAGCTGAAGATAGAGACCAATGGAGAAAATTTGTTAGGCGTATTGGAGAAAATCACGATCCTCAGTAGTAGGGAAACAATAGAAGCAAGAGAGAGAGGGAGAGAAAAAATATTGATATTAATAAAGTAAATATATGTATAAGCGGCAAACGCGTCAAGTTTGCTATATTCAAATAGAAAAATGCAGGCAGTATTCATACTGAAACGGAGAAGAAACGTAGTTACCACATATGGTAGCTTAAGAGATCACGCCATTGGAGGTCTAGCTTGATGAAGCTCAAAACGCGCCTTGCATTTCATAAGGCTTCATATAAACAATATATAAACAACATATCAAAAATCATTACACCACTGATTGTTTCCTACAGAGATTAAAATATAAGGAATGCAGTAAAGCGAATACATTGGCTGTTGGATATCGCATGGTTTAAATATAACCACGAATAGAAAATGTCCGATCGACATTCAAAGGAATTTAAAATTTTTCTTATAAACTACCCCTTCCTCATTGGATATTTGATAATGCTTAGTAAGGAACTTATGTTTACACAGTGTTACTGAATATAGTATAAACATGGACTCTAGAAGTAAACAGAATGAGATAACTGGAAGGCTTCAAAATATGTATATTCCAAAGAACACTAAAGATCTTATGAACATAATGCAGTGCAAATGAAATTGGAACGAAGATTTATGGGAAATTTAAGAATTTTCCTGGATAAGTACTTGTGACGGTGCATACCTGCCTATCAGTAAAGGACACGTATCAGTAAAACTAGTAAAACGACCATCCTGAACAATGCAGACATCGTATAAAAAATGAATACTTCTGACTGGCTGCTTAACGCAATCAAAACAGCCACACTCATAATATAAAATGTAGATTACGAACAATTGTAGGTTAGGTTTGACGTAAAAATCATAGACATATAATACAAGATAGACTGACTGCTGGAATACAGTCGCGTTCCCACAGTGCGATAAAGAAAACTGACACAAATCAGTAGCTGAATCTCTGTCTAATGGGCCGGGTTTATCGACCACGTGACTTTCTCATTGGTCATTTAGGTCATGTGGTCGTTAAACCTGGCCAATTAGAAAGAGATACAGGGACTGTTTTGCGTCAGTTTCCCTGTTATACTCGGGGACAGTGTCCTCCTTAGTGTCCTCCTCTATGGAGTAGAAAGCTGGAACCTGACAGAAGATGCCATAAAACGATTAGAGGCATTTGAAATGTGGTGCTACTGACGTATGTTGAAGACCACACAAGTAATATAACTATTCTCCAGGGGCCTGGACGTAGGCGTATATCCTGGCTGACTAATCTCAGAAAGTGAACTGGCCTAACGCCAACTGATTTATTTCAAGCTGCTGTGAATTGAATAAGTTGGGTTAATGTAGTCGCCAATATCTCTAGAAGATAGGCACATTTTAGAAGAAGACTCAGGAAACGGGATGGTACTCCAACGATCAGTATAACTTGTATTATATGTATATGACAAAAATAGATGGAAAACGTAGCTGGATTATTCTAGTTAGTTATTTTAGTCACCTTGTTATTATTTAATTATTATTTTTCTTATCTGCTGTATACGCAAATGTACGTCAAGATATTTTAAACATTGATAAAACTTGTTGGACCCCCAACCAACTCTCCAAAAATATTGTAACTAAAAACATTGGTTATTATTTATAAATTGATACTAAAATAAAAAATTTCAATAAGTTATAACAAATAACGCAATGTAGATTAAAAACCGATCCATTATTTATATGTTTACTTGGATTATTTTTGGAATTAGTTTGGTAATAGTCGTTTTTGATAAATATTTATTGTAATGTTACTATGACTATATAGTGAAAACATTTGGTACATATTTTTGTAAAATATAGATAAACCTGTAACGCTTAATTATCACAAAACTTGCCAGAATTTTTTTATTACAAAATCGTCATAAATTGTAATAAATAAAAGTTGTATATATATCTTTCGTCTTCAATTTAATAGCATATGTAATTCCATTAGTTTACTATGGGTTTCATGTCATTTATTACTCACTCTTGACATAGTCGACATAGTTTGAACCTCAAGGAGATATGTACAATGGCTACATGAACTTCGTCGCTGATCGCATTCACAAGGTATTTTATAAATGCAATTCTTTGTCCTTTCTTGTTCATTGTTAGGTTTGGTTTTGGACAAAATAGATCTCAACGTGTTTGTTGTTTTGAATATTGTTGAAATTTAGTTTTAAATGTTGATCAGTTTTATTTAGGTGAATCATCAAGGCCATTAAATGTTAGAATTAGTGAACATCAATCTTATATTAAAAATAGAGAATTTGATAGATCTCAAATATGTAAACACGCATGGGATAATGAACATAGGGTTCAATGGAATAATTCAAATTTAGTCCTAAAGAAACGGATGGTAAAAAAAAATCAAAGAAGCGGCTCTAATTATGCTAAATGAGGCCAATTGTGTCGCAAATTCATCGGCAGAATGTAGTAGGATCTGGTTACCAATATTGAAAGAACAAGTTATAATAAGAAAAATACCAGTATTAGTAAGTCAGTAACATATAGAGGATACATCATTTATGTTTTTTAAATAACGTAACATATAAAATCAGAATTTTGATGTTTGTTGAAGGTAAACTAAATTCACGAACAAATACTTACAATGTCGGGATAGTATTATGAGGTTTTTTTCCTGGTTTTTCCCTCATAATTTACTATGGAATCACTAACAGGAGAATTTTACTGTCATCATGTCATGTGTTTGTCTTTTTAAAGACGAATTACATGCTATGATTTTTTCTGACGGATATTCTCAAGTTAAAGTTGATTTCATGTAATCGAATGAACTATCTTATAAGTAAAGTCGTCCCAGGAGCGCAATTCAACAATATTGGCAATATCATTTTAAAGTCGTCTACTTTAAAATGCATAATGTATGTCTGAATTGTCAATATAAATGAGTCAGATAAAATTAAATTATTAGAGGAATTTTTCACTATGTATCAAAAAACAAAATTTGTTTAATTTACTGTTTGTATTGTGAGAACGATTTCCGAAGTGGAAATTGAAACGTCAATAAACGTATTTTTATCTTTAATTGTGGCTTATTCCCAGTTAAATAGTAATTAATTTACAATGTCACAAGAAAATAGCTTCAGAACAATATAGTATGTTGATATTACATATGTATATTATACAATACAAATTACGAAAGTTATGCTCAAAATATGTCATCTCATTAAACTGGATGTATTTCACGCGAACTATTAGCACAAACTGCAAATAGATTTTTTACCACACTGACCTAGATAAAATATGGACGTACTCTAGATAAGATATAAACAGGTTACGGATTATTTAGAATTTTTTGCTACCATCGATTATTATATTACTTTATACAAATAAACGCTAAATGTGGAAATTCTCGATTAATCTGATGCAACAATGAAATTTTTTGCCGTGTGAAGTCATTTTTCACAATCGTCATACATCATATACACTATAAAATTATTGGAATTATAACGTGATGACGAAATTTACACCACAAGAAAAATAGAGAAAAAGCGGAACTCTAAGAAAAACTATTTTATAGACTACTGAAATTACTAATTTAATGGATTTTAAAATCAATCACAGTGCTGGTGGCGTATTTACATATAATATATCCTACTCAAAACCGCAGATAACAGAAATGAATGGTGTTTGTATGTGGTAGCACTTGATATTATGTCCTAATATACTAGAATAATTGTATTGAATATAAGACACAGATACAATCGAAAAAATTAATCTAATCGCCAATAAAAGAACAATGACTGACAAGAGCATAAAGACAGCACAAAGTAATCGCAAAAGTACAAAGTTTGTACAAAACGAGAGAAGAAACCGAAATCAACCAAGGAGTGAGACATGGTTGCAGCCTTTCCCCATTGTCTTTAACAAATATATTGACAACGAAGACGTCCTCAAAAACTAAAAAATCGAAGACGTCATCTAAGCACCGTATTATTTGTAGATAATAAAATGATAGTGTAAGAAACAGAACGACAATACTTAGTGCTGGCTAATTGTGGAGAAGACCTTCAAAATCTAATGAAGAAAATAAAACAAACATGTGATCAGTATGGATTAAGACTAAACGTTAAGAAAACTAAATATATATGATAGCTAGCAACCAAAACTATATACATGATGAGGGTATAAAAGTCGGAGATTCCGTACTGAACAGAGTAGAGAAACTCGTGTATCTCGGCAGTAATATAAATGTCAGCTGAGATCCAACCGTAGAAATTAAAAGCCGCAAAGAACAAGCTCGAGTCACTTTTGTAAAAATGAGGAACGTACTTTGCATCCACGATCTTAGTATTGAACTTCGCATTCGAATAACATATTGCTATATTCTTCCAGTGCTACTGTATGGAGTGAAGTGTGGACCCTAAGTGAGACGATACTTAAACGTTTGCAAGCCTTTGAAATGTAGTTATATAGACGACTAACACGAATTAGCTGGGTCGACAGAGTTAGAAATGAGGAGATTTAAACATCGGTTAAACCAAATGTGTATGCAATATGACACCAAAATCTTCTTACCAAAGATTAAACTTATAGTATTTATTAAAGACAGCGAATGCTGTCGAAAATAATCATCGGCAGTAGAATAGAGGAAGTATTACATTTTCAGTACTTGTTATGCGACGGCAATTATGAATGAATACGATAACGATAAAGACAATTAAATACATAAATTCCAAGTGATATGTGGTATAATAAATAGAACACTACATCATAAAACAAAAAAGGTAATATTAATAATTAAAATGTCTAGAACAAAAAGAAGGCTTACGTGAAATATGAACAAAGAATAGAAATGAAATAACTGACAAACGTGAACCATATTACCAATGATTAATGAATAACATACCTCAAACAACTGAGCCAAAAAATTGGAACTACTAGATCTCCTCAAACACCGGAAATAATAGCAAACGAATTAAAGTAAATAACAGCAAGTGCAGTGGAAGAAGCTCTAAGCAGACTAAAAAACAGAAAGGCACTGGTTGAAAACGGGATAACAAATGTTCATAAAATATGGAGGACCAGAGTTAATTCAATAACTAACAATCATGATTGAATAAAACCACAAGATTAGGACGAATACTTGTGGAATGGAGCAACAGTATTACGTCATACTGTTTAATAAAGTCGAAAAAATGACCTCAGCAATTTATCAGATCAACAATAAGGATCTGAAGATCGGAAGATCTTGTAATGATGTGATATTTTTAATCAGATAAATAATAGAGAAATCTATAGAATTTAAAAAACCTGCACACATGTGCTTCGTCAATCTAGTAAAGGCATTTTACTAAGTGCTAGTCGACTGTACCTGTACATCTACTACATATTGTTCTACAGCTAATTCCTTGTGGCATCATGATGCAATGTACTATCTTAATTGGGAAACAAATATTATTTCGAAACAAAAATATTATTTTTTTTTTAATTTTACACCAGCAGTATAGTGAAGATATGTAGATGATGAGTTCTCAATATGGCCTCATGGATCAGAGTTGTCTGAATAATATAAACGATCAGAAGAGCCAATAACATTTTCCACGGAAAAGAATTATAATAACACCGATATTCCAGGATGTTTTAAATCTCAAAGCAGGATACTGGATATGAGACTGAGGTGTATAGAAAGTCAACACACACCAACAGATATCTAAATTACAAATCAAATCACATCAATATTAAACAATGAATCATTAAATTCTTATACGATAGAGCTAAAATTAGTTGTTCTAACGAAAATGTGTTCTTAGCCTTAAAATATTTGTTAAGATATGTTTTATTAAAAAATGATTATCCTTTGTCATTTATAAATAAGAAAACAAAATAAAAAAGAGAACAAATATTTGTATTTATAAAATACCTTGTGAATGCAAACATTTTTATTTAGGTGAAACAGCAAGACCATTAAATATTAGAATACCTGAACATCAATCTTATACCAAAAATAGAGAATTTGATAGATTTTGAATATGTAAACACACATGAGAAAATAAACATAAGTTCAATGGAAAGATTTAAATATAGTCCTAATAGAAACAGATGATAAAAATAAAAGACCAAAAAAGCGGCTTTAATTACGTTAACTGAAACCAATTGCATCACATAATCATCGGCAGAATGCAAGAGGATCTGATTAGTCATATTAAAATATTAAATGTAAGACTAAATATTTACAATGTCGGGAATAACCATGAGGTTTTTTTTTTATGATTGACTATATAATCAATAACAGGAGAATTTTACTGTCACCATTGCATGTGGTTCTCTTGTTAAAGACAAATCACACGCTATGATTTTTCTGTCGGATATTCTTAAATTACAGTCGATTTTAGGTAATCGAATGCACTATGTTTCAATAAAGTCGTAACAGAAACGCAACTGAAAAGTGTTGACTATATCAGCTTAAAGTCATTTACATTTTTTACCAAGTAACAAAAACACAATTTCTTTAATTTATTAAGGTTTTGTATTTTGACAACGATTTCCAAGGTGAAAATCCAAACTTCAAAATAAACCTATTTTTAAGTAAAATTGTGACTTATTCCCACTTAAAACCGTAAATCTACTACATAGTAAATAAGTACGAATAGAATAGCAGATTAACAGAATGGCACAAAATAGAATAGTGAGAAATAGCTCGAAATAAATCACCTATCGGAAGAAGAAGCATAGATCAGCCTAGAACGTGATGAAAGCACATTATTTCAATTAAAAGGAAAGGAGCAATGTTGAAAAAGCAGGCAATATGCCTAGATACAAGGGGAAAAAAAAAGTATATTTAACCGTGAGTCAGATAAATATGGGACGAGTAAATGAAGAAGAAATAAGTGGCGAATATAAACACAAGAATAAATTAAAACGGTTTATGTGAAACATAAAATCATAGAGAGGTTTATCATAAAAAGGCTTCTCTGCTTGGAAAGGATGTGAAAGACAAAGAACAGAATGCCTAGGAAAAATATATGTGGAAGCATGTAAAGATGACCGGCAAAGAGGAGATTTGGTTAAAGAACAGTTGCCGTGGGCAAAAAAAATAGAAAAATCCAAACCATAAAATTCTTAAATATGCAGGGTCGACAATAACAATACGACCCTTAATATTAAGGAAGAGGATACAGAATGGGAAACAAATAAGCAAAATACTGTGTTACACAGACAGAACAATATTGATATTGATGTAAGATGAAGATAGTCTGCAAAGATTCGTCCACAGATTTAACATAAGAGCAAAAGAATTTAATATGAACACTACAACAATAGTAATCGGCAAAAAACTAATAATATATAAAATAGAAATCGATGGCATCAGTATTAAACAAGTAATGGAAATAAGAGACCTGAACATAGATGTGAGAGATCAAGTACAAAAAGCAAATACACTGACAAGATGCTTTAATAACCATATGGAGCGAAGAGAGGAGGAAGAAGAAAAACTTAATATTAAGCCAATAAAAAATATCAATATAAAGAAAATCAGTCTTATATTTTAAGTATTAAAATGTGGAGACAATATAACTGCAAAAAAGGGTGAGGGTGAACTATCTGAAGAGAAAGACCTAAGCAGATTTGTAGAGGTTGAAGTTACATATTCTTTTATATAGAATTAAATATCATCTAAAGCAGAACTGATTGAAATAATACGATGACAATAAATTGTGATTTAATCATATTTAACTTAGGCATGCTACAAAAAAACAGTTTCAAAAATTAAATTAAATCTTAAAGATAACAGGTAGTATACCAAATAGAAAGGTAAGAAATTACCGGAACACCCTGTGCAAGTTTTTGAATATAAAAAATAGATAAAAAGAGCCTGTCGGATATCCAGACTTGATCTCATCTCAAATGAAGAAATGAGAAGAAGAACAGGAAGGATTTACAAAACCAGAGATACAATAGAATCCAAACTACTTTTATGGTGCGGACATGTAATGTCCGAAGACGAATGGTGACCAAAACAGGCGTTAAACTATGTTCCGTGGAATATAAGAAGAAGAGGAATACCAACATTAAAATGGAGAGAATGAATCAAAGATATAATGAGAGATAGAGTCATAAATGAGGATGACGTCGAAACAGGCGGAGATCGAAATGGGAGATGTGTCAGAGGCTGTAGGACCCCCGTAGATATATAAAAATAAAGATAACTATTAGAACATTAATAAAGCTTTATATGTGGTGATATATATGACCGACGTGTATGTTTTAAGTAATAGTTAAAATATCATAATAGTTCAGAATATGGATAATAAAAAGGTAAGTGTCCAAAAGATTTTTTAAAATAATTTTTTTTGTAAAAATATTTTCGAATTATATAAAACAAAACTTACCCATTGTTCACAGGTGTGGCAACTAATGCGGGCATTTTTCCACGAAAATTGTAAAACTCAAATTTAGAAATCAAGTATAAGACTTATGGTACATACAATAATACCCAAATATGTATTTTAGGTATATTTTATCGCACTTCGACACAAAACAGTCGAGCCTGTGGTATTTTGCAACTATTTTTCTGTAATTAGCCAGAATTATAGCGACAGAAATATAACAAAGAAAAAATTAGATAAAAATGTAAACAAATTATCTTTGGGTATATACCCTGTAACTAATATTCAAGTTGAAAAATCAATTGATATTGCAACAATACCCTACTATAGCTTTCTTTATATGGAAAAACGGTCCCCTCAGTTTTGGAGGGGACTTTCATAATATGACGCCGAACAGTAGCGTCACACAAAGTTCTTCCTATTATTCGTTATCAGTTTCAGCGATTATTTTAACCTATCGAGGATCGACCTTCAGCACATGATCAAACCGAACAGTCGTTGCAACATTTATTTTTATTAATTTTTAGAGAAATTTATTGTTTAGTATTTATTGTTTACAGATAAATTTACTTGAATAAATATAAAGTATTGTCAAATTGAGTAATTTTTTCAGAAAGTAGTTGTATTAATTGATAAAAAATTGTTTTTTTAATGGTTTAACTTTAATTATTAAAAAAATCCCTGCAGTTTGTTGTATCCCAGAAATATTTTTTATATTCTTCTTCTTGGTCTTTCAGATCTACTTTTTGATATTTTTTTAATTGCTTCTTCTGTCAAAAATCTTATGTTCTATGTATGTCTCCGTTTTTCTTTGAAACTGTAATCGTGAATTAATTTCTTTCTACTTCAGTATGATCTGGACTCTACCAAGAATTCACCAAGAGGGTAGCAAGCTGCTGGAATACTACGGTCACTTATCCATTCCCTTGATGCCTTACAGAGGGATTTCTACCAGCCAATTCGAAGTGCCCTCTACATAGATTCTATCTTCGGTGGATTATCGATATTTCTCACTTAGATTACACATTTTTAAGGATAAAAAATATCCAGCAACTAGTCGTGGTTCGTAGAACAGGAGGAGAGCCCAGACAAAGGGCTCCCAGGGTATAGGAGACCTATATGGGAGCCGGAGCACGACTAGCCTGTGACTATAAAATGTTCAATATTTATACATTTCCTTTTGTTTCGATATGGCCATTTTCAGTTAGCCAATAATAAAATTGTAGATGTTTTGAGACGGGCGATGCCCATTGAAGTGCGTATTAATCCACGGCAAAGACACACAATGACATTCCGCCTCCTTACAGAGCACAGATTAACAGAACACATTGAAGAGGGCTTTGAAGAAAAACTTATAACAGGGGCAGCTTTTGTAGATCTGACAGTAGCCTATGACACAGTAAGGCACAAAACATTGCTCCGCAAATTATACGACACTCTCAATGACCACCATCTGGGAAAGGTCGTATATTCCTTACTGCAAACTAGACGTTTTTTCATTATTCTGGAGGGTAAAGAAAGTAGGTGGAGAGTTCAAAAAAACGGCCTCCCACAGGGAAGTGTTTTAGCACCAATGCTCTTCAATATATACACAAACGCCTAACCTACTCTGACCGAAACCAAGCACTTTCTCTATGCTGACGATCTTGCAATATGTGCTCAAGGAAATAGTTTTGAAGAAGTGGAGGAGAAACTCGAAACTGCCTTAAAAACAATGACAGCGTAGACAAATTGTGTGTGGAATGGTAATGCATTAGAACACACAAACCAACCTATATATCTTGGAGTAACTCTGAACCGGTCCCTCACCTACAGACAACATTGCATAAAAACAAGAGGTAAAGTAACAACTAGAAACAGCATACTCAGAAAGCTAACGAGAAGTAAATGGGGCGTACGTCCTGGCGTTTTCAGAACAACGGCACAGGCACTGTGTTTTTCAACTGCTGAATATGCGTGCCCGTTTTGAAGCAGATCTGCCCACACCAAACAAGTTGATACTGCGCTAAATGAGACATGCAGGATAGTAACGGGGTGCATGAAACCAACGCCACTTTCAAATCTATATAGAACAGCGGGTTTTGCAGAACCCTCAACACGCAGAGGCGCTGCAGAACACATAGAGAAAATTAAACAGATCGCTGACGATCGGCATGCCCTATACAAAGCTCGAACACCACGAAAGCGACTAAAATCTAGGAAAAGCTTCCTGGGAATAGTGCAGGATGAACCGCCTGAGTATTTTCCACTCCCCCAGGTTCAATGGACCAGCCAGACCCTAGACTTTAAAACGTGGAAAACCTTGAATAGGATAAGAACGGGGGTTGCTACAGTAAAATCAAACATGGCAAAATGGGGAAAAATAGACCAAGATGATGTGAACTGTGACTGTGGAGAAGCACAGAATATGGAACATCTTATTACATGCAGAAACTGTCCTCATCGATGTACCCTTGAAGATTTGTGGCTCGCCAACAAAGATGGAACCGACGTAGCCCGATACTGGACCGAAATTTTATTAATGACATGTCCGGACACGATAAAATAAAGTAAGTCCTTTGAAGACTCTGTAGCTGGAAAAAAATTAATTAGTAAACATATTTATAAACAAGAACACAATTATATTTGCAGAAGAAAAGGTTCATAAAAGTTTATAAAAGCAAGTCCATAAAAAGTCTGTAATAGCTTATACCAAGAAACAACACAGCACAGCAGCTTCCGGTGGTCTTCTTCTTCTGTAGGTACCGTCTTCAGTCGAAGGAGCCTCACATTCGATGACTTCGTACTGCCCTAGACCATCAGAAACCCACAATAATTTGCCAGCCGGTTTTCTTAGCAGGGGTATGCCTGCACCTACGTAGTGTTCGTACCACATGCAGTAGGGTAGGAAGAGACTCCGCGGCTACTCCGGGGGCCTCAGTAGCTTCTGGGACTTTTCGCTTGTCGAAACCACCAGTCCCAGATAAGAAGAAGATATTTATTTAACCAAGCCACAGGAAGACTCTTAAGTGAAGAGACATTCAGAAATCACATTCAGAATACACAGGGATAAACACCTTCTGATCAGGGTCTAGGCAGATGGTTGTTGAAGACAACCAATCAGGGAAGTAGGTACAGGGCAAAAAAATGCGACGCTAATGACGCTACCTGCAAGAAAATTGAGGCTTTCGAAATGCGGCTTTATCGTCGAATAATGAAAATATCCTATACCGACCAAATTACTAATCAGGACGTTTTATTAAAAATGCAAAAAGAAAAAAAGTTGTTAACCACAATATAAAAAAGTCAAAATAGAATAACTCGGTCACATCTTGGAAAACAGCTGCAATTAATTCTACAAGGAAAAGTAGAAAGAAAACGAGGACCAGGAAGTCGAAGGATTTCCTGGCGGAAAAATCGACGTACGTGTTTCAGAGCAGCAGTTTTCAAAATAGAGCTTGCTATGTTGGTCGCCAACATCCAAAACGGATAGGCACTACAAGAAGAAGAAATATCGCTTACTTCGTTGATCATTTATTGCAAAATCGAAAGAAAACGCTGAGTAGGAAGAAAATAAGTGTCCTGGCTGAATAACATTAGATAATGGACAGGTCGAACGGTCAAGGAATTGATGACAATGCTTGAAAACAAACACGACACACAAAGAAGAGAAAGATCTCAGTGTTATGTCGGTTTCGCCATAAGGTATCTTGCCCGTCTACTTGCTTTTTGTACTTGATTTCTCACTTTTCTCTCTCTACGTCACCATAGCTGATCAGTGTAATTCCAAGGTATTTTATTTCCATTACTTGTTCAATACTTGTTCATAGTGGCCAATGACAAAGACGATATGCAATATATGATTAGAAAGCTGATAGAAGAGTATGAGGAATGGGGCTTGACAGTTAACGTAAATAAAACGAAATATCTATGTGTAGGCTCTCAGAGCGAAAATTTGGAGTTGGACAACGGTCAAGAAATTCTGCAATGTCAAGAATATGAATATTTAGGTATCACATTCGACAATACCGGAACAGATGTGAAAGAGATAGAAAAACGAATAGTTATAGCTAAAAAGATAATAGGATGTCTGAATGGCATCTTGTGGAGCAAGGAGATAACAAAAAGGAGAAAATTTAATATATACGAGACAATGGTTAAGAGCAGCCTATTGTATGGAGCGGAAACATGGAGAATTCCAGACAGACAAAAAAAGAAGGTAGAGGCAGTCGAAATGGACGCGATATGGATCTATGCGAGTCTCACGAAGAGAAAGAATGTGGAATGACCATATAAAACAACGAATGAGAATAGAAGGCACGATGATTTAGGATATCGAAAAGAAACAACTTACCTGGTACGGACACGTAGAGCGAATGCAAAATACTAGATGGACCAAAAAAATATCGAACTGGACCCCAATACGGAATAGAAAGCGAGGAAGACCCAAACTAGAGTGGCAGCAAAACATAAAAAAGTCAATGAGCGAACGGAATCTATCAACGGAAGATTGCCACGATAGAAGAGGATGGAAGTTAGGTGTCGGACAACGGAGAAGGAAGTTCTAGACCGGCATATATATATATATATATATATATATATATATATATATATATATATATATATATAAATATATATATATATATACCGGAAAAAGGAGTACCAACGTCAATCCAATATATTATAAGGATCACTCAGAAGAGTGGTGGGTTCTTATATCGGTCTCAAGGTGGAGAAACAAAACACAAAGTTGATAGGCTACTTTATCTATTTTGAAGACGTTTCGCTTTCGTATTCTGAAAGCATCATCAGTTCATCTAAAAAGTACAATATGAGAACCACACAATCATGGAAAAGATGTTATAAGTGTTACCTTAAAAAGACATGTAGCAGTCAAAGATATTTACAAGTTTGTGAATAAAACTCAAGTAAATGGACATTATACAGTAGTATTGTATAAACAATCAATTAACTAACAAGATTTAGCAACTTATTAAAAAATTAGCACAGCAACTGACCATGTGGTCTAAAGTATAAATAATATTTTATTTTATCTTAAGTAGTGAAAAAGAACCAAGAAAATCATAGATTTACTTCCAACTATTTGATAATTATTTAGCTTTGATTTTAACTTTAGGTAGCATTATTAAAGTGAAGTAACCGATCAAAGCCTTACAGCTGCTGCAGGGAAAATGGCGTTAATTGTAATAGACCGAACTAAACCCTGAAAAGACAGCCAACATTGAGATCAAAAATTTGACAGAGCAATAAGGTAGAAGTACCACCCCAAATAATTGGGCGGTCTATTTAAAAGTTTAAATGAGTTTGGATGACAACCCGCTTGTAAGAGACAAACCAATGACAAATAGACAAAAAGACGAATACCAATTTCTTTCATTTACAAACTTGTTAATATCTTTGACTGCTACGTCTTTTTAAGGTAACACTTATAACATCTTTTCCATGATTGTGTGGTTCTCATATTGTACTTTTTAGATGAACTAATGATGCTTTCAGAATACGAAAGCGAAACGTCTTCAAAATAGATAAAGTAGCCTATCAACTTTGTCTTTTATTTCTCCATCTTGAGACCGATATAAGAATCCACCACTCTTCTGAGTGATCCTTATAATATATATATATATATATATATATATATATATATATATATATATATATATATATATTTGTTCAATACTGATGCCTTCGATTTCTAGTTTACATCTGGTTCGTTCTTTGAGACCTGCTTTGGTTTGGAATTAAGATATATATCATATATCATATCATATATGTCATATTAAATTCTTTTGTTCTCTTATGTTAAATCTGTGGACCAGTCTTTGTAAACAATCTTCATCTTGGGTTATTAATATTGCGTAATCTGCGTAACAGAGTATTTCTACGTTTCTATTTACCATTTTGTATCCTCTTCCTTTGTTGATACTTCTGATAACATCATCCAAGATTTTATTAAGGCTTAATAAGTTTCCCATTACAAGATGATGTAGGACATCTAATTAGCGAAGACCAAAGCGGATTTACGCCTGGTAGATCTTGCACTGATAACTTGTTTATACTCCAACAATTAATAGAAAAAAGAATAGCGGTTGGTAACGAAGTACATCTAGCCTTCATCGATCTAGAAAAAGCGTATGATACAGTACCAAGGCCTAAATTGTGGCAAGCTTTACAACAACTCGGCATTAGTCCACACCTTTTAGGAATAATCACAGAAGTATACAGGGATAACACCACTTACCTAAAAATCGGAAATAGACTATCAGAGCCGATAAAAGTAACTAAAGGACTGAGACAAGGATGCAGTATGTCACCTTTACTGTTTAATTTATATATTGAGGCAGCCCTTCAAAATTGGAAAAACCACTGCCAGGGAATGGGAATCCCAATAGGAAATGACGTACTGTTCTCCCTGAACTTTGCGGATGACCAAGTCGTTCTAGCTCAAGATTCTTATGATCTAGAATTTATGATAAAGCGTCTATACAGAGAATATGTAAAATGGCTGTTAAAAGTCAGCATGAAGAAAACGGAATATCTAGTTATCAATTCAGATGCAAGGTTTGAAGTGTTGATAGACGAGGACGTGGAAATCACACAAGTTGAAAAATTTAAATATTTAGGTGCATTCATTGATAAGAACGGCTTGGGTGAAACCGAAATTAAACACCGAATTAATCAGGGACGTAAAATTGTAGGATGTTTGAACTCCTTATGGTGGGATCGCAACATTTCCAAAAGGAACAAAAAAAGAATAGGGCAAACGATGGTTGAATCAGTTCTTTGTTATGGCTCTGAAGTATGGACAATTAATGCAGACCTGAAAAGAAGATTGTTGGCAGTTGAAATGGATTATTTGAGAAGAAGTGCTAGAACATCAAGGCTGGAAAGGAAAACCAACGAATCTATAAGAAATCAGATGAATGCTACAGATACGGTCATAGACAGAATAGAAAGAAGAGGTTTAAAATGGTTTGGACACCTGTTAAGAATGCCTGACGAACGTTGGCCCCAAAAACTTCACAGATGGAAGCCCCCTGGTAGAAGAAAAAGAGGTAGACCTCGACGCTCATGGAATGAAGGTATTAGAAGAGAAATGGAATCGAGAGGTTTGGAGGAGGAGCATGCCTTGGACCGAGAGGATTGGCGGGGGAGGACGGGAATACGGCGATAGCCGTCTCCAAGATGTATTATATTTACAAATTGGATCCTGTAATCCTGTCAAACGTTGGCTCCAAAAACTTCACAGATGGAAGCCCCCTGGTAGAAGAAAAAGAGGTAGACCTCGACGCTCATGGAATGAAGGTATTAGAAGAGAAATGGAATCGAGAGGTTTGGAGGAGGAGCATGCCTTGGACCGAGAGGATTGGCGGAGGAGGACGAGAATACGGCGATAGCCGTCTCCAAGATGTATTATATTTACAAATTGGATCCTGTAATATATATATATATATATATATATATATATATATATATATATATATATGTATATATATATATAAGTTTCCCTGTCTTATTCCGTTAACAATGTCTATTGGCTCTATACTGTAAGTTGTCCATTTATGATATCTTAGGGAACTTCTTTTTTATGTAGAAGATGGATTACATATTTGAGTTTTTGTTTAAGTTTGATACTCTGTCAAATTCGTTCTCTTGAAGTTAATCAGATGCTTTTTATGACGCAAATTTGCTTTATGACGAATATTGTATCTGTGACATGATCTTCCAAAAAAAATCTTATTGTCAATCTGTTAGTTTAGTTTCGGACTCCAGAAAATATATCATGAAAAATTTTTAGTAGGCTTCATTCCAAGTGGATTCACCTGACCTCTTGATTTGAAGGTATATGGGTGTTCTTAGAGCGAATGTTATGGAGCCTTCTGCACTGATCTATCTCCTCGCAATACTTTCTGCTGCACACATTTACTGTTTTGATAAGTAGCGTTAAATTTTCCCCAAATGATAGTAATTATTTTTTACTTCTTTTCTAATCGCACTTATTAAATTACGTCGCATGACACACAACTTTCTGGTACATTTATATAATTCACATTTTGTAATTAATCTTAAATATTGCGTATAGATTTAAAAATATTTTCCTTGAACTTAGAATCCCGTGTTTAATAATAATTTGTAAATCGAAATTTAGCACAAAATTTATAGTCTTGAAGGCTACATTTTTAAAAATCTCTTGGTGTTAAAACTATTAGATGCAGAAATATATTTGACAAATTGTACTATTGGCAGTATTTTATTGTTGTTATTAATCGATTTATATTTAAATAACCAAACTTATGTATTTCAAGGTCGATTGCCTTTATGTAATCGTAACCATGTATCTATATAAACTAAGAAAAAGTGTAAACTTCCTTCTTTGTGGTACAAAGGGGAACATGTGCTTTATAATGAAATACATATCACAAAGAAAGAGTCTAGTGTAGACATTGACGTAGACAAAATAAGTAGGGTTCAAAATCATAATAATTTTTTTTTAAGTTTGAGATAGCAAATGATTCTTCTTTAAATCTATCAGACTTATCCAATTTAGGTCATAATCCACTCTCTTCATGATTTATACGATTGTGACGGGTAGCTCTGTTGGATAATAGACTTAGTAAAAATCAGACAAGTTTAATATAAATCAAAATATGTAACAATAAAACACTGAAAACTGTGTTTTCAAAACTTCCACAAAATTTACTATAAAATATTATCACTACATCTTTTTCGGCTGATTGCCTTTCTCAAATGATCTATTTTTGGCATGCATTTACACTTTATAGTCTTTAATGAAATAGGTTGAGGAGAGCAGAATTATACCTGTGTTTTTTAATTTGTTAATTTCCATAGATTCTAACAAAGATAGCTTAAGGCCTTTATTTTCAATGTGAAGAGTTTTAAATTCGTCATTAAAAGAATGATTCTGATCTAGAAGGTGAAGTGCGTATGTAGAATCTGTTTTTCTATTATTGAAAGCCCTTTAATGTTCTGCTATTCGTTTATTAAAATGTCTACCAGTTTGACCGATGTAAGTTTTTGGGCAGTCGCCACATTTTAGTTTGCATACACCATTGTGTAAGTGCTTTTTATTTTGGCTCTTTTTGTTTTTAATATATTTGCCTAAGTTCTCATACTCAACATACACAACCTCACCTCAACCATACACAACGGTCACCTCAACATACACAAGAAAAAGTGGTCAGAAACCAAATAGATTACATATTGGTGACAAAAAGATACCGTAATGCCGTAAAATCTAATAAAACTTTCCCTGGAGCTGATATCGGTTCGGATCATAATCCAGTAGTATCTGTGATAGAAGCTAGACCAAAGAAAATAAGAAAAGCCATCATTCCAGCATTAGACTTAAGCCAGCTTAAAAATGAACATCTACGACAAACAGTGCGAGAAGAAAGAAGAAATAAACACCAGCCTCAGTGTAGCAGAAAGCCAAATCCGCAGAACAGACAACATAGATGAAAAACTTAAGTATATAAATACTATAATAAGAACTACGGGAAAGAAACACCTAACCAAATCTGCAAAGAAACATAAGGTGTGGATGACACCAGACATTCTAGAACTAATGGATGAAAGACGTAAAATGAAGAATAATGCAGAAAAATACAAAGAGGTTGATAAGAACATAAAGCAAAGAATAAGAAATGCCAAAGAATCATGGATTACAGAACAATGTGTAGAAATGGAAAACTATGAAAGAAAGTATGACACGTTCAATATACATAAAAAAGTAAGAGAAATTACAGGAACCCAAAGAAGACGTCAAATAAGTTTGCTCGTTGATTGAATAATCCAAATCCTATAAAATGTACCATTTTATCTACCTAAAAGTTCGTAGAAAAAAGTTACAGAACAATGTTATACAAATTTCAAAATGCACAGTTTGAATGTATGATTGTATTTAGGAATTAAAGTGGGGAAGCAATATTTACGTTGAGAATTAAGGGGAGGTAATATGAAGAGAAGAAATCTTTTATGTTGAACCGTAGTGTAATTTCCTCTCTCGAACATAGATGGCGACACGGTTTTTGAGAACAGAATAGTTGCTACGTTTAATTTGTGTACGGCTGCAGATCTATTTGGATTATTCAATCAACGGTTTGCTTAAGAACAAAGATGGAAAGATCATTATAGATTTAACAGAGAAAATTAATAGATGGAGTGAATACATAAGAGAATTATTTGAGGACAACAGAAATAACATTGTTCTGATATATGGCGAAACGGCAAATTTTATTCTAAAATGTGAAGTAGAAATGGCACTTAAAAATTCCAAAACTGGGAAGGCAAATGGACCGGATGAGGTTCCTACCGAATTGCTAAAACTCTTGAATGATGAATCAATAGGTATAATATTGCACTTATTTAATACAATATACAATACTGGTATTATACCTCAAGAGTGGCTGTTGTCTACATTCGTTACACTGCCAAAGAAATCTAATGCTAAAGAATGTTCAGAACATCGAACAATATCTTTAATGAGCCACCTACTAAAGATATTTCTAAAAATCATCCACAACCGAGTTTATCAAAAGTTGGAGTCAGATATTAGTAATACACAGATGGGGTTCAGAAAAGGGCTTGGTGCTCGAGAAGCTCTCTTCGGTTTGAATGTTCTCACACAAAGATGCCTAGACGTTAATCAGGAGGTACATACGTGTTTTATCGATTTTGAAAAAGCATTTGACAGAGTACGCCATGATAAGCTTAGAGAGATTCTTGAAAGGAAGGACATAGATAATAAAGATCTGCGAATAATTCTCAATCTATATTGGAATCAGAAAGCTAACATCAAAATAGAAACTGAAACATCACAAGCAATAGAAATACGTAGAGGAGTACGACAGGGTTGCATTTTGTCACCTCTGTTATTTAATGTATATAGTGAAAGCATCTGTCAGGAAGCCCTTTTACAAGGAAACGGAGTACTACACTGTACTACGTACTAGTACTAGACACTGTACTAGTTGCAAGAACAGTAGAAGAATTACAAAGATTACTTACAGACATAAATATTGCTTGCAACAATTATAGTATAAATATCAATATTAAAAAAACCAAGTATATGGTCTTCAGTAAAAACATGACACAACCAGCGTATATTAGTATAAATGGCACTCAAGTTGAAAAAATATCAAGTTACAAATACTTGGGAACTTTAATAAACGAAACTGGAGACCAAAACAGTGAAATAAAAAGACATATGGAAATTGCCAGGGCCACCTTCATAAAGATGAGAAAATTCTTCTGCAACAGAAATATAAGCATCCCTCTACGATTAAGAATGCTGAGAGGCTATGTATTTAACACGCTATTATACGATGTAGAGGCCTGGACTCTCAAACAGAACAACATGAAAAATATTGAAAGTTTCGAGATGTGGTGCTACCGTCGAATCCTGAAGATTAGTTGGGTTGAAAGAATAACAAACTGTGAAGTAATACGAAGAATAGGAAAAGACCCAGAGATTTTGTTAACGCTAAAGCGAAGAAAACTCGAATATTTTGGTAACCTGATAAGATAACATAAATACGCATTACTTCAAAATATAATGCAGGGAAAAATAGAAGGAAAACGGAATCCAGGCCGTAGAAGAATGTCATGGTTGCGGAATTTGAGAGAGTGGTTTGGCTGCACCACTAATGAACTCTTTAGGTCAGCCGTAAACAAGGACAGAATAGCCTTGATGATTTCCAATCTGCAATAGGAGTGGCACAAAAAGAAGAAGAAGCCTAAGTTCTGAAATGTCTATTTGTTCTGAAAGCTGGTGTTAATCCTTTATTTTTTATGTGTTTGGATATTTTAGTTGATATTTGGCCTGTATATGTAATCGAGCAGAAGGTACTGGGTTTTCTCTGGTGTTGGAAATACTAATTTCAGGTCTTTCTTGTGTAGTTTTTGTGTTCGTTGTATCCATTGTTTACTGCTATTTGCTTAATGATATTTAATTCTATATCAAAGTTGTATTTTGACATCGGAATTTCTGTTAATCTATGTAACATACTATGATAGGCTGCCAGTTTGTGTTGTGTGGGATGGGACGATAAATTATGTATAGTCGTGTCAGTATGGGTAGGTTTATGAAATATGGAGAAGTCATGTTTGTTTTTAAGTCTAATAATTTTTAAATCTAAAAATTTTATGGATTGATTTTGTTTTGTTTCTATTGTAAATTCAATAAAAGTTCTCATGGTCTCCAGCACACGTTCGTTAGATATCCGTGCTGTCACAAGAGATTCTGATTATGAGACGGTAACACTATAACTATAATGCTTCTTATTTGTTAACTTTTTTTATTTTTGTTGTCCAGGTTTTACATGTTTTTCGGACATGTATTGAGAGGTCCCAAATATAAGTTGCTACAAAATATCATGCAAGGAAAAATAACAGGCAAACGCAGTCCACGACGAAGAAGAACCTCATGGTTGAAGAACTTGCGAGATTGGTATGGTGTTAATACAAGCTTGCTATTTAGGGTGGCAGTGAATAAAATTAAGATAGCTATGATGGTAACCAACGTTCTGAAAGGGCATAGTACATAAAGAAGAAGAAGATTTTAAATCCATAGAGCAAAGCGGATCAGACGTAGCACTTTAATACTCTTAGACGTGTGGTCAATGAGAAACTTCTAATGCACAATACAGAACCAATTAATGAAGCTTTTTCGTGCAAGTTCTATTTTGGTCGAAATTTCCTCGTCATTTTCAACCCTGCAGTCAATCCAGCTACCCAGAAATCAAAAGTGTTATACCCTTTCCAGAATTTCGTTATTTAATTTTAGGACTGAGTCTTCGGTATTCATTTTTCCTACCACCATCCATTTGGTTTTCTTAGCGTTGGTTGTTATAGTTTATTTTTATGAACGAGAGAGTAATTAGCATAATTTTAACTGGTACCTCTGACCACTCCATGGGCGTGCTCAAGATTAATTGAAAAATTACTTTGAATAATTGTAAAAAATAAATGAATTATTTCAGTGTTATAAAGTGTTATGTGTATGTAAACAAAAGTGACCTCTTTTATCACACACTATATTAGAACTGACTGGCCTACATTAAAAAAGGTTATAAAAAATTCACATTTTTTTTAATTTTTAAAAATTACAAAAGAGAAAAAGAGTTTTTAAAACCGTCTAAGGTATGTTAAAAAGATGAATAAAAATATTAATATAAAACTTACAGCTACTTGTTACAAATCCAAATCAGATTCAGAAGATGAACTTTCAGAACCAAGATTTATAATAACTGGCTCGATCATTTTATCAGTAATATTGTCCAGCTTCCACATTTTTTCCTCTTCTTTAATAGTGTGATCTACTGCCTTTTCCCAGTTTTCAGGTTTTACATCATTTACGGCCTCCAAAAACAACTGTTTAACATCATGAATTTTAAAAGTGGTATTTTTTCTTGAAACCTCACTCTTTATCTGTGCCCATACCAGTTCAATCGGGTTTAATTCACAATGATATGGTGGGGATCTAAGTACTGTCATTCCACGATTTTTGGCAATTTCATCAATTTCGTATTTTTTAAATTTTTCTTTATGAAGGGCACACAACGAATAAAGTTCCTTTCTTATAGATCCGGGATGGTACGTAATATTGTTTGAACTAAGCCAATTCTGCAAGTCTTTTTTTAACCACTTGGTTATGGGCAGTCCTTCAACTTGCATTATCCATTACTATCACACAGTTCTTAGGAAGAAGATCTATCATTTGTTCGAACCATTCTTGAAAGACATCAGCGTTCATGTCGTCATGGTAGTCACCGGTACGAGTTGATTTTGATTTAAAAGTTAATAAACCACCTTCAACAAAACCGTCTGAACTGCCAATGTATACTATTATCAGCCTGCGTCCCTTTCCTGATGGTGGGTTTAAACCAGTAGATAAGTTATTTACAAAAGCGTGCCTTTGACTTGTAACAGTTTCATCCTGTCAAAATTTATTTGGTGTATGACCCTCGTTAATCCATGTTTCATCAAGATCAAATATTTTTCTTTTTTGGTTTCTCATTTCCTTTATGGTTCTTAGAAAATGTCTTCTCCATATGACAATATCGCTTTTTTCTAATAAAATAGACTTTCTGAGATTCTTTTTCCAGCGGAAGCCTATTTCTTTTAAAAGTTTCCATAACGTACTTCGACTCATTTCTGGGTAATCCTTATCATCTCGAACTGAGACAAGAACTTTATCTAATGTTGGAAATTCTTGTCTTAAGAAGAATTCATGCACTTTCCGTCGAAGTCCTTCTTTAAAATGATATTCTATTTGAAATTTTGGTTTCCCTGGAGCATTTGAAAACTACCGCATTTCTCTTCTTTAATAACTCTGTAAATCCTAGATTTCCCAACACCAAGTGTACTGCTAACTAACTCAACGGTCTCATCAACACTTTCACATAAACGTTTGTCTGTAAATGATTTAAAACAATTAAATATTAATGTTTTTTCATTAACTGTTAAAGGACCAATTTTTCGGCGTTTACACGGCACTTCCAAATTTTCCATAACACTAGTATACACAATAAACTGCACCTTGCAACTGAAGTACCTACTTTTAGTGAACTGTTAAGAATTTTTGAATACGCCACTTGGACCTTCCTACAAAATGGAAAAACCCACTATCACATTTTCTGTGGAATACGTTTAGAAGGTAATTATCTAGTCAATTACTGTCGTAGATTCCTGGAATTAAAGAATTAAATGTTTGATTTTTGAAACCCTTACTTCGTGGAATGCACTCATTTCAGATAAAATAAAACGTTTTATTTTATCTAAAGAATTAAACTTTATTTTGCAAATAGGTAGGTACTTATTAAACTTTTATTGGTTATATATAACCAATAAAATAAACATCTTACATTTCTTGCAAATTCCTTAGTACCTGTTAACCTCCATCACTCCGACACTGGCAACCTTATTTAGGGATTAGTAACCCTCACAACTATTGTATTCTATTCTGCTCCAACCTTTATACCTGGTGGTCATACTCAATTTAAAATTGTTTTCCTATATACTTCTGTAAACTTGTTGACAAATATCTGTTTTTCATTGAGTCACCCGTATCAACAGTTTAGGGATTTGCATACATAATTTCTTGTTTTATTACTCTCTCATACATAAAAATACACTGTAATACCTTTTCAGTGCATTCGTTGTTTACAGCGTTCAACAGGGTTTGAAGGTCTTCTAGACTCTCTGCATTCTGGCGGTGTCTTTTGCGTATATGATGTTATTAATAATTTCGCGACGATTATTTAACGCGACCTCAAAAACTGGTTCAGTGTAGGCATTAAACAACATCGGTGGGTGACACAAAACGTCTCTGTCTAACACCACGCTTAATAGAAACTTTTGCTGAATATTGATAAAGATTTTTGAGCAATCTGGAAAGTGTGGACAGTTTTCAGTGACAGTATAAACAAGCTAAACAAGTAGTGAACAAATGAAATCCTTAAACTCAATGTAAGAAAATTGCTTGTTTTTATAGCGAGTACAGAACTTCTTGGTGGAGTTCAATGAAAGAATAGTTTAATGATCTTATGAATAATTGCAAGAAAATCATAGTGTCTTGCCTGAATCAGGAATAAAAAACAACTTATGGTAATTTGGCTATTCATCCAGTTTTGTTTATATTAACAATAAAAAAAGGAGGAAATCCGAGTGATGTAAGGATCTATATTAATAGAATGAGATTAAAATATCCCCTTACAACATGATTAAAATATTAAATTTAGAATGTCAGGTTAAAGTGTATTTTTAAACAAAAATAGATACTATTGCTGAACAATTAAGTAATTATCTCCTTAGTAACGTTCTTATTTAGGTAATAACTATTGTTTATAAACAATAATTTTTGCAAGTAAGATATGAAGAAACGTTTTACGCAAAACGATATTTTTAAAAACAGATATCTTATAATAGACGTTGGGCCATAATTTTGAAATATTGTTTTTTAATTTTGCTATATTTCGTTTAAAAACAACATAAGCTTTTTTTAAATAACTTTTTATAAATAAGTTTTTCTGACTTTCTTATGTAAAGCTGTTTCCAAAATATATTTTTCGCGTACCGATCTAGAAGTTAGAGCTTCAAAAAAACTTATTTTACATTTTTTTTAACAAATTACTCATTTTTTCCCTAAAGTATAAAAGAAATAGAGTTCAGAACATCATATTATATATAAAAGAAGAAAAAACATCATTTTAATGATAACATGTGATTGGTCTTTAAAGAGACCATATCTAGTCAAGGAAAAACTCATGATACTATAGTCCAACAATCAATTGAAGAGAGTGACTCATTGTCAAAATCATAATCTTATACTGCCAACTGTTGGGAGTAATTGGATGGGATTGTATTTCTACAATTCCAGTGGCTCCGTTGTTTCATTATAAAGGAGGAACAGCAACATCTCTCTCTTCAATCCTGACCCCCCAGGGGGAGTGTAGTGGTCGACGTGATGTCGTGTATTGTCCGTCTTCAGAGATCTCTGTCTCTAGTCATTTCTTTTAATTCATGTATAGGTCTTTGGCATATTCCTGTAATTTGATCTATCTATCTTGTTGGGGATCTTCCTCGTGATCTTCGGCCTTCTACCTTTCCTTGTATTATGAGTCTTTCCATGTTTTCTGTGTTTGCTCTCATAACATGCCCAAAATATTTTAATTGTTCGAGATGGACTTTACTAGAGAGTCGTTGGCTAACTTTTAGATCTCTTAAAATTGAATTATTTGGTCTACGGTCGGTCCAAGGAATTCGTAACATTCGTCTCCAACAGAACATTTCAGTGGCGTCTATCTTTCTTCTCTCCAATTGTCTCAGAGTCCAAGATTCACATCCGTAGGTCAGTATTGGGAATATTAAGCAGTTGATCAACCTCATCTTTATCGCTCTTGAAATTTGACAGTTCTTCCATATTTTGGTCATTTTTGCTGTGGAAACTTTTGCTAGATCACATCTATGTTTAATCTCTTCTTGTAATGACCCTGTGTTTGTGATTAATGATCCCAGATATAAGTATGAGCTCACAACCTCGAACCGGTCAATTGTGGTTATGTGTGGATGATTGTTATGTAGTCTATGCACTATCATGATCTTTGTCTTTGATATGTTTAATTGCAGACCAAATATTTGACTTTCGTTTTCGATCAGTCGTATAAGTTCTATCAGCTCTGCTTGACTATTTGCCAGAAGGGCTGTGTCATCTGCGAAACATAAGTTGTTTAGTTTATGACCATTTATTGAGATACCCTTTTCCCATCCTTCAAGTGCTCTTCGCATAATATACTCCCCATATATGTTGAATAATTGTGGAGATAGTATACATCCTTGTCGGACACCCCGTTCTGGATGAAATTCGTTCAAAAGTGTGTCAAGTACTTTAACTGATCCAGTAGTGTGTTCATATAGTTCGGTTATAAGCGTAATTAGATGTTGTGGTATGCCTACTTCTTTTAGTATTCGCCATAAGTGTCTCCACTTGACCCTGTCGAACGCTTTACGGTAATCTATAAAACAGATGTATAGTGGGATGTTGAATTCCCTAGATTTCTCGATTATCTGTCTTATATTCAGCAGGTGTTCTCGAGTGCCTCTACCTTTGGTAAATCCAGTTTGCTCTTGTGGAATTTCTCTTTGAAGGAATGTTTTCAGTCTCTCATTGATTATATGTAGCATTACCTTGCTGACATGGGATATAAGAGAGATAGTTCTATAATTGTCGCATTTATGGAAGCTGCCTTTTTATGTATGGTCGTTATTGTAGATTTTGTCCAGTCTTCAGGCCATTGTTTGGAATGTCATATTTGGTTACAGAGTAGATGAAGTAACTTTACGCCGGTTTCTTCTGTGGCTTTAAGCATTTCTGCTGTTATCATATCTGGACCTGGTGCTTTGTTATATTTGAGCTTGTTGATAGCCTGTCTTACTTCATTTTCGAGTATATCAGGTTCTTCTTCTACCTCGTCAGAGATTTGGCTAACAAGCTCTTGGCGTTGATCATCTTTATATAGGTCCCTGCAATACGATCTCCATGTCTCTGCTATGTCTTCTCTGTTTGTTCTCAGGGTTCCAGTGTTATCTTCGATGGCCCAAGTTCTGGCTCTGAAGTCTCTTGTCAGGTAGCGTATTTTTCTAAATAGATCTCTCGGCTGATTATTCTGACCATGTCTCTCAATTTCTTTGCATATACTTTGATAGTACTGTTTTTTGTCGGCCTTACATCTTCATTTTATTTTTTTATTGAGGTTTCTTAAACTAGCTTTTTCCCTTTCACTATGTATACCACTTTTACAAAGATTTCTTCTATTCTCAATTATTTTAAGAGTTTGATCTGTTATCCAGTGTTTCCGTTTCACCGGATTATTTTTCTTTGAGCGATCCACTGGTGTTGTTACGCAATGTTTAACAGTCTCCCATATTTCTTGTGATGTTCCGTTACGAATAGAGGGCATACTTTTCTGTACTTCCTGTAGAAGGTCTTCTTTCTTTCTTTCTGTCTTACATATGGGAATACAGCAACATATGGAAATAATAAATAAAATAAGGGTTACAAAAAATCGCGATTGTGACGGTTCCAATAACTCAGTGTCCATGAAGCCATATAGAGAACACATGATCTACATGTTTCCACCGTACTGTGGGTTTTAAAGTTTGTGTAGAAATAATTTTTTTTCTTATTAAAGTTTTCGTTTAACATATTCATTAATAATAAAGATAATCCATAGTCTATTACTCGATCAAAATTTTGTTTATAGAAATCATTATTTAAAGTATAATTCTGTAATAGTCATGAACAATGCCACTTACCATTCAAAAATAAAGGAACCCAGTATTTAGGCCTTTGCTATAAAATGTGTGCTATCAATCATTTTCAGATGTACTATAGCAGAAAATACACATTGTCAGTACATAATGTTAATAGATCCATTATAGCTAATCTATTTAGTTTTGTTATAGTTGTTAATGTTGTAATCCTGTTGTTGCAAAAGTTCGCGCAAGATGGAAACTAATAAAGAAACAAAAACCTCAACACCAACTATTAGACATCCAATTATTGAAAAACGACACCATACATCAGACAGTAAATAAAGAATTAAACAAAAATTTAGGAAATATCGACCACAATAGAATTATCGAGTACGATGACAAAAACGTTCTGTGGAAAACTATTAAAGAACAAATGAACAATGTAACGGAAAAACATCTAAAAGTAACACCTAGAAATAACAAACAGGAATGGATGACAGAAGAGGTTTTACAATTAATGAACAAACGAAGAGAATCTAAAGGAAAAAATGACAAGGACGGAGAATACAAAAGACTAAATAAAATAATTCGAAAAAAAATAACCGAAGCAAAAGAGAAATGGCTGGAAACAGAATGCGTTGAAATAGAAGAACTGCAACAAAGGCACGATTTTTTTAATTTACATAAAAAGGTAAAAGAGTTTACATCGACTACCAAGAGAACGACTTTTCACACCATGCTGAACACGGAGGACAAACTGCTAGAATCAACGGAAGATAAACTGAAAGAATGGGAAAACTATATTAAAATTCTTTTTCACGACATACGAGAAGAACCAAGATTGGAAAATAACAACGAAGGGCCAACAATTCTGAAATCTGAAATCATAAATGCAATTAATCGTCTCAAAACAAATAAAAGCCCAGGTCCAGACGGAATATACCCAGAAACGTTCAAATTAATCAGCGAAGAAAATATCGAATTATTTGTCCTTTTATTCAATCGCATTTATGATACAGGTAAAATACCCCAAGATTGGCTGGAGTCAATATTCATCCCACTACCAAAAAAGCCAAACCCACAACACTGCAATGAGTTCCGTCTGATAAGCCTTATGAGTCATGCAGTAAAAGTCCTACTAAAAATCGTACATAATCGTATCTATAGAAAGTGCGAAACAATCATCGGAGACGATCAGTTTGGATTCAGAGCCGGCATGGGAACGAGAGAAGCCCTGTTCAGTTTACTAGTTCTCGCCCAAAAATGCTACGACCAACAGAAAGATATATTTATATGCTTTATAGACTTTGAAAAAGCATTTGATAGAGTAAGACACGACCTACTATTAGAACGTTTGCAAGAAGTCGGTTTAGATGGAAAAGACATCAAATTCTTAAAAAACTTGTACTGGAACCAAAACGCCAGAGTTAGGATCGAAGGTTCCACATCCGCAGAAGTAGAAATTAAGAGGGAGTTAGACAAGGATGTGTTCTGTCGCCTCTGCTGTTTAATCTTTACTCCGAGTTTCTATTTAAAGAAGCATTGGAGGATTCCAAGGATGGAGTCAAGGTGAATGGCGTAAATATCAACAGTATCAGATACGCCTATGATACAGTGTTAATTGCGGATTCCGACTCAGGTCTACAACGACTCATCGACAAGACCAACTCGACCTGTGAGCAATTTGGTATGAAAATAAACATTAAAAAAGCCAAAGTGATGTCAATCCGAAAAAACCAAAACGTACCTCAACCTTGCACAATAAATGGGCACATCTTAGAACAGGTCAATAGATTTAAGTACCTGGGTTGTTGGATCGATAGCAGCCTAAATCCTGATCAAGAAATAAGATCGAGAATAAAACAGGCCAGAAAATCTTTCGAAAAAATAAAAAAACTGCTTTGTGATTCTCGAATAAAACTCGAAATTCGACTACGTTTATCAAAATGCTACGTCTGGTCGACTCTTCTATATGCAGTTGAAACGTGGACTCTTAAAACATCAACCGTAAATAAATTGGAGGCCTTTGAAATGTGGATCTACCGGAGAATACTCAAAATTTCATGGACATCGCATACCTCAAACGAAGAAGTGCTGCATAGAATAGGCAAGGAAAGAGTACTTTTTAACACAGTAAGAGTTAGAAAAACATCATACCTAGGCCACATACTGAGAAATAATAAGTACCAATATGCCCAACTTATAGTGAAAGGAAAAATCGAGGGAAAGAGAGGCCTAGGAAGGAAAAGACTATCATGGCTCAGAAACATCCGACAATGGACAGGGCTAAATTTTGAACAGCTAATAAGAACAGCTGAAGATAGAGAAGAGTTTAAAATTGTAGTAGCCAACCTCCATTGAGGAGATGGCACTTTAAGAAGAAGATAGTTGTTAATGAATCATCATTCTCTCATTTTGTTCTGATTACTTTTAAAGTTTTATCTAATGGCACATTTTCAAAAATATATCTGAACAATATTAAAAAACAAAGAAAAATGCACCCCACTGTTCATCACACAATTGCAGACCGTTTTAAAGAAGCATGCAATA
Source organism: Diabrotica balteata (assembly GCA_918026665.1). Classification (NCBI taxonomy): domain Eukaryota; kingdom Metazoa; phylum Arthropoda; class Insecta; order Coleoptera; family Chrysomelidae; genus Diabrotica; species Diabrotica balteata. The sequence goes on from OU898280.1 coordinate 24,142,434, forward strand.
AAAATGGCGTAGATCCTCCTTTTTATAAAAAAATTAGAAGACATATATCCTTACTTGACACCCATTTTCCAGAAATGTTCGAAACAAATATACCGACTCCTCTTCGTTGGACCATCTCACCTATATCATGTGATCTATCAGTTACATCATATAATAATTTTGAATTCCCTCTATAAAAATTCGATAATGTTTCCTTAACAAACTTGCCAGCTTCTAAATTCCTTATCACATACACAGATGCTTCTAAAACCTCCTCTGGTGTATGGTCAGCATTTGTCATACTATCCAATACAATCACAATTTAAGTTACCCTTCATTGGTAGCATACACACTAGAGAACTCTATGCAATTCTTCAAGCGCTTATTCATATTATCGACCTCAACATTCCTAATTCTCTTATAATCACTGACTCCGTTAGTTCATTACAAACCATGAAACAATTGCATACCAGACATCCTATTGCACTTCTCATAAAGAATGCACTATTTCAACTCCATGAAGCTAATCTTAAAGTTAAGTTCATATGGGTTCCATCACACATCGGACTCCAAAGCAATGAAGAAGCAGATGTTCTCGCACTTGATGCTATCGACAGTGCCACTTAGTTACAGTGAAAAAAGTGATAGCGGCGGACCTCAAATCATTTTTTAAACAATAGTTGTTAACTAAGTGGGAAAGTGCTTGGCAAGATTCGCAATCAGTGCTACATAAAATTAAAACTCAGACAACATCTTGGTGTGATATTGATCTTAACCGACAATTGTTTGTGAAGTTAACCTGGTTGCGTATAGGTCACCCAAGATTGACCATAGTTACTTAATAGCTAAAACAAACCATTCTTTATTTTTAGGTGCAAATTGTAATATTAATGGTTTATTTAAATATCTTAAAGATATTAATGTACTACGTACCATATAATGTATAATGTACGGGTATAACTAATGACCCCGGTGGTTGGTGTTATTAAAATAAAAAAAAGAAAATAGCATAAATGCCGACTACAATTATAGTCTAGGCGGGATCTATTTTGGATTGGACATTTTCCACAGGAAGCTATTTTTTTGCTGGAATCCCTTCAGGATACGTCCAGTATCGATAATCACGATATGCGCCAGTCGCAAACCCTGTGCTAAATCTTTAATTTAAAAAATCTGAAAACAAATGAAAATTTCTCATTTTTTTGCTCTTATTTTCATTTATAATTCGAAAAATAGTGATCCTAGTGAAAAAATAATACAAAGGTAAAAGTTTCGTTATTCAATTTTACACAATATTTCGTTAGCTAGAAATTGAAAATTTAATGTTTATTGTTAAAAAATAGCAATAATTGAAAAAAAAAAGTACAAAAAAATGAAGTTAATCCTTTAAATGTTTTCGACTTTCTAAACTTGACTTACAAGTTCCATATTCCTCTAGAAAAACTTTTTAATATGTTTAAAACGTGTGCTAAATTTTGTTAAGATCGGTCGGATAGGTTTTGCATAATAATTTTGCAATTAGGCCTACTGGAAAAAAATCGCAAATTTTTAAATTCATAGTAGGCCCTAAATAAGGCCCTCAGATAGTTGCAATTTTTTTTACATATAAAGAAAGTCTAAAACTTTCAAACGCTTTTTGTAAAATTTAAATCGGTTCACTAGGAGAGCCTAAAAATTGTTTTATAGTTATAAACAATTTTTAGGCTTATAAACAAATTAAATAACTTTACGAGCTTTAAACATATCAATTTCAAAATGTATACACTTAAAGAACATTAAAAGACGCTTCTTTTAAAAAACAAAAAGATACATTCGGCTTACTGGTTGCCGAGATATTGAAGGTCAAAGTTGGCATACATTTGCCATGTAACCATAAGTGATAGAGGGCTCGTTTTGAAACAAATACCCTCGTCTTGCCAAATACTTTTTATATGAAAAGTTTTACGTAATGCGCTTTATGGCAATATCCATAAAAAAGACAAATAAAAAACCGTTTTCGCGTAAAATGTCGCTCGGAATGCATGAGAGGTGGTGGTGAGGGACATTCACTTCAACTGTGAATCGGCGAGTATCAAGTAGGGGACCATCAGTTTGTTTAATTTCGGGTTTTGAAATAAAGTAAAGTGCTCCAAAATCTGTAAGGGCTTGTACTGAAGGCTTGTATGTTATACAAGTAACTGCATTTTTTCTTCATATTTTTTTTGAGCTTGCAATTTATGCATTGAAGTAAATTGTTACTTTTAGTAAACAAATATGTATTTATAAATTGTTAATAAATAATTTGAATTGTTAAAACGAAGAAAATTTTTTTTTTGTAAAAATCAAACATTTTAAAATAATTAACATTAAAAATAATTGATTTCTGCAGTTTTATCATAATAATGACATTATTTGATTTGAGAATATATTTTGATTCGAAAGTGACGTGTATATTGTATATTGACGTGTTATTATACTGCTGTGTAATGCTCGAAACTGTTTCTTTTTTGAGCTTGCAATTTATACCTTGAAGTAAATTATTACTTTTAGTAAACAAATATGTATTTATAAATTGTTAATAAATAATTTAAGTTGTTAAAACAAAGACAAATGAAAAAAAATTTTCTTTTCATAAATAAACTTTATTTTGACTCAATCTACAATAATTTTTTTTAAGTCTTTTTCTTTTTTTGGAAGGACAAGAATCTTCAGGTCTTATTTCTTCCTCAAAACCTTCATTTTTCATTTCAATATCTTCATCCTCGATCTGTAAATTTAATGTTTCTTCTTCTTCATTTGTAGCTTTATCTTGTGCCTCCAAAAAATCTAAGGAATCCATCGACTCCATATCCATATCTCGTTCAACTTCTTCCAATATTTTACTGTGATCAATATTTTTACATGTTTGACCATTGCAGTGAAGACAATAGTCAGAACATTTGAGGCCATGTTTGATACAACTGCATGTTTTTGTACAAAGTTTTTTACATTTGCAACTAATATTTCTGAATAATGGGTCAGGTAGTAATACTTGCTCAGTTTGTATTGGCTCTAGACCATTTTGAGTTAGTTCCCACCCCCACTCAGTAGCATTCAGGTTATTTCCAAGCCACTGCTGTACTTGGAAATATACACGAAACGAGTGTTGCTCAGCTGCAGATTGTGTAGGTGGCAGCATGGACAATTGAAATTTTTTATTTTTGCAACCTTTTTTAAAGCACAAGTAGAGAATTTTATTCAATGTAAAATCACACTTTGAGTGGCCCATATACAATGCCGATATAATTTTGCATCCGCTGCGTTTAATTTCTTCCTTAGTGGCACTTTTTTTATTAAAAATGGTTGCTTCTTGCCATATATCATTATTTGTTGAAACCAGTTTAACAATTTTGCTTTTTCCTTGATAAAAAAATGCAGAGGTTGTATCACAACCAGAAAATACGTGTAAAAAGCACACTAAATTTTTTAACGAAGATTTCGTAGATTCACTTATTTTAAGTGCATTATTGAAAGAGTTGTAGTCATAAATTTCTTCCGATTTTTTTCCTTTGCTAGGTTTCCAGAAAAAAATATTTTTATTTTTATTTTATTAGTTCTTGAAATACAAAATATGTTACTGTTAAAACACACGAATTTGACAATATAACTACTATATAATAGCGTTGAACATATGATCAAACCACTGAAAAACGTGTACAGCACGCCTTCAATACAGGCCCTTACAGATTTTGGAGCACTTTACTATTTGTTTTTATTTCAAAACCCGAAATTAAACAAACTGATGGTCCCCTAATTGATACTCGCCGATTCACATTTGAAGTGAATGTCCCTCACCACGACCTCTCATGCATTCCGAACGACATTTTACGCGAAAACGGTTTTTTATTTGTCTTTTTTATGGATGTTTCCATAAGGCGCATTACGTAAAACTTTTCATATAAAAAGTATTTGGCAAGACGAGGGTATTTGTTTAAAAACGAGCCCTCTATCACTTATGGTTACATGGCAAATGTATGCCAACTTTGAGCTTCAATATCTCGGCAACCAGTAAGCCGAATGTATCTTTTTGTTTTTTAAAAGAAGCGTCTTTTAATGTTCTTTAAGTGTATACATTTTGAAATTGATATGTTTAAAGCTCGTAAAGTTATTTAATTTGTTTATAAGCCTAAAAATTGTTTATAACTTAAAAAAAAAATTTTAAGCTCTCCTAGTGAACCGATTTAAATTTTTCAAAAAGCGTTTGAAAGTTTGAGACTTCCTTTATATGTAAAAAAAATTGCAACTATTTGAGGGCCTTATTTAGGGCCTACTATGAATTTGAAAATTTGCGATTTTTTTCCAGTAGGCTGGATTGCAAAATTATTATGCAAAACCTATCCGACCGATCTTAACAAAATTTAGCACACGTTTTAAACATATAAAAAAATTTTTCTAGGCGGAATATGGAACTTGTAAGTCAAGTTTAGAAAGTCGAAAACATTTAAAGAATTCATTTTTTTGTACTTTTTTTTCAATTATTGCTATTTTTTAACAATAAACGTTAAATTTTTAATTTCTAGCTAACGAAATATTGTGTAAAATTGAATAATGAAACTTTTAACTTCTTATAATTTTTTTTCTAGGATCAATATTTTCCGAATTATAAATGAAAATAAGAGCAAAAAAATGAGAAATTTTCAATTGTTTTCAGATTTTGTTAAATAAAAAATTTAGCACAGGGTTTGCGACTGGCGCATATCATGATTATCGATACTGGGCGTATCCTGAAGGGATTCCAGCAAAAAAATAGCTTCCTATGGAAAATTTCCATTATGGTCTGAATTTCTACAGATGCCGCCTAGTCTATTAAGGAAGTTGGAGAAGCTACAGGTATATCCAAAGTTATATAAATTAGATATGAAACGAAAATACATAAAAACATCAGTAATGAGGACCTCAATTAAAGCAAAGGAAGAAAAACAATTTATTAACCTCATATTATCTTTGTTATCTTTTAATATCAATTGTTTATTTAAATTTAAACTTATTTACAATTTAAAAAAAATTATATACTTCTTAAAAGCATAGGTAAATCAATAATATAAATACAGTGGAACCTGCTTAATTCGAACTTCTCTAATTCGAAATCTTCTTTAATTCGAATTTTTATTCTGGTCCCTAGCATTTCCTATATAAGTAATGGTAAAAAGTCGTGAATAATTCGAATTTATTTTGGATAATTCGAACTTCTCTACAAGGTAAAATGCCAATTTCATGCTGGAAATTTCTGCGAAAAGAGATAGCTGGCACCTAAATTCTCCCGAACTTAGCATGCCCTTTCAGTAAACTTCGAACATACAAAACTTTGATGTTATAGGAAAAATAGCAGCAATTTAAGAAGTAGAAAATGGAACGAGGAAAAAATCTGAGACTACCAAGGACTTTGGAATTCCTCCTAACACGTGATAATTCACACCTACTTCTGCAAGTAGAGGGATATACCTACTTGAAGAATAAAAAAAAATCTGAAGTGAGTGCGGTAAAGAATGATAAAGGTTAAGAAGATAGAAAATCCAAATGTGTTTTAAAATGGTTCGAACATGATAAGGATAAGGAAATTTCCGTGGGTGGTCGCCTTATAAGAAGCAAAGCTGAACAATTTGTTGTTGAAATGGGGAAAAACAACTTTAAATCGAGTACAGGGTGGCTAGACAGCTTCAAAAAAAGCAACAAAATTTTATTCAAATCCATTTGTGGAGAAAGTGAGGCTGTTAATGAACAAGAAGCTAACAAATGAAAAAAAAAACTGGAGGAGATGATTCAGGATGTAGATGAAAGAGATATCTTCAATTTTGACGAGACAGGTCTGTTTTTAATGCACTCATGTCAAAACACTGGCATTTAAAAATGAAAAATGTCACGGAGGAAAACTAAGCAAAAAAAAAGAGTCACTCTCCTAATTGGTGCAAACATGGACGGATCAGAAGTGGTACCTCTACTGATGATTGGTAAGTCGGCTAATCCGTGTTGTTTTAAGAACGTCAAGTCAAAACCAGTGGAATATGTGAGCAGCGCAAGAGCTTGGATGGCTAGGGATCTTTTCGAGAAATGGCTGATGACATTAGACAAAAAGTTTATAGGACAAAAGTTCATAAGAGAAAAGTTAGTTTTTTTATTGACAACTGTACGGCTTAAAACACTATTCCATTATTGGAAAATGTAAAACTAATTGTTTTCCTGCCAACATGACTTCAGTTCTTTAGCCTATGGACCAGGGCATTTTTCAAGCCTCTCGAATGTGTAAGAAAGCTTGGGCAAGTAATACAACCGAAACGATCAAAAACTGTTTCAAAAAAGCTGGTTTCGTAAAAAAGGAGGAGAACGCAGAAAACTCTAACGACACTTTAACAGAAGAGCTGCTTTCAGTTGACGGCTGGCAGGACGTCATTTCTGATCCTGCCATCTCTTATGAAGATTTTGTCAACGTGGATGAATATGTTGCAGTGCAGCCGAAGCAACGAACCATATTACACAACTTAGACGGTACTTTGAAAGTAAAAATAATGTAAGTTACTCTATTTTTAGTTCACCTTAGAATTCATTGCCATTGTCATACCAAGAAGCTAAATTCTAAAAAGCAGCTAAAACTTTCGGATTTCTTTGGAAAAAGTTAAACTCTTTAACAGTTAAAAACTGTCTCTTTTGTTAATTGTAACAAATGTTCGTATTTTCAATAAATTTTTTGGGACAAAATGATTTTTATTGTTTTAATGACACGTTCTCACTGTGCGGTTTTTATCGACCAAGATTGGCCGAAAATAACAATGACAACACCTGCCATAATTACAATAATTGACCATTTTTATAGCTTGTAAATGTTTTAATTGGTATTCTTGGCCGAATTTTGTTAGCCCATTTTTTTCGATTGACAAAATTCGGGTAAGAGTAGGAACGAAAGCATCTGCAAAAGTGTAGAATGTTATCGTTTGCAGATGCCTTTGTAAGTATCATTGCTTTTTGTAGATTTTTGGATAATTCGAATTTTTGGATAATTCGAATTTTTTTAGCGGTCCCCTGAGATTCGAATTATCCAAGTTTCACTGTACTTTAATATTGTTTATAAATAATGAAACATTGATACGTATATTATAAGAGAAGTCATAATGTAATTCAGAAATACTTAACGATATAGATATGAAGGACGATTTTATGATTAATAATTTCTCAAGTATTTTATTTAGTTGTAAACAATTCATGGAAATAACTCATAGGTATTTCAGATTTTAACGGTTGGCCCATTCCAAAGATAAAATATATCTATATTTACTATATCTGATAAAGTTATAATGTGAACCTATGAACCGAAGGGCGGCTCGTTCAAGTGTACAAACTCATAATTCAAAGCTGACACACAGATTCAGAAATAAACATCATAACAAAACAAGGCAAAGTACATTATGGTCCAAATTACCAAAGTCTTAAAAAATTGTATAGTTTTTTTTTTATTTAGAATTTCCGCATCAACCATTAAAGGTTATTAGCGGGTTTTACAGATTTTACAGTTGTTATTACAAATACAAATTTACTAATTACAAATTACGTATTAAATTACACATAATAAATTACAAATTACAAAAAGATACATATAATATAACTTAAATTTTGTGTAGTAAACAAGGAATTTGATTGTATTTGATATATTACTGGTTAAAATATCTTTAAGTTTCTTTGCTTCTTCTGGTACGTTGTTGATGGCTCTTTCGTAGGAATAAAGAGGACATTCAATCAATACATGTTGAACAGTTATTGGACATTCACAATAGGAACATTCAGGTGGTAGTTCTTTTGTTATGAGATGCTGGTGAGTTAACGCTGTATGTCCAATTCTTAGTCGGTTTATAATCACTTGTTGCCTTCTGTTTTCTGGAAATTGTAGTTTAGTGCCAATCCTAGTTTTCACGTTTTTAAGGTTAGCCTTATTAGAATTCCACATTTGTTGCCAATTTTTTACACAGTGCTGTTTAATATTGAGCTGGATATCACTGAATGGAGTTGTAGTCATAATTTCAGTTTGCTCGTCAGTAGCAGCTTTCTTTGCTAATTCATCTACTTTTTCATTTCCTGCGATACCTGTATGTGATGGTACCCAGAGAAATGTAACGTTCACGTGTCTGTTTTGTAGGTGATAAAGTGCTAATTGTATTTGTTGCAGGATAGCGTGTACTGGATATATTTGCCTTAAGCTCTGAAGAACAGATAAAGAGTCAGTAATGATAAGAAAATCTGAGCTTGCATGACTCTTACACATGTCTAAAGCCTTTAAAATGGCGATTGCTTCTCCCGTGAAAATGCTGCAGAATTGAGGGATGCGAACTGCATATTCAGACTTTCCTAGAATAAAGGCCGCTGCGTGTCCGTTTTCAGTTCTTGACACATCAGTAAAAATCTTGTTATGGCCAGTGTATTCTAATATCCGTTCTTGATATAATTTATTAATGATTATGGGATTTGTGCTACTCTTTGGATAGGCCGTGAGGGATAGATCAATAGTGGGAAAATTAATAGTCCAGGGAGGTATAGTTCGTTGTGTAGGGTAAGAATGTGTCAGCTGCTCCATGTCAAAACCATATCTCGTTAGACGTTCTTTAAGGGGTGGATATTTAATTTGTTGATGGCACTGAGTAGGTGGATATATTTTATAAAGAAGTGGATAGTTTGTGTTATTAGGGTTGGAAGACAATCTCGCGACATAATTTAAAGAAATGTGTTGTCTTCGTATTGATAGGGGAGATTCATCTAGGATAACCTGAAAACTTGAAACAGGACTAGTTCGGTAAGCACCCAGAATTAGTCTTAAACATGTGTTTTTATAATGTCTAGTTTTTTAAGGATATAATTACACGCAGTTGAATAGCATATTGCACCATAATCCAGTTTACTTCGGATTAATGATTGGTATATATGCAGCAATTTTATGGTGTCCGCTCCCCAAAATCGGTTTGATAGCATTTTAAGGAGATTTATTTTAGATTGGCAGGATACTACTAGCTTTTTAATATGTTCTGCCCATGTTAACTGACTGTCCAGTCTCAGGCCTAGAAAGTCAATGCTCTCTACTTGTTTTAGGTTGATACCATTTAGAGTAAGTGTTGTTTTGCAATCAGTTTTTCTTTTATTGAATACGATGAAACGAGATTTATCACCTGAGAACGTAAAACCAGTCTTTTAAGACCATTCTTCTAGTTTATGCAGAAATGATTGCAAAATTTTTAAGGCTAGTGTAATATTGCAGCTACTAGTATATACAACTAAGTCATCTGCATGCAGATCTGCTTTCAAAGGTAGCTTTATCTCTTGAGCGATATTATTAATTGCTATTAAAAATAAAGTGGGGCTTAAGGTTGAGCCCTGTGGAATACCGTTTTCAAGACATTCTGTTTTTGAGGTAATTTCATTTACACGTACTTGGAATATCCTATTATTCATGAAATGTTTTACAAATGCAAGAAAATTTCCCTGGATACCCCAATCGGACATGGTTTGTAAAATGTTGTATCTCCATGCAGGATCAAATGCTTTATTTATGAAAATTGTATAGTATTTCATGAAATTCTACTGAATTGATACGCCCTTAAAAACAACAAACACAATCAACAAAATAAAAAATGAACATAACTGCGAAATAGTATACGGTTAATATTTAGGGTTATTGCTGATCAGAACAAATGGTGAAGATGAGAAAGATAAAAATTTAGGTAAAAGTAAAGATAGAAGGGGTGTAGGGAGAGTAAAGAAGGTCGGGTGAGATAGAAGAACAAAGATCAAATGATATTCAGGATATAATGTTATTCAGGATACAAATTACCAAAAAAATCTTCTTATTCCTTCTTTTTGCAAGTAGGCTTTAAAGCCTGTTTCTTCTTCAATATTAGCCTCCTAAATTGTTTCAATTATCGCACCATCTTTCTCTTGGTCTGCCAATACTTCTTCGTCCATTTGGTGACTTATCTCGTGCTATTCGTACTATTCTATCCTCTGCAATTCTACTGATATGTTCGTTCCACTCCTGTTTTCGTTTTGTTACCCATTCCTTTATGTCTTCTATATTGCATGGTCTTCTTATGTTTTCTCTTCTCTCTCTCCAACATACTTCTCCCTGATATTCGTCGGAGTATTTTCATCTCTGTTCGTGTCAGGTCTTGTCTCCGCCATGTATGTTAATATAGGTCTAATTGCTGCTTTATAGATTCTTGTTGTTGTGTCTTGTCTTATCTATATGTACTGTTTTCACTGTTTAATATATTTAAAGCAGTACTGTTTTGAATATATATCAGGTTCAATATACCGCCCTGGTGAAAAGTTGTTCAAATTTTTTTTAAACAAATTGTAACAATCAATTTTTCCGGCTCGAATAATTTTTATATGGTTTTTTTTAAGCCGAAACATGATCAATAAAGCTAATATCTCAGTTATAGGGGTTGTTAAAATGTTCTCGTTACGGAAACTTCTCCAAATTCCGTGAATGAATGAAGAACTTCTTCATTCGATAAAACAACGCAATGTTTCAACCTCGGCCACATTATGGCTTCGTAACATAAGTGGCATAAGTAACTGGGGAATGTCACGAATGTGTAGACTATATTCAGGAAAACCAAGGAAGGTGCAATCCCCATAAATAACGAAATCAGTAGATGAGCAAGAGCACGCTGTAAATATAGAACACCAGACGAACGAGAGTCGATATTAAGTAAAAAAAAGTCGCATATAGATGGATATTAGCTGTTTATGTCAAAATGGGCAAAAAAAATAAGCAATGATTATTGCGACATAACTGAAGATCGTGCAACTTTAAACGAAAAAAATTAATATAAAAATAATTTAAATGAAAGTTCTAGTGATATTTATTATAATTTTATCTGAAATTAATGAGTAGAACATGCGTTTTGACATAATTTAACGATGAATTAACTATCTAAAGTAATTAAAAAATAATTTAAAAATTATAGATAGTTAAACCAAAGTCAGGTCATAGACTGATTGGAAAAAAGGAGAAAAAAAGTATATTGATAAATTCGTTTGAATAATAAGTCATTTAAGAAATCATTAGAGTCTGAGGTATAATCCGAGCAGTTATTTAGAAGAGAACTTAGAAGAATAAACTTTATAAGGAATTGGCCATAATAACAATACAACAATATTTATGAAGCCGTTAGCAACTTCAAGAATGCCACTTATATGTTCACGTTAAATATGATTGTATTATTCTTTGTGGTGATCTTAACATTGATTATCTTAAAGAGTCAAGGCAAAAATCTATATTGAAGGATTTTATGATTAGTTTTGGACTTAACTGTAAAAATACTGAACCAACTAGAATATTTACAAATAAAAACGGTGTAATTTCACGACCGAAACTAGATTATTTTCTTACCAATATTCCTCAATTATACAATGAGGTTGTCGTGAACTACAATTTAGGTGATCATCTAGGACTTCATTTTAGTTTAAACATATTTGAGAGCAACAATACTGCTGCATCCCAAATAGCTATTTATAGAAACTTATCAAAGAATTGTTTGTCTAATCTTTTGTTGAGTCTTGATTCTGAGAATTTCGAAAATGTTTATACATATTCAAATGATGTAGATGATGCATATAGAGCTTTTTTGAACTCTGTCTCCTATCATATTGATACAACATGTCACTTTAATATCAAAACGCATAACTACTAATACCAACAGAAAATTGATCAATACTGAAATTCTTCAGCTTAGTAAAAAGCTGAAAGATTTATTTTGGCTATCAAATGTTAGTGGTAATTCAGATTTAATGTATAACTATAAAATACAAAAGACCAACTTTATTCGTAAGGTAAAGGATATAAAAAAAGCATCATATCAAAGTTATTTACATAATCAAAATAATAATAAAAGAAGGAAGGAGATATGGAAAACTGTGAATCGTCAAACTGGTAAAAATAAAAAAATTTTGAGTGGAGCATTACTGATAATAATAAATTATTAATACATCCAGAACACATAGCAAACAAATTTGGTGAGTATTTTTGTACATCAGTCAAACACACATTATTAAAACATTTCAATATCTATACCTTTAACGATTTCATAACTATGACAATTAACAACACATTCTTTTTTTCTGAAGTCTCACCATTTGATATTGAGAAAGCTATATCTTCCTTAAACTATACCAGCTCAGTAGGTATTGATTAAATGCCCACTAAAATAATTAAATACATTTCTTCATATATATCTCCTGTTTTGTCTCACATCATCAACCTATCTGTCAAGGATGGCAAGTTTCCAAGTGACCTTAAAACGGGAGTAGTCAGTCCAATTTTCAAAAAGGGAGATCCATGTTTGGTTGATAATTACAGGCCAATCACCGTAACAAGTGTACTCTCTAAGATTATCGAAAAGTGTATTTATAGTAAAATGTTAAATTTTCTGAATAAATATGATATCTTAAATAAATGCCAGCATGGGATTCTTCCTAATAAATCTACAGAGAGTGCTTCTATTTCATCATTTAATTATATCCACGCTGCTTTGGATCAAAAAAGGTATGTGGGTGCACCCTTTTTTGACTTAACTAAGGCTTTTGACCCTATTGACATTGAAATTATACTGCATAAATTAGAAGCCCTTGGTTTTCGGGGTTATTTCTTGAACTGGTTTAGGTCATACTTACAACATCGTAAATTCCTAGTAAAAGTCGATAATAAGAAGTCATATATTTTTAATCTTGATCAAGGTGTACCGCAAGGCTCCGTATTGGGACCCTTAATAATTCTTTTATATGTCAATGATTTGACACATTTTTTAACTGCAGTCCATACAGTTCTTTATGCAGATGATTCAACAATTGTATTTGACGAGTTAAATGAAGTCAAACTCATATCAAAAATGAACTTAGTAGCACAGGAATTTACAACCTGGTGTAAAAGGGACTCTTTAATGTTAAATGCAAAGAAAACTATTTGTATGCAGTTCTACTCGCGCTTTAAGCCATCCCATGGTTATAAAATCACAGTTAGTTCTGAGGAAATACCTTTTAGTGATACAACATTATTTCTTGGTAGCATTCTAGAAAGTAATATGACATGGGATGAAAATGTCACTAAAGTCTGCAAAACAATGAATAGGGGTTACTATGCGATCCTTCAGTTGAAAACTCTATTTAACACCAATCAATTGATAAGTGTGTGTTATGCATTGGTTTATTCATATATGGCCTATAATGTTATCTTGTGGGAAAACTCTAGAAACTCTTCTAGAGTTTTTATAACTCAAAAGAGAATTCTTAGATTGATATTCAATATTGATAATAGACAATCATGTCGTAAATATTTTATTGAACACATGCTGTTAACTTTTCATGCTTTATATATTTATAAGTGTATTATTCACGTCAAAACTAAATTTCAAAATTTTACCCTCAACTCTGACTTTCATAATTACCCGACAAGACACGGGAGGTTGATAAGCGTGTGTAAACACTCCACAACTCTCTTTGAAACTAATCCTGATTTTGCAGGATCTAAATTTTATAATTGTTTGCCACTTAATATAAGAAATGAAAACAATATTCAAAAATTCAAAAATAAATTAAAAGCATGCTTGATCCAATTATCCGTTTACAACCTAAATGAATATTTTGACTTAATAAAAGACTACAGAGAATGAGGACCGACGGGTTCAGAGACGCTCTATATTGCATATCTTTTTTTTTTATTTTTATATTAATCTATATTTTATTGATTTTGTTTTATGTTATTGTCCTATATAACTTGTTGATCATGCTTTATGTACTATGACTTGTCTTATATCACAATGTGATCTGATGGGATTCTTCTTCTTCTTTCAGTGCCTATTCGTTCCGAATATTGGCAATCATTCTGGCTATAATTATTTTATTAACTGCTGCTTTAAATAAATTCGTTGTTGTTGTGGAGAACCATTTCCTCAGGTTCTTCAACCATGATATTCTCCTTCTCCCAATTCCTCGCTTTCCGAATACTTTACCCTGTAGGATTACCTTCAGAAATCTGTATTTAGTGCTGTTTCTCATTATATGTCCGAGATATTCCAACTTTCTCCTTTTAATGGTATACATCACCTCTCTTTCTTTGCCCACTCTTCGTAATACGGTCTCGTTGGTTATCTTGTCTGTCCATGATATTCTTAGAATTCGCCTGTATAGCCACATCTCGAAGGCTTCAAGTTCTTTCTCCATTGCTTCAGTTAGTGTCCAGGATTCAACTCCGTAATACAATATTGAGAAGATATAACATCGTAGGAGCCTTACTTTTATCTCCAGATTAAGATTGTGGCTTAAAGAGTTTGGCCATGTTATTGAATGCACTCCTAGCCTTCTCTATTCTACATTTTATTTCCTGTGAGTGATCCCATTGTTCATTTACTGTTGTTCCAAGATAGTTATACTGTTTTACTCGGTCCACTGGTGTATTATTGATGGGATTAATAAAGAATATTCTATTCTATTCTACTAAGGTACCAGTTATATGTTTAAAAGATATTATTAATTTATTATCGACATTTTTCCCGAGAACCTATGAAGTAGAGTCTGGAGACGCGTTTTTTAAGTTGTATCCTCGTTATACCTAATCAATGGATAATTTCCAGGAGAGATGAACTTGAGCATAATTATATATTTAAAAAGTTGTTTTCCAGCTATTGTTTTTCATTTTCTTTGATGTTCTAAGTTGGAGTTCTGAATCTAAGATGAATATTTGCGGAAGAACGAGAATTGGCGTTATTGTGGGTAATTCATTTTCGAATTCTTCGAAGGTTTCCATTAATTTTGATATTTCCATGATGTTAGCGTAGGTTTAATCAGGACAATTGAAGCACATTGTAGCGCATGTAGAAGCACAATGTAGAGCATTTTAGACCTGCTTTTCGGCAACCACACATACCTGCACAGTTTCCCTTGCATCGTGTTGCATAGTGTTGATTGGTATCCAAATTTTTCCATCCATTCTCTAGCTCAAATCTTAAGGATCAATCAAAGTCTAAGGACTAAATACGGAATCCACGGAAAACATATATACAAAAAGAAGATCAGAGAAGATCGCTGGGAATGAAATATTAGATCACTATAACATCGAGAAAAGCTGGAAAAAATTCAAAAATAAAATAATTAACGCAGCAACAGAATCACTTGGAGAAAGGAAAGTAACAAACACTAACATATCAAAAAAGAAAACATCATGGTTTAGAAAGAAAGTGAAGATAAAATATAAAGAAAAGAAAAAAAGTCTTATTACAATACAGAACACAACAAACACAACAGGCATACAACCACTCTAAACGAATCAGAAATGAAACGAATACTTTAGTTAGACAAATAAAAAGAAAACACTGACAGAACTTCTCAAAACAGATGGAACACGACTTCTACGGAACACAAAAAGAAATGTGAGTAGACTTCTTTCGACCCCTATTTGATAAAGGTGACGATAATGAACAACCAACACCAGAGGTGTCGACAAACGAAGAAATAAATATTGAGAAGGAAGAGATAAATGAAGCATTAAAGACATTAAAGAATAGAAAATAGGCACCCAAAGACATACTTTATTACTACTAGTACTCCGTGACTAATTTTTGGAAAGAATATCAAAAAGCTATGTAAAAGTACTTTGACATTTTAATAAATAAATAATTTGACAAAAATCCAGCAGGAGTGCAATAAATTTTATAGCAAGTTTATTATTCGATTAAATTAAGGTCTGGTAAATGTAAACACGGATATATGATAGCATAATCAGTTGTTGATGCTTAATATTTCTTATATATATGTAGATAAAAAGTAATAAAGTTCATAAAACAATGCAAGTACTTTGGACACTTTGGAGTTTCACTAATCAGATTTATCTAACGAATGAAGACATATATTGCAAAAAATATGCAGATAACTTTCAATTACATCATTGTTATGGAGCAAAAATTTGAATAAAAAAAGCAGCCATTAAAAAAAACTACATTATTATTTATATAAATGCTGGCACATATTCGTCCAATAGTACATTTTCATTACACCGCCGAGTTCTTCTCTGCCAATAAAAAGGCATTAAAATGGTGTGCAACTCAAACATGCATGAATGTAGCAATAATTTCACTCAAAGTCAACATTACAAGTTATTAGTGGTCACACACTAAATAAATTCTTAAATGCTTTAATTTTGAACAAAAAAATTAATTATGGATCCGGAAATGGGAATTTTAAAGTTTTTCTAGACCTATTTGAAAAGTTATTGGTGTTTTGCTCAGATAAATTTTTAGAAATAATAATTGAAGATTTCAACATTGATTACAAAAAAGCTTCTTCTTTATGAACTATCTAATTTCTACTTTTGGCATAAATTACATAAATATTAATGAATTTACTAGAATGACAACTAAATAGATCAGCAACTTGTTTAGATAACATCTTAACAAACATAAGCAGTGAGATAGTTGGTTGTGAAATTGTAGACCCATGTATTTCTGATCATCTTGCTCAATTTCTCTAGTTAAAAACAAAATCTGAAAAAAGTCATAGTGCTAATTCGTACAGATGACATATATAACAAGTAATGGTATCCTGATGTTAAACTACCGAACAACCGAAATGTATGCTAACTGAAGTTAATTTTTCAATAAAAAAGTCATGAACTCGTAGTAAAGCTCCAATTTTTTGGTTTGATGATGAATTAATATTATTAGTAATGCGAGAAAATCTTTCAGTCAAGATAATTGCTGTTGTTAAAAAGGAATATAGTGAGTATAAAAAGTTTAAGAAGTGTATATCATTAATGAAAAAACTGGCTTACGAGAATTTCTTTTCCAAGAGAAAATATTTCTACATATAAGAAGGAAGAAGAAGAAGAAGAAGATATTGCTAACGAAATTCTTTTGGCACAAAACTGTGACTTAACTCTCTTGTCTGTATTTGTGCCAATTTTTGATTTAAATCATGTATTCCTCAAATGTTCTCTGAACTCTCGGTTCAATTATGTATCAAGAGCTAATTCACAATTAATTTCCATTGCTCCTAAATATTACAGCTCTCCTGTCTTCCTCGATAAAATCGGTACTTGATTTCAATTTGATTTCATCATTAATTTTATCAGAAATGAAAAATAGTGGTATAGTTAAAAGAAACAGACGTGAAATCATTTCAAATAATTAATAATTTTCATGTTTTGTGGCAAATAGATTTTGTAGGAAAAACTTTCTTAATTTTTTGTAAGTATGTATAAAATATCACCATTTTCAACTATAATATTATAATTAACTATAATTAAAAAAAGTTATAGATATTTTAAAACGAAAAGATAACTCAATCAATTAAAAAAAAATCTTACTAAAACTCCATTTTGAATTAAATAAATTTACTTACGCGATGTCATTATTATCTTCAGTTTTCCACTCCACAGGAACTATAACAAGTTTCTTATGATCAACCAGTCGTTTTGCCTTAACATTTTTACTTATAGAAAATATTATGGCCGTTACCCGCACCATGATTTTTAATTCTAATTAAATAAAAAATACTACAAACAATAAATACCAAAACGTTATGAAACTTCTCGGGGAAGACCTAATGGGTCTGCCTGTGGTACCAGCTTGAACCATTATACTAATACGCCTGTAGGGGAGATGGGAAAATCTTTAGACGTCTATTAATTGAAAGATATTGGTTTCTTAAGACTTAATAATAGAATATTAAATTCTAAGAACATGTCGTTAAGTCTAAATTAAACAATAATGATTATAAAAGTAATAATGAACATTTAGAAAGTGTACATATTATTTTAATATTTAAGGAATAAAGCATAACGGTTCTGGCTTTAATTACTGTTTCTTTTTTAATGAAAGAAGGTATCAGACGTATCATATCCAAAACTTTTAATCTATGTATAATAATTAATATCAATAATTAAATATTGTAATTGAACTTATTTGATGACATCTCTAGTAAAAATTATAATGGCAGCACTAGTTCTACCTCGAATGTAGGATGTATTATCAGCCTGGAACACTACATAACGCTATCAAAGAGAAATAGACGCTAAATATAGATGTACTTGTTAGTGATGTACAATGTCAGAAAATGGAGAGCTATTAATAAATAACCACAAAATGTATTACACTGGAGAAGACAAAACTGATCATCGATATGGAATAGCGTTCATTATGAGCAACACAATTAGAAAATCAGTGCTAGGGTTCAAATTTCAGAAAGAATAATGCTAAATGAATAACAAAGAATGCTAAAAATTCAAACAAGGAACTGCGATAACCAGAACAAAACAGTAATATAAGAATGCTAAAAAACGATGGAATAAAAACGAATTAAAACATAATGTGAATGTTAATATGCAAAAAACACTGTCAACAATAATTGTCAACAAACAAATTATGGATGTAAATAAAAAGTGGAAATGGAGAGAAAGTTTGACACAGCACAGATTAGAGGCTAAAAAACAACGGATGACAGAAGAAATACTAATATAGATGGAAGAATGAAGGAAACATACAAGAAAATATGTACAAAAGTATAAAGAGATACAACCAATATTTAAGAAAAAATCAAAACAGCTAAAACAATGTATTTAATAAAACAACGTAAAGAAAAAAAGGGATTTATTGATATAATTCGGCTGTTTCTCAATCTTTATGGCTTCTCAGATAATTCTTGATTTATAAAAGAGGGTGGGAGCTGTGGTTCTGGAGTATTCAAAATCAATTTTGTGACCAGTATCAAGATGGTGTCGACCTAGAGCTAAAATTGAATTGGAATTGCGAACAGAAATGGAATATTGATAAATCCTATTTTGGATTCTACGATTGGTTTGGTCTATGTGATATCGGGGGCAGTCTGCACAAGGAATTTCATATAAGCTCTGTGCTGTTTATTTGGAGTGTTGTTTTCGATTGATCGGGCAAGAGCTGAAGGTTTCTGTTGGGGGTTAAATATTGACATACTTCTCTTGATTTGAAGATTTTGTCAGTGACACTCTTGGTGTAAGGAAGAAAAGTTTTCGTATGCTGAGGTCTGAATCTTTGGATTTAGATTGAGCAGTAAATGTATGCCTGTGAATGCTCGTATTAAAGTGATTTTCGCGGTAACCATTCCTGAATGAGGGTTTATTTTAAAGAAGAGAGCTTAGCGGGTCTTATGACAAAACTAATTTGTGAAGGTGAATGATGAGGGTTGGCATGCAAGTAGCATTTGGTATGGGTGGGTTTTAGGAAAACAGAGTGGTAAAAAACGTATTTAAAACCAATCCCAAAACTAAATAGCATATAATTTATGAAATTTCTTGTGGAGACTACCCCCAATCTTACATAGGTTAAACCAATCGTAAAATTCAAATTAGGATTTATGACCGTTCCATTTTTGTTCGCAATTTCGATTTAATTTCAGTTCTACGTCAAATACTATCTTAATATAGGCTACAAAATTGATTTTGAAAACTCTAGAACCATAGCCCTATCCGCTTCTATAAACCAAGAGTTATCTGCGAAGTCATAGTAATCTCTATGTTTACTAATTCATGTTTACCACTGTGTATAAAATTTTAACTAATTTTCTTGGGTTTTTCTTTTAAATTATAAATTAGATTCGTATATATATATATACCCGATCATATATATCCCGATATAGGCCGATCAGACACCAGCATATTCTAGTCTAAGCCGCAGATTCATTTAGAATTTTCTCTTCTAATTTCTTCTTTTAAAGAATTTCGATGTCATCGAATTCTTTAAAAGAATTTGGTACCAAGATCTCAATAACAATTGCAAGAAAAAAGTAATGTCTTGTCTGAATTAAGAAGAAGTTCACCAACCATATCAGCTAATAACGCGATAATGAAGATAAAGAACAAGAAAAAGCACCAACCATACCAGCTAATAACGCGATAATGAAGATAAAGAACAAGAAAAAGCACAACAGGAAAAGTAAGTAAAAGTATATCTTAAAAGTACTATATATAATTTATCAATAAAGTGAAGTCGTTTTACCCTGTCGTATTTCGGATTAACGCCTTAAAAATAATTTATAACTCTAGTTACAGCCACTCTGCTATGCTTTCCCTTTTCTACCTGCTTTGTGGTACTGAACCCCCTACTGGTCGGCTGTAGTACTTGAGGATAAATCAGCGCTACCAAAGAGAACCGCTGATTACCTGAGGCAAATGTGAACAGACACTTTTATTACTTATACGACAGGCTAAATCGATCCTGCAATAGTACTTATTTAAGTACGAAATAAACTCTTGCTCTGTTTCACCTGACGTTAACAAGCGAAGAAGATAACATCTATGTGTTTTTCAGATGTTTCTTAGTGTCAGTTTTTTTCTGTTATTTAAGTCTGTATATTATTACCAAAATGGAAAATTAAAATAACGGCCTGATGTAAAAATAAAAATATATTTTTTACCAACAATATATTCCCACTTCCCCCTACAAAATATTAGGGTAGTTTTCCATTATACTAGAATCGTCTTATAGAGGTTGTCTACCTGCCGAAAAGAAATTTAATGCTTATTGTTTTAAAGATTTGGAATATTTTTATCTGGGAATATATTTAAAAGCTAATAGTTTTATCAGAAACAGTCACTTTTCTTATTCATAGTTAAATATTACTGATGAATGACTAAACATAATAATGATACAAACCCATTAGCCTAACTTTCTTTTTTCTAAAAAATATGGAAAAATACTAAAGGCATACCTAAGAAGTGAATGAATCAAGTATAAGGCTTTGTAAAGAATACTTCTCTATTAATTTGTATACCCATGAAAGTATGGGGAAAATTCAAGGTTAACAAGCTACATTAAAAGTTAAACCAAACACTTCACCTTTCTTTCTTTTTAAAAGCTAGGAAAATACCATATGCGTTATTACCAACAGTGGAACAAGAACTTACGAAGCTAGAAAAGGAAGGTATTTTAGAAAAAGTTAATAGTTCTGAATACGCTACACATATAGTACCAGTTATTAAAAGTAATGATCAAGGACGGATTTGTGGAGATTTTAAAAGTACACTTAACAAGCATTTAGTGGCATACGAATACCCATTGCCTACAATTGAAGCTCTATTTTTTACCATGGCTAGTGGAGATAAGTTTACAAAGCTTAACTTACAACAAACATACCTACAAATGGTAGTATACGCTCAGAAGATAGAAAATACTTAACACTTAGTACACCTAGAGGATTGTTTAGAAGTACAAGATTAATGTATGGAATTTTCAGTGCACCTGCAATATTTCAAATTGAAAACATTTTAATAGATATCCCAGGAGTGACAGTTTTCCTGGATGACATAAAAATTACAGCACCCGACGATTAGTTACATTATCAAAGACTAGAATTAGTTCTTAGTAGACTTGCAAAATACAATATTAGAGTCAATCATGACAAATGTCAATTTTTAGCACATCAGATTGAAGATGTGGATATAAAATTGACGAAAATGATATACATAAAACTAAAGAAAAGATGAAAGCTATACCGAAAGCAAAAAAGACCTACAAACAAGACAGAAGTTAGGGCATTAGTAAGACTCATAAATTTTTACGGACGGTTCTTACAAAATTTGAGCCGTACTTTACATCCAATTTAGAATCTTCTTAAATATGAAGTCTCTTTCAAATGAGACAGAAAATGTCAAGAAGCGTTTACAGCAGTAAAAAGAGAAATGATCTCTTATAAGATGTTGGCACATTTTGACCAAAGTTTACTACATACTTGCAACTGATGTGAGTCCATATGCAGTCGGAGCAGTATTATCTTACATATATCCGGATGGATCTGAGAGACTAATTCAATTTGCTACACAAACACTTACAAAAGTACAACAAAAAAGGAAGCATATGCCATAATTTTTGGTATTAAAAAATTTTACTATTATCTATTTGGTAGAGAGTTTACACTCTATGTGGATAATCAACCCTTAGTTCAAATATTCTTTCCATCTAAATATTTACCTACACTAACTACAACTAGAATGCAACATTATGCACTGTTTCTTCAAAGTTTTAATTACATAATTATCTATAAAAATACAAAAGTCCATGCAAATGCTGATGTAATGTCAAGATTACCTCTTGATACTGCTTCTGAATTCGATTACGACGTGGGAGATCAGTTTGAAATCGGTCAAATATAAAAATTACCTGTTACTTTTAAAGAATTAATTTTTGAAAATACAAGAGACTCAACAGTATAAAATCTTTATAATGCTCCAGGAATTGGAAAACTGATCGATGCTTGGAATAGATTCAATGTTCCGCAGATAGAATTTTCTTTACAAGGAAATTGTATTTTTCGGCAACAAACGGCAGTAATTCCAACTAATAATATAGAAGATATATGCAAAAATTTTACAGACTGCAACAAAATCAGGAATAGTAAAGAAAAAACCATAGTACACCCTTTTGAAAGAGTTCACGTAGATTTTGCAGGACCTTTCCTGAATTTATACCATTTTATTCTAGTGGATGCCTATACTAGATGGCCAGAAATGCATATGGTTAAAGATTTGACAAGCAAAACTACCATTTGCATAATTGGAATATCAGAGGCAATATGTTAAAATTTATTTCTAATTTTCTTCATTCTCGCAGCTTCATAGTTTGAT
Organism: Diabrotica balteata; assembly: GCA_918026665.1. Classification (NCBI taxonomy): domain Eukaryota; kingdom Metazoa; phylum Arthropoda; class Insecta; order Coleoptera; family Chrysomelidae; genus Diabrotica; species Diabrotica balteata. Next base: position 24,165,052 of record OU898280.1, read on the forward strand.
CAGACAACGCTAACTCAGATAAAAAAGTTTAAAAGAACGGAGTACCACAAGAATCAGTTATAAGCTCAACCCTTTTCCGAAGATTATACGCTGATGACTTAGTTTTATTTGCCAAAGAAAAAAACCCTACATCTATTCAAAAACATTTACAACAAATAATTAATCAGTTAGAATCATGGTCTAGGACTATCGGATTACAATTTTCACCGACAAAAACTAAATGTATTTTATTCACACGAAAACATAACACTCTAACACCACATCTAAAGCTTTATAATCAAACCTTTAGTTTCACAAATAATATCAGATTTTTAGGTATGGTTTTCGACCAAAAGCTCTCCTGGAAAAAAACATACAGAAGAACTTAAAAAATCATGCCAAGCAGGACTAAATTTCATGAAAACTATTTCCAGCAAAAACTAGGGAGCACATCAAAATACACTATTACATGTATATCAATCTTTAATTAGATCCAAACTCGACTATGGTGCGATAGTTTATTCATCGAGCAAAGTATCAGTATTGAAAACATTAGAAACTGTTCAAAACACAGCTTTACGAATAGCTACAGGCGCGTTTCGCACTACACCAGTTGAAAGTTTACAATGCTTAACAGGAGAACCACCACTAAGTTTACGACGCAACTACCTTTCTCTCTCATGTGCTTCTAAAATGGCTAGTAATAAAGAACACCCTACTTATACCAATACGTTCACAGATCGATTTCAAGACACTTTCTCTACAAGAACACTAGATCCACCATTTTACGAAAGAATTAGAAGAAACCTTCATGACCTACATCTTAAATTTCCTGAAATTCTCCCAACAAATTTCCTAACTTGTCCACCTTGGTTAATACCAATTCCCAAGATTAATACTAACCTTAGTATATATAAAAAACATGAGACTATAACAGACCTGATCAAACAATCATTCTTAACAGAAATGGAAACTTATAAAAATCACTATAAGATATACACAGACGCATCTAAATCTTCAGACGGTGTTGGTGCAGCCATCCTTACACCCAATACATCCTTAAAATTTAAATTCAATCCCATTACTTCGTCGTATACTGCGGAGTTGTTTGCAATATTACAAGCACTTATCCACATAAAAGAGACGAAACAGTCCCCGTCTCTCATAATAACCGATTCACTAAGCTCACTTCACACTATCAAACGTTTATATACCAATAATCCAATTTCCTCACATATCAAATCAGAAATAGATATTCTAAATAATAATAAGATCACTGTTGACTTCATGTTTGTTCCATCACATTCAGGTATACAAGGAAATGAAGAAGCAGATGAACTAGCCCGCTTAGCATCCTTCAGCCAGGACTCCATTCTCATTAATGAGGTTCCTTCAGATGACTTTAAGTCAGAAATAAAACATAAAGTGTTAAGTGCGTGGCAAAATAAGTGGAGTGCATCACAAAATAATCTTAAAGAAATCAAACAATTAGTAAAACCGTCGCTCCAACCCACAGCGAATAGACACGACCAACTGAAAATAACACGTTTGCGACTAGGACACACTAACTTTACACATAAACACCTCTTTACGCGAACTGTGCCCCCAATTTGTGAAACGTGTCAAGTAACACTCTCCGTGAAACATATACTAACTCGGTGCAAAAAATATGAAGCAGCAAGAAAGAAGCACACTATACCAAATAATATAAAGGAAGTCCTAGGAAAAAATATGAACATTAAACACACAATAAGTTATTTAAAGACTCAGGACTATATCATTTATTGTAATTTTTTTCTAACTTTACGTGTATTTTACAGTTAGGTCGCTAATAACCCTGGTGGTTACAGCGTAAATAAATAAAAAAAACTACCATAAACTTACTAAGAAAAATTTTTTTGAACATTTGGAATTCCAAATTGTTTAGTTTTAGATAATGCACAAACGTTTACTAGTTAAGAATTTAAACAATTTATACAGAAAAATGGAATCTTTCACAAATAAATTCGGTGTACCATATCATCCAGCTACAAATGGAATGTCAGAGAGGTACGTACAAACAATGAAACAAGCGCTACGTGCACAAAAAGGTGATAATAATGAAAGGCTACAGCTCAACAAATTCTTACTAAATTACAGAAGAACCTCACATAGTACAACTGGTGTCAGTCCTTCAAATTTGATATTTGGAAAAGACATCCAAACACCATTAGATTTATTGAAACCGTTTTAGAAAACACCTGTACAAAATCAAACCATCTCAAGGTAAGAAACTTAGAGCTGGGAGAGAGAGTAGATACTCGTGATTACATACATGCTGCTAAATGGGAATTTGGTAGAGTCAAACGTAAACTAGGGAAATCACACTACCTTATACATTTAGACGATACAAGAATATGGTAGAGACATATAGATCAAATCTATATACAAGATATACAAGATACAGGTCTATAAAACAATCATACGACCCGTTGTAATGTATGGAAGCGAAACGTGGACAATAACAAAGGCAAACGAAGAGAGACTATGTGTTTGGGAAAGAAAAATCTTAAGGAAGATCTTTGGTTCTGTGCTGGATAAAGCATCAGGACAAAGTAGGATAAGAACTAACAAAGACCTCGAAGAACTTTACCCAGACACCAACATCATAACAGAAATAAAGTCCAGAAGACTTCAATGGGCAGGACACCTCAGAAGACAAGCTGACGAACAAACAGTAAGACTGGTGTGGGAGGAAGTCCCAACTGGAAGGAGACCACGCGGACGCCCTCGTCTCCGGTGGCGAGATAATGTAGCAGGAGACCTAAGTACTATGGGCGTGGAGAATTAGATGGAGGTTGCTCAAGACAGAAAACAGTGGAGGCATGTTGTCGAGTCGGCTAAAACCCACGAAGGGTTGTCACGCCACGGAGTAAGTAAGTAAGTAATATAAGTAATATAGATCAAATCAGATCTATTGGGTAAAATACACATGTATACATTAATATACAACCGGCACATTTTGACCTGTGTAGTAATCCAATTGTTACAAATACTTTTGCGTCAAATGAAGCAGCACGATGTTCTAATTCAGTTCAAGATACAGATGTACATGATTTAAATAATACTTCAACTTGTTTACTACAAATACTAGATACTACAAATACTACAGCTAGCTCAAATGAAGCCCCCATGCTACGATAGTCCCAACGGGTGATAAAAAAATCCTGTAAGGCTGGACTGTAAGTATTATGTTTTTGATTTTAATTTATTAACCTTACAAGTTTAGCATTTCCTTACGAGAAGAGTTGTCATATCCTTGACATTTTAGTAGTTCCATGACATGACACTTGGACGTTGACAGATGTCATGGGACGTTACTTACTTCATTACTTACGGAGTTATGTTATGTAGGTTACCACACACATGTTTTTAATTAGTAAAATAAAGGAACATACATTCAACATCATTCTCATTACATTACACGTACATATACAACAACTACATAAGGCCTGAGGGTAAAAGAGTTTGCGATAGGTGACCACTGAATTTTGGAATACATTTAAAGGACATTTCTTGATAGATTTTTATAGTTAGATTTGAAATATATGCAAATAAATTATTTTAAGACTAAGTGTTATGTGCATATTCTTATTAAAGATCTTGAAAATGCCATTTCGTCAAAAGAAGTGGTATAATATGTATTGATAGACATAGAAGAAGCACTTTATACATATCACCTCATTTAACATGTTTAACATAATATATACTCTCAACCTATCTTCTCACAACCGCTGGAACAACAAGAGGAAGGCATGATAACGACGCCACAGTATAAAGAGGTTCCATGGAACCTCTTTATACTGTGACGACGCAGTAGCTACACATACCATAAAGAACCATTATGATCAGGGATTCTAATTTAACACTCAGAACCAGTCTCCATTCTCAAATCTATGTTTTTCCAACCTTATTAATTGGAGTACAGGCTTGAACGCTTCCTGAAGCTTCTTTGGTCGAGATGTGGAGTTACAGAAGCATCTTAAGAAGTTCATGAGTGGAGCGGGGAGTGGAAAAGAAGAATCTCTAGAAATAATCAACGCTCGAATCAGATCTGATGATAAATTAATTATATCAAGTAAGAATTTAACAAAATTATCAATATTTCAAATGTATTAAACTGTAAAGGAGATTTTTTAGACAATCACAGTCATGCCCTTGATCTAAAATATTATTTAAATTTTCTATATTGAAATGTCAAATAAAAGTTAATGCAATGTAATGGTAATGCAATATCTATAAACATTATAATTAAAAGTCATTGTTTCTAATTTGTTGATAAATCTAGAATCAATTCTTAGACAAAATAATTTTTTCGTTTGTAGTATCAAAGTCTAGCGTTAAAAAGAAAGGGGAAAATTACTCAACCTAATTTCAAGTATTTACTACAACTTAATAATATAACGGAATCACTCACTATCTATTGCGAACCTTTGGACTCTTACACAGTTGTTTATGTTTATTTTCGTAACAAGATCGAAGGCCAAAGATACAGGCACGACTTAATACTCTAATCTGATTGGTTGATTAACTAGGGGGCTCGGTCGTTATTACTCAGTAACAGCTGATGCAATATTCGCCAGAATGTTTGAATGCAAATTGAGTACGTCATAACACACAGAGGCGGACCGAATATTCTTAAATCCATAAATGAGCAATATTATAAATGAATTTAATATTATGTAGATTAATCATCCTAATACCAGGGTGGCGAATTTTCGCCCCAGCTTGCGTAATATTATGGTTTTTAGTGTACTTACGAGGTTGTACTCGTAGCACATTGTTTTTTTAAGCTTCTCAAATTTTTTTTAAGTCCTTCTCTCTATTCGGGTTGCCGAATATAGGCCTCTCCTAATTCTCGCCATTCATATCTGTTGTTTGTAAGACGTTTCCACATTGGTCATGCAGTTCTTTTAATATCGTCTCTCCAGCGTATTTGCGGTCTTCCTCGTGTTCTTTTGGCTTCATAGGGCCGCCAATTACCGATTTCTTTATTCCATCGGCCATCCTTAAGACGTTCATTATGTCCAGCCCATTTCTATTTCAGTTTAGCTGCCTGTTCGACAACATCTTTCACTTTTGTTCTATTACGAATGTCTTCATTGGTTTTATGGTCTTTGAGTGAGGCCAGCATCTGTCGTTCCATAGCTCTCTAAGTTTTTCTGATCTTCTTCATGTTTATTTTAGTGAATGTCCAAGTTTGAGCTACATATCGCACGTTCCTAAGAAAAGTGTAATAAGTCAAAATAACAAAATTTTTCAGAAGAGCAAAAACATTTTTTTGTCATTTTTAAAATGCGAATAAATGAACCCGGAAGTGAATTTATATATTTTCAAATAGCATTAAAAAAGAGTAAATAAATTATTATTTCATAATCTACCTAAATCTTTTTATGAAACAAAACGGTTTTTAAGATAATGAGTAATTTTTTTTTAATTGATATGTTACAGTTTTCTTCGAAAAAGAGTTAAAATCTATATAAAAGAATTTAAAGATACAACATATTGGAATCATGATTTTTATTAGAAAATAGTTTTTGAACAGAACATAAACACTGTATAAACTGAAATTATCTCCTAAAATTTGCATGGAGAATCATAGAATACTTGGTAATACTTAGGAATATACCCTTTTTTCACCAAAAACTGTAGGTCGTCTATTTTTTTCTCAGTCAATTGTTGTTTCGAATTGTAAGCTTTTTTTATGTCAGCAACTCTGTTTGATTAGGTGAATTTCGAATGCGCTTAGCATTAGTACGCGGTCTTTTGAGAATATCGACTGCCTTGAAATAGTTTGAGAGAAAGAAGTTTTATAAAAATACTTAAATGGTTCATCCTTTTTTTACTCTTACAACTCTAAGATCATTAATAAGTATCTGTTCTCCTTCTGCATCGATATTGAAATTTGGTCCTAGGTCGCTCATCAACTGTTTGATGTTCATGAAATCTTCATACGTTAACTCTTTGACTCGGTATGGCTTCCCTTTTTTCTTTGCATTTCTTATTGTTTAAATAAACTGGTCTGGTACATAAATTGGTCCTGATTTTAGAGAACGTGTAACCTAAAAATGACATTTTTCAGTTGATAACTGATCCGTCTATGGATATTATCCATTTCATACCTGTTTTTCAATAGAATGTGTGGAGTCTCTCTCATTTTGAGTGTAGTCAACTATAAGAAACTTATGTGTAATTTCTCTAATCTGAAATTTCTGTACTGCATAAATGAGTGTTGCTATCAAAAATCTGAAATAAAGAAGAAGAAACATTGAGAGAATTCCATTGAATTAAATGTCTGATTCTTACCTATTTTTTTGTTGTGCTGCTCAATTGTCGCTATACAACACTATTTCCAAATTTGGAGAATTGATAGTTTTGAACTTATGCTCTAGATACATTAAAAGACATGAAGACACTTCGGTCACTCCTTTTCCGCATTGGCTTTCATGCCATACAAAGCACCATGTATTATCCGCTACCAATTCAGTGATAGTTAAGTTAATGGTATTTAGTTTTGATGTATCTCTACCTTTTGGCAGCTGGAACACCGCTTGCATATCAAAACATGCGACTAAAAAGTTCTCGCTACACTTTTTTGTCGCTTTCCTTTTCAGCTCTAGACAATATTTTTTCTTCTCGATGTTTTTGATATTCACGCTCGAGATTCATTTTTTCAGCTTCGCTGGCGTTATTGAATAAGAAGCAAAGGTTGCATTGATCCTTTTTCGGGACAAAGCAAGATATATTAAATTATGTGTTGAAAATGTCAGAATTCATATGGTAGTTTCCAAAAGGTTTATTGACATCCTTACATTGGTTAACATAATCCATATGTAAATCTGCAACACTTTTACCGCCTTTGATAAAATCTCTAGTAGTCTCTGCCCTTTAGTAGTGGCTTTCAATTTTTTTCGGAAGTGACTAAATATGTTCTCGGGTGTCATTTTTTATATTGGAATCTACTTGACGATGGTTACTATGCTTTCCTCTTCTGTCTTCACTTACTGATCCGGCTGAAGTGCGCTTTTTTATTACTCTATCAATGATTTTATCATTTATATTTGAAGTTTTTTTAAAAAATTGTTTACATACTCGGATTTTCTTTTGATTCCCTTGGAAATAAAATGCATTATGTAGTCGCCTCTTGTTAGAATTTTGGTACCTGGAGTTTGGTTGTATAGTTTCCATATTTTGATTTATAAATTCTCTTTTTTTGTTAATATCACTCAAACTGTAAAACTCATTAAACATATGCACTCTGTCATCTTGTTCGATTTTCTTGATACATTTGAATCTGCATTTATCAGTACATGCAGCCTATACGTTTCTCAATGGTATAATCTTTTTGGAGTTTGAGCATGACATAGACTCTTTACCCATATTCCGCAACATCTTAGTTTTTAATTTTATCCACTCTGTTTCTTTACGAATCCCTTTTTTTGCCTTTTTTTCTTCAACGAAGTCAAGTAATAAAACTGAAAGATATTCCGACGATCAGAGTAACAACTTGAAATATTACGGTCTTCCTCGAAAAACGCGTAATAAAAGTGTAAACTCTTCCAAAGTAAACAGCAATAACTACAAATATTACACTTTTCGCCGAACGTCAATTGGAAATATTGACAAATATTCCGATAATAAGAGTAGCAACACGAAATGTTACACTTTTACCGGGAGAACACGAAACTAAAGTTTATAAAAGTTTTAAAATAGACAGTAATAAATACACTTATTACACTTTTGATCGGTAATACAGATGAGTGCCGCAGTGCATACCACGATAACTGCGTTTTATTACTGTTTTCATCGGAATATGCCGATGAACCTGTTCCGAAGAATAATGATTCTTTTACCAACTATGCAATGACTATTGAACTTAAATTATTACGGGTTTCTTCGGAGATAGAGCATTTGATGTACTATCCATTCCTGTAGAAAAGTGAAGATAGAAAAAAATGTGATTTCTTACACTTTTCTTCGGAACTTTTCTTCGGAAGTTTTACACGTCTGCTTATTTCGGTAGTCTGATTTTCTTTGCTTACCTTGATATTTTGACCCAGATATGTATATTCATCTACGTGTTCTATCTCTGTCCCTTGGATGTTTATCATAGGTTTGTCATCTTTGTTTGACATTAGTTTAGTTTTGCTGAAATTCATTTTCAGTCCTTTTTTAGGGATTCTGTGTGTAGCTCCTTAATAATCGTATTCAGTGCATTCCACGTGTCGGCTATTAGTACTACATCATCTGCGTATCTACCATGGTTCAAGTATCTTCCGATAATAGGAATTCCCTTATTTTCACAGTCTATTGACTTAAATATATCTTCTAGGGTAGATGTAAATAATTTTGGAGATACTGTGTCTCCTTATCTTACGCCTCGGTTTATTTTTACTGGTCTTGTTTCGATTCGATTACCAAACGTCACTACTATTTTAGCTTGTTCATAAATATTATGTATTAATACTCTGTACTTAGAGTCAACCCGGTTGTTGACTAATTCTTCTTCTATTACCCACAGTTCTACGCTATCAAAGGCTTTTTCATAATCTAGAAAAACCAGATATAATGGGAGATTGTATTCGTTAGTCTTTTATATTGGGTTTTCAACGTATATAGATGGTCACAGGTGTTGTACTCTTTTCTAAATCCGGCTTGTTACTGTACTGGTACTGGTTGATATCCATCAAATTTAATTGTTAACCAGTTTGTAATAATCTTTGTAAAGGTTTTGTAAAGTTGTGAAAGAAGTGAAATTGGACGATAATTTTTCAGATCTGTGGTGTCTCCCTTTTTGTGTATTGTATTGTTTTAGTATTGTTTTAGCAGTATTCCATTGTCCAATAGACATTTATTAAATAGTATTTTTAAATATGTAATGGCTTCTCCGCCTTCCTTCAGCATTTCTGCGAGGATTCCATCGCTTCCAGGAGCTTTATTCCTGTTTATTTCTTTTACTGAGCTTTCTATTTCTTGGTTGCTTATTTCGGGCATCACTTCTGAGTTGTCATTTGTTATATCTGCCTTTTCAAGTTCTGCTTTGAGGAGTTAGGGAGATCGTTTCTGGAACGATACAAATCGGCGTAGAACTTTTCAATTGAGTTTGCTATATCAGATTTACTTTGATCTTGTTGTCTTTGTTCATTTTTAATGGTTATTATGTTTTCTTTCCTAGTTTCGGTTTGGTGCATTTGAGACTTCGGTTTTTCTCTATGACTTGTGTTATACGGTCTTCTTCATATTTTTTAATGTTCTCTTTTATCTGTTTTCTTATTACTCGATTAAGTTCCTTAAATTCTGCAGTGTCCCTTTTGTTTTGCCTCAGAAGATATTTCCTTTGTTTCAGTATGTTTTTTAATTCTACACTTATTTTGGATTTTCGTTTTCTGTTAGCGGTTGCCACTGTTGAGCTTTGTTTAATAGTTGCGGACTAATTCATATCAGTCTTTTCTATAATATTGTTACGAACGTGCATTTAACGAGGCACGTATAACGGTTGCATCTCGAGACAGCACCTCATGCTTCCATGCGGCGGCATCTCGAAAGCGACTCGATATTTCGAGAAAGATCAGTCGCGTACGCCTAGAGGTGGGAAGTTTCTAGAAAATAGTAACTTTGGTATATATATATATATATATATATATATATATATATATATATATATATATATATATATATATATATATATATATGTAACGATCTTAGGAATAAGTTTAGTTGATAAGAGAATACCGAACTGTAAAGTTATAAATAAATATATTTATATAAATTCGAACCGCTCGTTTTATTTAAAAACGGTACAGTTGGTGTCACCGTGTGAGGACAATTGATTTGAATATAAATTCAACAGTGATTTAAAAAAAAAGACTTTTGAAAAGTATTGTTTGTCGGGAACATCCGCGTAGTTCAGTAGTGATCGTTGTACGAAAGAACATTTAAAAAGTACGTGTGTACCTGACCAAAGATGCTGCTAGTAGAACTTTCAGTGAAACAGTTGCGTGAGCAACTAGAAGAACGCGATGAAGACTGCAGCGGGTCCAAGAAGATCCTCCAAGAACGACTGAAGAATGTTCTTAACAATAATGGAGATGACCCAGATACATTCCAGTTTCAATCAGCAGAAGAAGCAGTTTTAACAAAAATAATTGATGGAAAATTTGAAAATGTCTCACAAATGATCGAAGAGAGTTCTAAGCAAAATGATAGTAAATTTGAAAATGTGTCGCATATGATTGAAGAATCTTCTAAAAAAAATGATGATAAATTCGAGAACGTTTCCAAAAGATTCGATGAAACGTCTCAAATTATTAAAGAAGTAGCTAGACAAAACGACAAGAAATTTGAAAATGTATCTAGAAGATTCGACGAGACTTCACAAATAATTAAAGAAATATGTTTTCAGAACAATGAGAAATTTGAAGAAGTCTCTAAAACATTCGAAAAAGTAGAAGACAAAATCAAACAGTTAGAGAGCATGATAACAAACACAAAAATGCTACCACCAGTTAACACCATGGCCTTAGAACCGGTAGTGAAAGAAGAATCACCTAGAGACGAAACGACACATCATATGCGATTCAAATTGCCACCATTTGATGGAAAGTCTTCTTGGTCCATATACCTTAGACAATTTGAAGCTACAAGACGCTCAGAATTAAATATTAGGATGAATGGAACTATTTTTAATAGATCGACGCAAATTCTCGAATTCGCTGACGATATAGTTATAGTGGGAAGAATTGTGAGAGACATGGTGCAGTGTTTTACAAGGCTTATGGACTCGGCAAGTGAATTAGGACTTGTGATACACGAGGAAAAAACCAAATAAATGTTGGTTTCTAAAAACCCCCGAAATATCCAACAGATACCGTACTATTCAGCAAGTCAAAGAATTCATATATCTTGGGTCGCTAGTAAGTGCAACAAACACGACAAGCGACGAAATAAAAAGACGCATAGCAATAGCAAACAGAACTGTACACGGTCTCCAGAAACATTTAAAAAATACAAATATAAAACGTGCAGTAAAGCTCAATATATACAAGACCTCAATAAGACCGGTTTTGATATATGTGGCTGAAACGTGGATCTTATCTCAAAATGATGAACGACTTCTTGGTATTTTTGAGAGAAAAATTCTTAAAAAGATTTTTGGGACCGTAAATAAAAATGGGCCATGGCGTCGAAGATACAACTTTGAACTATATCAGTTATACACTGATACAGATATTGTAAAATTTGTATTGAGACTTATATGGGCTGGAAACATTGCTAGGATGTCAGATTACAAATACACGAACAGATTAACATTTTCAAAACCAGAGAGCACAAGAAGCAGAGGACGACCACGAAGGAGATGGATTGATGATGTGGAAGAAGACCTACAGATTCTAAGGATCAGAAGATGGGGGGAAGTTGCCTTTGTGAGCAGGCCAAGATCCACAACAGATTGTCGAGCCACTTATGATTATGATGATGATTTAATAAATTTCTATTTAAATGTTGTTCTATTTACTATGAAATATAAAAGTGTTACAAATTATGATTAGACAATGAAAGTATTTGTAAAATTTAATCAAATACACAGATGTCGAAGTTTTTTCTAAAGCAGTTTATTTTAAATACCTGAATAAATTTCCACAATAGACAGCACATAAAGGATAAAAGTTTTTTATTTTCTAACAGCTGAAGGACTAAGGATCTGTAAAGAGATAAAGAGAGGTACGTTACAGCTGAATACAGGATAACATATTTGTCTGTTATTTGCTGTAACGATGGAAAATTTTGCCCCTCTAGAAATTTACGAGGGGCTTTTTCAAACATGATAAATTTTACTAAGGGGTGATTAGCATGTTGTTTGTTGAGTATAATAAAATCTCTTTATTCGCCGTTCCACTTATTGTTGTTCACAGTAGGGGAGAGTGAGGTAAAATGACCCCTCTATTTATAGCTCTTAGGCTAGAAATAACAAAAATCGAAATGAATGAAATAAAGTTTAATGAGACAATACCTGGGGTATAGCAGAACACTTAAAAATGACTCCAGAGCTCTTTTATACAGAAAAAGTAATTTTTACATTTTTATTTACAAAAATCGGAAATATATAATTTCTGCTTTACAGTTACACCTGCACAAAGTAAATGACACCATTCATTGCACAAATTCCACTTAATCCAAACTAGAGGTGTGCTTATTAGTTCTTTTAGACGAACTAGTTCAAGAGAACTATTTTACAAAAATGAACTAGTTCAGTGAACTAGTTCGCAAAAGAACTATTTGTAGGAACGAAATCGAAATCCAACCCTAACATAACTGGTTGCCAGATGTCTCGTCTCAATCATCACACAAGCTCGGTGCCGGCCGCCCGTTTTTTTCGGTTTTCAGTCAGTCTTTTGCAAAAAGTTATTAAGGTTTGTTGTTTATTAACCGTTTTAAATATAAATATGGTTCACGTATGATTTATTTTTATATTCACGTATATTTAAACTCACAGGTATCTATAATTAGATTATTTCTAAAAGAACCTTTACAAAAAAAACCAGTGAATTTTCTAGGAACATTAAATAGGAACATTTTCAACAACAGGAACAATAGAACATATTTTCATTCTCATTATCACATTAAGATAAGCCTGTTTATGTTATTGTCACATTCATAAGAATTATTATCTGTTATCTGAGGCTAATCGGCATTTCTTTTTTTAAACTAGTCAGTCCATCGCATTCGCAAAATAAAAAATATTTGATCTCATTTATTCATTATTTTCTTCTTTAGAAGTTGAGACACAATTTATAATGCAAATCGTTCGCAATGAACTAGTTCTATGAAAATTAATGAACTAGTTCAATTAGTTCAGTTGAAAGAATCGTTCATTTGAACTATTTCGATGGTGAACTACGCATCCCTAATCCAAACCTCCTTCGCCTGCGATTAACTGAATAATTCCGAGCAAAATATGATCAAATCTCTTATTTTCTTGTGTTTTTTCCAAACACCTTTCTGTTTACAGCTTTTCTAGCTGGTTGTGAAGTTAACTTGGGTGTTTTTGCTTTGCTTTCATCAAATTATGATTTGGTTTATACCTACGTGAACACAGTTGATTCTTGCGAAGGTCTTGAACTTCTTGCCTGAGGAGGTGCCTGAGGTAGTGGAGATATATCATATGGAGCTACAAAAGTATCCTCCAGTGATGATGGAATTTCATTTCTTTTAACGCCACCATTCTGTTCTGATGTGCTAACTTCGGAAATTGGGATTGAGTACCTATTGCAGACCTTGTAATATCGACTTTATGGTTTAAAGAAAAAACTTCCGGATTTGAAGCTACAGTGAATTGAGTTTCATTTTCCGATAACCTCCCCGGACCATTTCCAAAAAGGCTGATATAATCTGAAGATTATCCACTTGCTTCCCATTCCTGTGAGTCGTCTGATATAGACATATTACGAATTTTTCCTTTCCTTATAGGTAAAGCACTTGGGAGCGAAGAAGTATCTCTTTGTGGAGGAGGTCTTTGTTCATAGATGAGATCAACGGTTTCATTTTCCATTAGGTATAGATTGATTAGTTGTACACGACTGTTTAAATTTCCAATCTGGGAATAAGCTCGGATTAAAAGAACAGATTCCTGTTTTCTCGAATACAGTAAGTCCGCTGTCAAGTGTGGCAGCTCTTCGATACGATTTTTCAAACAAGCTAGCTATGTTATACAGAGTTACGACTTTTCCAGGGTTTCTTTTAATCCATAAAATAACTTCCTAATTAAATTATGCCATCAGAGGTGAAAATATGGCTACATCTCGTGGGTGCAATGTGGAGGAAACGACAGCATTATAACGCCATTTTCTATATAGTACTGTTTCTAGGGACTAAAAATCATACAAACATTTTCGTAATGTTTCACGCATCATAAGATCCATATAAAAGTTCATGGCATGTTAGCTTTCTTTAAATTAATGCCGTCCCGAAAATATAACTTTCGACCATTTTACACAACTCGTACAGAAAGAAGAATAATAAGCAATCGATATAGTATAATATATCTTGAAGCCATCAAGCCTTTGGAGTAATTACTCGATGCTCGAAGTGTACACTTAACATTAAAAATAGTGTTAGGAATTTATCTTTATTGTATAGCCAGCAATTGACGGATTTGTAGTGAACTGTTCTTATTTGCGAAAAGTAACTCAAATTCCTACAGTAAATATAATTAACAATATAAAAAACTAAATAATTCCCAATACTTACTGTTCTCTTGCTGTCCGCTAAATTATTTAAATTTTTTTCCTAATCTGTAACAGTTTTTCTAATATTATATTATTTATCTATGGTAACAGTTTGTTTTCTGAAGTTTTAATATTATATCTGACATAATCTATAGAACAGTAGCAACGGAAAATTTTGGGTAACATGATAAAAAAAATATTCGTAACAAATAATATAGATATAAGGCGCTGTCCAAAAGTTATTGCTTTCCTTAAAAGATAATCCATCGGCTACAAACCAAAAAAATCGAAAGTATTGAATAAAGAAGAAATGGATAAATTTTTATCGGAAGCTGAAGAAGATAAGGTCTACTTAATTACAAAGGTTATATAATTACATCTAATTTCTTTTTTTTGTTTAGTAATTTTTTGTAAATTTTAGGTTGCATTAATAATTGGTTTGGCAGGCACTTGTCTTGAGGAGCTTTGCAAAATGAGTTTAGATATATAGAAGATAAGATAACCATGTTAGTCATTAAAATTCCTAATTCTAAAACGAACATAGAAAGAACCTTTTTGGTTATTGGAGAAAATAACATTTCTTTATACAGAAAATATTTGTCATTATGTCAAGCAAACACAGCGCATCGTAGATTATTTAGGTGTACTATACAACCTATTGGTATTCACACTTTTGGAAAAAATGACCTGCACTATTGCTGAATTTCTTAAATTACCGCATCCCATAGAATACACCGGACACTGTCTACGAACGAGCTCAGCCACTTTACTGGCTGATAGTGGTGGTACTATAACCAACTTGAAAAGACACGGAGGATGGAAATCAACTAATGTAGCAGAGGGATAAGTAGAAAATTCTTTAAAAAATAAAATTCACATAGCTTCACAGATTAGAAATGGTCGCAACCAAGCTAATACAGTGGAACCTCGATTATCCGTCAGGGCAGCGGACCAAGGGTATGACGAATAATCGAAAAGACGTTTAACAGAACATTAAAAAAAATTCAAAGTATAACTCTCAAATTTTATTTGTATGTTTTATTTTACAATATAAGAGGAATTTATGTTAGTACAGTCGAATCAATTTGATTAAATTATTCCGAAATATTTGTTTGTTGTATTGTTACTTCACATTTTGAAATGGCTGAATTTATTAATTGTCGTAAAATCGCCAAATCTACCTTATTTGCTTTTTCTTGCCGAGAATACCACTCGATGAATTGTTGTATATGTGCGATGCAGCTTCTCTAGCTTCTTTAGGCAAATCTTTGTGAGTTGCAATATCATCGTCACCGTCAAAGACTGTGTCAGCTTCTGAATCAGTTTCGTCCGCCTCCGTTACCATTTCAACGATTTCATCATCTATCAGCAATCGATAGCCGTTTGCGTTCCCATCACAAATTAACAATTCGTTTATGTCATCTTTAGGCAACGAAAACAAAACAGTTGAATCAGCCATAACTTCATTTGTTACTGCATCACGTTCGGCTATCACGGGGGCATTTTCGTCTTGAGTTGATTCAGGCCATAATTTATTCCACGTTCTTTTTAGCGTTACTCCCGAAGTACTTTTCAGTGTTACTAGCGAAACATCAGCCCAAGCATCCACAGCATTGTCGACTACGTGTTTTCAATTGTATGCTTTCCAGTATTCTGGCAAAGAATATTCCTCTTCCAAAACTAGGTTTTGAATATATTTTTTTTCTGTATCTTCTTTTGAATGTTTCAATGACCGATTGATTCATTGGCTGGATCAATGATGTTGTATTAAGGCAGGCAGAAAAGAGCACATAATATTTCGATCCTCATTTCGCAGCATACCGGCTTCAGTATGGGCAAGTGCATTGTCCAAAATGAGAGTCGCCTTTGGTGGCAAATTTTTTGCTTGCAAGTATTGTCGAACGGCCGGTATAAAAAACTAAAAAACAAAATGTTGGAAAAAAAGATAAACAAATTTTGGTTTGCAGTACATACCTTTTTGAACCAGTCAGCGAATATTTATAGCGAATATAATAACGTTTTTTTGCTGTAAATACTAATAAATAATAAAGGAAGGCGATGATCACCACTTGCATTTGAACACATCATTGCTGTGATTCGTTGCTTTTGCGTTTTAAATCCGGGTGTATATTTTTCAGACAGTGCAGCGAGTGTTTTCGTTGGCAATGCTTTATAGTTTAAACCAGTTTCAACCGCATTGAATTCTTGATCGCGTGTCAAACCATATTTATCGGCCATAGCTTGAAACGTTCTCTTATATTCGTCAACGACTTCAATACTTGTGGCGCTCAATTTTTAACTTTTTTTTATTCCATATTTTTTACGATTTTCAGTTCCGTATACCGTGGCGATTTTTGAACTTTTCAAACCTACCGCGGCTTCCTTTGAATGAAGGATCGCCATTCAATTTTATGTTGAACAACAACGCTTTTTCGGCAACAATTGGTCCAAACAAAGGAACACCTTCGCTTCTTTTTTCAACAAACCACAAATACAGAGCCGTGTCGAGTGATTCATTTGTGGCTTTTTTCATTGTCTTACGATGTTTCACCCGGCCATCCAACGATTCCAGTTTTGAAGCATACTTTTCAATTCCTTCAGCATTTTTCTTTAAACCATTGATCTCTATGATGTTCTCGGAACATCATACTTTTTGCCCAATGCGACAGTAGAAAAACCTTTCTTTAGTTCTGCAATAATTTCTATTTTTTTTTTTCAATTGACAAAACAACATGTTTTCTTTTTGATGCTCCAGATGTGGAAGGCTCCATTTTTCAAAACTTAGTTGATCAAACGACTAAGTGACACATTCAATGTTCGAATTTAAATCAAACTGGATTATGGTGGCACACATATATTGACTGTAATAATAATTATTATGCTTTGCGTTTTTGTTTTCGGCTTGCGATTATAAAAATAGATCTCTAAAAACTTGGTATCATTTATCATTACCTATTTAAATTGAAATTTAATCCAGAACCCTGAGTAAGAACAAAAATGATTTATATAAAAAAGTGCTCAGGCTTATCGCAATGCTCAAATAAAATGTGTTCACGACTAAACTTTTTATTTATGTAGTCAATATAACCTATGTATGGACACTGACGGTTAACAGAAGTGATGGTTTATAGAGAGATGGATAATCGAGGTTCCACTGCATCTCAAAAAATAGTAAAAGTACCGACACATCTAACATTAATTTCAATACTGCCACTCCTGTTAATATTCCTAACAATATCAATTTAAATAATTGTAATAATTTCTATCAAAGGTTGAATTCACAAGAGTAACTCTAAAGTATTTAATAAAAGTTCATAAGTAAAGTTTATCCATATATTCTTTTTAGCATACAAAACAGCTGCAGAAAAATATTGTACTTAACACAATCCAAAAGTAATTTTACGAGACTAATAGGATTCTACAGACTCGCCCTGGAAACTTCCTGCTCTTCTCATAAAATATCACTTTCGGAACTTGTTACATAAAACATATTACTGAAACTTTTGTTTTCATAACAGTTACTAATACTAATATTATTTGCCTAGAGCAATTTAATCAGTCCATAGTTTAGTTTTGTGTTGCAAATTTATTTGTAAATTGTACTAGTATTCAGTTGCTTATATTGAAAACACTTATTCAAGTATTCAATATTCTGTCAATAGAAATATATTGTATTTTATTTGACATTTTCAGTTTAAAGTTAAAATGAACTTTTTAACTAAAGATTAGACAAATAAAACAATGATATTGGTAACAATTTTATTAAAATATACTAATATAAACAAGAATACAGTACTACCTGAGTAAATCTTCATCTAACATTACCCTTCCTAAGTTACCAACTCGAAAAGCTCTTAACATCATATGTGCAGCTTGATCTAAGTCTGGTCTAATAACATAGTTATTAGTGTGATCCTTAAATTTAATAGTCTTCTTATTAACCCCGGCGATATGTGTTAAAACTTCTAAAATGTTATCATTTGGTTCAGTTAAATTAAAATATGATACATATTCAAAATGGCTATGTTTGTTTAACCAAAATAGGAGATAGTCTGCTAAAATGCGTTCACCTACAAAATGATCTTCAACAGTTGCACACAAAGCAAGCTTTAAACCAGCATCTACACTTGAAATAGTGGGTGATAAAATTCCAGGTGTATCTAGCATATAAAATAAAGGTTTTTCACATAACTTTATCTTATGCAAAACACTTCGTGTTACACCTGGGACAGCGCCTACACTTGTAGCTTTTCCTTTTCCTAGATACCTTGTCCTTAAAGCATTAATCAAGCTAGATTTCCCAACGTTTGGTATTCCAATGATCATAATGTTGTAATCCTCTTCATTGGATCTGTTGTACCTATCAGATTCCTTAATCAATTTTTGTGCTAAAGGAAAGACTTGTAGTAAACCTGGGCATTGCTGATT
Source organism: Diabrotica balteata (assembly GCA_918026665.1). NCBI lineage: Eukaryota > Metazoa > Arthropoda > Insecta > Coleoptera > Chrysomelidae > Diabrotica > Diabrotica balteata. Next base: position 24,183,723 of record OU898280.1, read on the forward strand.
TTTACAGTGAGTAAATATTATGTGTCGATATTCTTGTTTAAGGTTATTTTCGATTGAATGTAAATAGTATTTATCTATTAAATCCGCCTTGTTAAGAACTAGTATGTGAGGTTTAATACCACCCACCGTATATTTAAAATCGGCATTTCTACCAGATATTGGCACTCTTGCGTCGTGAACTTCTATAATACAATCTACAGATCTTAATTTATGTTGCATTTGTTTTAAACCTTTGTTCATGTGACCGGGAAACCACCGTAGTAATTCTTTGTCGATGGTCTTAAATACACTACGGAAAGTATTCGGAGATAGTTTACTAGTCATCTTTTCAGCAATTTATAATTTTTGTAGTTTGTTATTAAAAGTTGTTCATCTTTGAAACAATTATTTGGTTTTGTTATTAACTTTAGAACCATAACCTCACTCAATTCCAATACATAAATTCTTCTTTTTTCTCTTCCTTCACAGTGTCCATCATAGACAAGGAAAGAGAGTATCTAAGGTATCCATAGACGTATCATCAGAGAATATAGAGTCTATATTCTTTGGTATCATTAATCATTATCGTCTAATGTCATGAATAGATACATCAAAGAATATAGAAAATATTTCTAAATGTACTTTTTTATTTATCTAGCTTTATATTTTTTTATATTTAACTACAGTTCCATGTTTGACATTTGCGGCTATCTCAACTTGATCTCAACCAGGGTTGCCAGGTGAAAATTTTTGTCCTCCCTAAATTGAACATTTAAATATCCCTAGAAATCCCTAGATTGGAATAAAAGTATATATGGTTGCCTATTTCTGAATAAAATTATGGGATGTATTGATAGTTGCCTAATATAATAACATTGATATAAAAAAATTGTTGTTTTATACCTTTATTTCATAAACAGTACAGTAACCATCATTTGAATAAATTTAACAAAAACGGAATAACGTACGTATTCTTTACATAATTACTTGATGAAATTAATACAAAATACAACTTGAAGAGAAATGAAACGGTGAAGCATAGAATTTTATTTATTGATTTTCACGAATCCTGTAAATCACCCGATTCCTACTGTAAATCCCCTAATTATTTATTTTATAAAAGCTAGGACTTTTGTAAATCCCCTAATTCCAGCTCCAGAATTTGCTTCTTTCTGAAAATATATAGGAATCTACTTTTGACAGAAATCTATTTGGTAGTATAAAATAAAGATTCCAAGAACGTGGACAGTTAGCGACATCTGATAATAGAATCTTTAAGTAGTTTACTGTTAGTTTAATTAGTTGTAATGAAAGATCGTGTATTTAATAATGTTAATACGAAGTGGTTTTATACCTGAATTAAAGAAAATGTTATTATAATAGGTCTACGTGGGTAAATATTTGAGCCGGTCAAAAATCCCTAGATTTTACACTAAATATCAAAAAAATCCCTTTGTCCCTTTTATACTGAAATATCCCTAGATTCGGGATAAATCCCTAGACCTGGCAGCCTTGATCTCAACCGGACCACAGAATAATAAACAAACAGAATACCCACTCTCCACGGAAAATTAAGTACGCGCATCTCCTCCGCGCAGACGTTCCGCCATGTTTTAGGAGGATTTTAAAGAAATTAGTGTTGTTTATGTGGTGTGCATGGAAAAATTAACCAGATTTATTTGACTTACGGCAATCATAGACATACTATACAATTATATTAACATTGTTAAATATAATAACATAAATATAATATAATTAAACATAAATATAAACAATTACATAACCACACAAATCATATGTCTGTGTCCTCCTAAAACATGGCGCGCGTGCTGAAAAACTTCAAAGGCGGCATCTGAGAGTGGCCCTTCTGATTGTTTATTATTCTGTGACCGGACTTAAACCACCGCCACAGAATAAGAAACAATCAGAAGGGCCACTCTCAGATGCCGCCTTTGAAGTTTTTCAGCACGCGCGCCATGTTTTAGGAGGACACAAACATATGATTTGTGAGGTTATTCAATTGTTTACATTTATGTTTAATTATATTATATTTATGTTATTATATTTAAAACTGTTAATATAATTGTATAGTATGTCTATGATTGCCGTAAGTCAAATAAACCTGGTTTTTTTTCCATGCACACCACATAAACAACATTGGTTCCCTTTAAAATCCTCGTAAAACATGGCGGAACGTCTGCGCGAAGGAGATGCGCGTACTTAATTTTCCGTGGAGAGTGGGCATTCTGTTTGTTTATTATTCTGTGCCACCGCTTAAACCGTGAACACAGAATAATAAACAACCAGAAGGGCCACTCTCAGATGCCGCCTTTGAAGTTTTTCAGCACGCGCGCCATGTTTTAGGAGGACAGACATATGATTTGTGTGGTTATGTAATTGTTTATATTTATGTTTAATTATATTATATTTATGTTATTATATTTAACAATGTTAATATAATTGTATAGTATGTCTATGATTGCCGTAAGTCAAATAAACCTGGTTAATTTTTCCATACACACCACATAAACAACACTAATTTCTTTAAAATCCTCCTAAAACATGGCGGAACGTCTGCGCGGAGGAGATGCGCGTACTTAATTTTCCGTGGAGAGTGGGTCTTCTGCTTGTTTATTATTCTGTGCCGTGAACCATCGAGCAAAAAGACAATAGAGGGAATGTAAAGGTAGTGGGGGCCATCGAGCAAAAAGACAATAGAGGGAATGTAAAGGTAGTGGGGGCAAACATATTGTTAGACAGGAAGTGCGATCTTTAGAGGCCACTTTAAACAAGGATAGAGAGTCTCTCTCCTTGTTTGACATCAAATTTAGTTGGGTTATGTTATTGTTTATCCCAAATGTCACATGAAATCTTATTTATATTGAAGTTTTTTAACAATTGTGTCGCATTTTAGACTCTTATCATTAATAATTAATTAAAACTTTCTCGTCTAAGACACATTTTGAAAATATTATATAGCTACTGTTGATAAGTGTCGGAAAATTTAAATTTCGCGCATTCGCATTTCCGGATATGTCCGCCATCAGAGGCCACTTTTTTGGTCTCCTTTTCATAAGGATTAGATTCCCTCTTTTGTCTTATTGCTCGATGGTGGGGGCAAACCATCGAGCAAAAAGACAATAGAGGGAATGTAAAGGTAGTGGGGCAAACATATTGTTAGACAGGAAGTGCGATCTTTAGAGGCCACTTTAAACAAGGATAGAGAGTCTCTCTCCTTGTTTGACATCAAATTTAGTTGGGTTATGTTATTGTTTGTCCTAAATGTCACATGAAATCTTATTTATATTGAAGTTTTTTAACAATTGTGTCGCATTTTAGACTCTTATCATTAATAATTAATTAAAACTTTCTCGTCTAAGACACATTCTGAAAAATATTATATAGCTACTGTTGATAAGTGTCGCAAAATTTAAATTTCGCGCATTCGCATTCCGGGTATGTCCGCCATCAGAGGCCACTTTTTTGGTCTCCTTTTCATAAGGATTAGATTCCCTCTTTTGTCTTATTGCTCGATGGGGCAAACATATTGTTAGACAGGAAGTGCGATCTTTAGAGGCCACTTTAAACAAGGATAGAGAGTCTCTCTCCTTGTTTGACATCAAATTTAGTTGGGTTATGTTATTGTTTGTCCCAAATGTCACATGAAATGTTATTTATATTGAAGTTTTTTAACAATTGTGTCGCATTTTAGACTCTTATTATTAATAATTAATTAAAATTTTCTCGTCTAAGACACATTCTGAAAAATATTATATAGCTACTGTTGATAAGTGTCGTAAAATTTAAATTTCGCGCATTCGCATTTCCGGATATGTCCGCCATCAGAGGCCACTTTTTTGGTCTCCTTTTCATAAGAATTAGATTCCCTCTTTTGTCTTATTGCTCGATGCCGTGAACTCAACGAACTCAACCCATCAAGGTCTCAAATTAGCTGTCAATTAAGTTTCACAGAACAAAATATTGGCGTTGGCAGTGTTGCCAACTTTATTTATGTTATCTCAGGGCCGTCTTTATTGTGAACTTAAAGAACACTAAACAATTGATTGTTACAACAATCAAAAGGTAATTATTATACCTACCGCTCTCATGGCATAAGGCTCCCTTTTTCGAGCTGGTAATTTGTAGGTTCCCTTAAAAATGTAGTCTTTTATCATCGACCTAGTGCCTTATTAATTATAATGTTAGTTATTCCAATTATGTAATTTAAGGGTCATCTGACCTTATTATGTAGGTAGTTCCAAATACTATACAGACGTTTTTCACTGATGATTTTGTTCTGAAAATGTATAAATCCATTTTGGATAATTTTTAAAAATTTTAATAATAAAAATTTTATACCATTTTCAAAAAGAAGTTTTTACTCATTATAAGTTTTTATAATTATTTGGCTAAACTTAATGCTGTAATTATTACTAAAAATAAAACATTAAAGTAAAGGTGTAATTTTATCTATGAGTTAAACATATATTCTCCAGGTATCATATAATATTTAATATAAAAGACTTTGGGTTCGCCCGTTTAGTATGCAACCAGTAATATATTAATTTCCTTTATCGACATTTAACATGCCTTTTAACAAATTTTCTAATATTGCAAATATCGCATTCGTCAAAATTTAGACTGCCAAAAATGTTCTCTCTAACTCTCATTTTGTAAAATGAATCAAATTTATAGTCCGTTCGCTCAGCTCATATTTCAGAAAGTCGTTGTCTGAAAATATAATACATACAAAAATTCCTACCCCAAATAAAAATAATATTGCAGACTTCTTGCGTTGAATAAACAAGAAAAAAGGGAGTGTATATTCATTAATTTTCATTAAAATCTTTACATTTGTAAATACTAATCTATGAAATTTCAAAAATAAACTTTTGTTAAATTAATGCAGTTTTAATTTGTTAATAAACTATATGTGAATATTTTTTTGTATAAATATTGGCTATGAGCATGTGTGGTTGGTTGTATAGTAATTTCCAGACACTACCAGTCGGTCAAAATTTAACCACTCCAACTAGAGAAAAAATTATTAAAACTCGACAGTCGGGACCGGGTTTTTATCCTTTTGCTTCTGAACCGCAGGTTGTATAGATACAGAGGTACATTGTCTTCTTCTTCCTCTTTATAAGCAATTCAGCTTGTTCATTGGTGGAATAATACCTCCATGGAAGGTTGTCACCTCCATCTTTTGCGCGGCCGTCCAATACTTCTTCAGCCGATTGGTGACTTATCTCTTGTTATTTTGGCGACACGTGTCTCCTCCATTCTGCTTATATGGTTATTCCCTTCTTTTTTTTTTTCTATTTTGTGTCCATTCATTTATAGACTGTACTTACATTTTCTTCTAATGTCTTCACTTCTCTTTCGATCTCTCATCATATTTCCTGTAATTCTACTCAGTACTTTCATCTCTGCCGTCTTCAGTAGCCTTTTCGTTGTAGCTGCGTCAGGTCTTGTTTCCGATGCATGGTATTATTGGTCTTACACTGGCCTTATAAATTCTTGACTTGATCTCAGTTTGAATGTGTCTGTTTCGCCATATAGGGTTATTAAGGCATCCTGTCAGTTTATTTCCCTTTTGGACTTGATCTCTCACTTCTTTGTCCAGGCTTCCATAGCTAGACAGTGTAATTCCCAGGTATTTTATTTCCATTACTTGTCCAATACTGATGCCATCAATTTCTATTTAACACTGTTTGGTTCTTTGCTCATAATTCTCGAGAGGATAAAGCCCTTTTTACTACCTAACATTGCGGAGGAACAATCAGGTTTCGTCCCCGGACGTGGTACTAGAGAACAAATTTTAAACGTACGGCAGATTGTAGAAAAATCCAGAGAATTCAACATCACAACATATTTGTGCTTCATAGATTATAGTAAAGCTCTCGATTTGGTCAACTGGAGTAAAATGTGGCAGGTTTTGTCTGAAATGGGAGTCCCCAATCATCTGATACTGCTAATTAAAAGCCTGTACAATAACAATTATGCCAAAGTTAAAATAAATGGGGAACTAACCGATAGTTTCAGGGTCACAAAGGGCATGAGACAAGGCTGCATACTAAGCCCAATCCTATTTAACATCTATGGGGAATGGATAATGCGGAAAGCTACTGAGGACTGGAACGGTGGCATCACCATTGACGGGAAGAAGATTTGCAACTTGAGATATGCAGATGATACTACTATCCTCGCTAGTTCTGAAGCTGAATTGATTCACCTGCTACAACAGATAGAAGACGTAAGCTTAACGATGGGCCTTAAAATAAACAGAGATAAAACGAGAATCATGATAATTGACAGAGCTAACAACAATCAAAATCATCCGGTCATGATAAACAATATCGCTGTTGTAGATAAATTTGTGTATGTGGGCTCAGTAATAACCAACAAAGGAGGCTGTACTGAAGAAATAAAGCGGCGGTCAGCAATCGCAAAAAGCGCTATGGCAAAATTAACAAAAATTTGAAAAAGCCATAAAATAACTACCGATACAAAAATGAGACTAGTAAGAAGTTTAGTTTTTCCAGTTTTTACTTATGCATCGGAATGCTGGACCCTTACTGAGAAAGACAAAAAGAACATAGATGTATTTGAGATGTACTACTGAAGACGAATGCTGAGAATACCATGGGTGGCCCGAAGAACAAATGAATTCATACTGAACCAGCTAAACATAAAGAAAAACACAAATATCAGAACAAATAATATGCTATTTTGGACATGTGCTTCGAAGAAATGGTCTTGAAAAACTTTCCATCCAGGAAAAAGTAGAAGGCAAAAGAAATAGAGGTAGATCTCCCACACGATACACGGACCATATTGTTTCTACCATTGGCGCTCCATTGTCAGAATGTGCTAGAATGACAGAAGATAGAAAAACGTGGAGGAACATTGGGAAATTTAGCTAATAGCTTCATGATATCACGATACCTGCATCAGGTTAACGACTAAGAAGAAGAAGAAGGTTCTTTGCTGACTACTATTGTTTTAGTTTTCTGAGATGAGATTCTCATATAATCAATTCTTTTGCTCTTATGTTAAATCCGTGGACCAGTCTTTGCAGACTATCTTCATCTTTGGCTATCAATATTGCGTCGTCTGCATAAGAGTATTTTTTGATTTCTTTGTTTGTTAACCTTCCTTTGTTAACACTTCTGATGATTTCATCCATGATCAAAGTGAAGAGCATGAGGCTCAATAAATCCGCTTGTCTTATTCTGCTGCCTATTTCTATAGGTTCTGTAAGTTGTCCATCTATTCTCACTGCCATTTTGTAGTTTTGGTAGATGTTTTCGATAGTTTTTATAATATTTATGGGAACTTCTCTATTATAAAGAATATGGATTACATCTTTGAGTCTTACTTTGTCAAAGGCTTTCTTTAGGTAAATCAGACACAGAAATGCTGTTTTATTATACTCTAGTGATTGCTCAGACATTTGCTTTATAACGAATATCTTCTACTACGAAAATCCTGTTGTTCATCTGCTAAATTTATCCTCTGATTTATTAGCACTTGTAAGATTTTAGTTGTAAGTTTTAGCGTAATAATTAACATGCATTGCTGCTCTACAATACTTGTTGTGTTAATTTCTGGTGTTTTCGGTTCTAGCGTCATTTTTTCATCATCCACATATACCTTTTTTAGGTAGTCAATCCACGTATCCGTTTCTATGTGTTTTGGTTTTATTAGCTCCTTTACCTCCGTGTTTTGACCTCATTATGAAGCGCCATATTTCCTTTGGCCGACCGTAAAAATCATAGTTCCATTTCTTTTGAAAAGCGTTGCCAGTAATCATTTTTTATTTTTCTTACAAGTTCATGTGTTTCGTTTCTGATTGTTTTGTAATTATGGTATGCCTCTTGTGTTTTGGTTGACATGTATTTTTAAGTAAGCTTTTTTCTTTTCTTTACATTTGTCCTTCACTTCTGTGCAAAACTATGGAGTTCTTCGCCTTGGGAACGATTTATTTTTGTACATAATACGTATATTAATTTGGGAAGTCTAATTCAATTGAAATCAATTTATATTTAGAGAAAGAATTACCTGGAATGGTTTAAATAATTTTAATTATAAACAATATCAATAGCAATAATAGTGCACACGGGTTTTTTTTTACAATTCTTGCAAATGGTTTTGGTCAACGTGGTCCTTCGTGATGTGTAACATAAAGCACAGCGACGACGCTTTGTTTGTGCTACATGTTTTGCAGCCACTAGTTCAGCTTCTTCATCGGACTCTTCCGTTGGTCTAAATCTGTTGAGTGCTTCAGAAAAAGAACTTGGTATACCTCTTTTTTGTAATTGTGATAAGGCTACATGGCCTAGTTTCCGAAGAAAAAGACGACGCCGTATATTCTTCACTTGGGCGTTAATGCCTGCAACGTTCAGCATGGAAAAAAAGATGACCATGGGCCAACGACGACGTCTGACTTGGTTTTATTATAATATGTGATTATGTCTGGTTTCGTAGCTTTTTCTGACGTCTGATCTATGGAATCATCGTAATGCTGAGAAGATATAACACGAAAATTTCGATTATTTTTTGGTACGTTGGAAAACAATAGTGGAGTGTTCTACAAAACCAATCATAGTTGACTGTGGTGGTCGCCCTTTTACATTTAGCAGATCTACTGGCAGTTCAATTTTATTTTTTCTTTATTATGCCAACATACCACAGTCTATTACTTTTTAATTCGATAACAAGTTGCACATCTGTAAACCCATTATCTGCCGTTATATTGCGCCCTGTTCCATAAATAGAGTGTGCCAATCTTCTAACGACATGAGATGGTTTATTACTTTGTTCATAGTGTCCCTGGGATTGCTTTCCAGCATATATTTCCAGGATATAACTATAAAAATAACTGCATCACACATAACATAAATTTTTATTCAGTATTTGGATGGGTTTGAAGAGATATATTGTTTGAACCTGCAAAGTCCCCTAAAAGCCTCCAGTTTTTCGTCAATAGACACACACTGTCCTACCGAATAAGCTATCTTTACAATTATGAACAAAATCGTCGAAGAGTTTACGAATCGGCGCAATGTTAGCAATAGCTTTCCTTTCAGGTCTTGTGATGCGGTCATCGAAACGTAGATATCTCATAAGAAACTTGAGCCTCATTTTGTTGGCGTGCAAAGTTCCTGCTAGATATAAAAGGCCTATGAAGACCTTAAGTTTTCTCATGTCCGTGTCAGTTGCATCACTTTGCCGGTCAAAGCGATTCCTTATTTTAAGTTGAATGTATTGGTTTGTGAACTTGACTATTGTCTATAGCATTTTATCAGAAAATATCTGACTACAACATTCTATATGTAACTTATCTAGTCGAGCTTCAGGTATTACTCCTGGGAGACGTGTCACCAGGTTATGTGGCTCAGTGTGTCGCTTGTTCGCATGGTGTTTTCATCCATCTAGTGGTGTTATCTTTTCCAAATAAAATAAATTGTCGTGTAAATCTGGTTCTTCCTCTGACCCACTCTGTTCAGTATCAGAGCCATAAACTCTTTCATCCGTTGGCTGATTTTTCGCATCTGTGTCCGGTTCATCCTCGAAATGTTCCACTTCGATAGGGGCATCTTCATTTTCGTCCTCTTCTAATATAAATTTTCGAAGATATTCTACATTCGGATTATTTAGGTTGTAAATCCGCTTTGCAGCCATTATACTGAAATAAAATATAAAATAACACTCATAGATAATAAGTACGCCGAAAATAGCCTAAAATACGACCAAACAAAAACAAAACTTACATGTTATGTCGCAATGTATCAATATGATACAATACGCTTGTCTGTAAACACACTAAATCACTAGGACGTCACAAATACGACTGAGCGGTAGACTAAACCAGTCTAGGAAGGTACTATAAAGGTTGGTTCTCCTTACTTTAGGCTTCAATAATAGCATTGACAATTGGCGAGCTTGTATCATTTTGATACATATGCGACCACCTTAGGGTTAAAAATACTTTTTCTTTTATTTGGGAATAAATTAAAATGGCAACAAACATTTATTTTTATAAAATATATTAATATTTGTTACAAATTTGTACATAAATACATATTACATTACAACTTTATTTTCATTTCTAAACATACATATTTACAACTGATTCTTAAGGTTAAAGATACAGTTTAAACTACCACAATTGAAGGTGACGAATCAGTTACCCAGTGTAATATTGATTGTTGACCTATCAGGGCCCATATGTAAGGAATGAAAAAGTCTTCCGGTTGATCTTCTTCGACATATTTAAATTTGAGGTCAGGGAATTTCTAGAATCAAAAAAGGTATGTAAACATCATACTTAATAAAGACTGTACATAAATTGTAATTGATTGTACATAAATAATAAATACAAATTTTAATTCATGTATGTACCCTTCCAAGAAGTGGTAAGTCTTGGTCCCAATTGTTTTGAAGTTGACAAGCTAAGTACTGCTTAAAGACGAGTTTCGTGTGGGTGAAACCCGAAAATGAGAGTCAGATTGCACTGTCGATTATTTACCTTAAAACCGTTCCGATAGCTGTTTCACCATTAGTGGAGAGACTATTCAGGTTCGGTCGTGTTCACTGATTTTTTGAGGTGGATACAACTGAACAGAAGCTACAAAGGACAATAACAGAATGAAGGGAGAGATTGAGTGCCACCTGATCTCACTACTACGTTTCGTTCTTTATATACTGTATCGGTAAGATGGTGGTTGATGAGTAAGTACTGCCGATGTGGGAGCTTGCCTTAGTTGGCAGGTAAAATAGATGAGAAGAGACGGAAAGGATGGATGGGGCAGAAAAAATCGCACTCAGCTAGAGTACTTACTACTATCGGGCGCCATCCAGCTTTCATTAGCCTTCTTCTGGCATGTGGGGTTCTGTCGTAATTACCTAAAGTCTCGTAAAACAAAAGTGGAAATGGAAAGGATAAATAAACCAAACAGACCAGGGAGAGTGACTGCGCAACCTGACTCACGACAATCAGGAAGCGATGGAACTAGATTGCGTTCCAGGCCATAGTACCGGAGATTAAGAGGAATATATAGAAAAGTAGTCATCTAGTCATCGCATACCTCAAACGAAGAAGTGCTGCATAGAATAGGCAAGGAAAGAGAACTTTTTAACACAGTAAAAGTTAGAAAAACATCATACCTAGGCCACATACTGAGAAATATTAAGTACCAATGTGTCCAAATTATAGTGAAAGGAAAAATCGAGGGAATGAGAGGCCTAGGAAAGAAAAGACTATTGTGGCTCAGAAACATCCGACAATGGACAGGGCTAAATTTTGAAGAGCTAATAAGAACAGCTGAAGATAGAGAAGAGTTTAAAATTGTAGTAGCCAACCTCCATTGAGGAGAGGGCACTTTAAGAGAGAAGTCATCTAGTATTGACTAAAAGGAAGAAGCAAGGACCGAAAGAGCGTTTAAGTACCTGATAAAGCAAGGTCTTGACTAAAATCAGTCTCGACAGCAGGTCCAATAGCTACAAAAACTAGACAGGGTTGAAGCGAAAGGCAAAAGATTAAATAGGTGCGGTTCTATAAGCGTAACCTACGCCAAGCAGAAACTTAGAGTTGCCTACTGAGAAAAGGCAAGCCAAAATGTTTCAAAAATACTCAGAGCTGAAGACAGAAAAAACTGAATTCATATAGCTGTTCCCACTGGACACTGCTCGCTCAGATCATCTCTATAATATACTCAAAGTGAACAGAGCAACATGCAGGTTCTGTGAAAGTACAGAGAAAACGGTCGAACATATTGTATATGTTTTCTTAGAAGCCTAGATCTGTTGAACCAAATATAGATGTAGACTATACACGAAAGATTCTTCAGGTCGCAGTATGGAAAGATTTATGAGGTCAATCGATGTTTTTAAAATCTAAAATTTAAAGTTTTGTAGGTTTGTTTTTGCTTCAATCGACTGTTTTTAAAAATTGCTCCCGATGTCGACGTTGGATGGCATTACATAAAATGAATGTTAATTATTGTTTCTGTCTTTTATTGAGACAGCCTTTTTATATATTTTTTACAAAATGTTTGGATATATATTTTGAGAAGAATCGATAGGCATATTAGGGATGGTATATGGGTTATACATCTATCAAAATGGGACAGCAAGTGTGAAACTGGCAGATAAAAAGACAAACGTATTTAAAATAAAACGGGGACTGCGACAGGGAGACACAATTTCGCCAAAATTGTTTATAACATTATTAGAGCATATGTTTAAGAACGCAAATCTGAGTGAAAAAGGAATTAATGTCAATGGAGAAATGCTTAGTCATTTGAGGTTTGCTGACGATATTGTCCTTTTTGCTGACAGAATCGATGATGCAGTATCGCAACTGGAGAAACTATACCTAGCCTCCCTACAAGTTGGATTAAAAATCAACCACACAAAAACACAAATCATGACAAATCTTGTGTTAAGCGAAAAGATTTCAGTAAATGGCATGCATATTGAAGAAACCACCTCTTATAAGTACTTAGGACATGAGATACGCATAGGAAGAGATAATCAAACGTGCGAACTAAGCCGCCGCATAGGACTCACTTGGGTGGCATTCGGCAAGCTGAGCTATGTTCTTAAACCAGAACTGCCTATGTGTCTTAAAAGAAAAGTCTTTAATCAGTGCGTACTTACATATGGTGCAGAGATATTAACACTAACCAAGAAAGTAAGAAATAAAATTTGTGTTACCCAAAGAGCCATGGAACGATCGATGTTAGGCAATTCTCGTAGGGATCGGATCATGAACAAGGAAATAAGACGGAGAACATGAGTGACAGATGCCATAGAAAGAATTATGACCCTTAAGTGGAACTGGGCGGGGCACATAGCTAGAATGTCGGATAACAGATGGACAAAGCGAATAATACAGTGGAGACCGAGAGAAGAAGCACATCGAAGTAGACGTCGTCCACCAACAAGATGGTCTGATGACATAAAACGGATCGACAAAAATTGGATGCAAACAGCACAAAACAGAAATACATGGAAAAGACTGAGGGAGACCTATATCCAGCAGTGGATAGATCCGGGTTAAATGATGATATGGGTTGAAAGTCCGACAGATCAGGGACAGTATGCGTATCAAGCAGGGGTCTCTACAGAGCACTGCACCATCTCGTACATAGGGTACATAGGTACGTTCTGGAAAACCAAGATGTGTATTTCTGGATAGAGGGAACATAAATATTATTTTATATGGTGTTGACAAATGAGCTAAGGACACAAGAACTGCACTCCATAGAGAGCAAATGGAATAATATCAAAACAGCAGTGCTGACAGCAGCAGCGTCCACCGTGGGAAACAAGAAAAAGAAGAGAAGAGGAACATGGTTTGATGACGAGTGCAGGCAAGCGATAGAAGAAAGAAACGAAGCGCACAAAATGTACATAACAAGAAGAACACGGGAAAGACGAACATCATTTGAAGTCGCAAGACGGAAAGCAGACAAGATATGCAGAAACAAAAAGAGAGCTTATGAAAATGGACAAATAGAAGAAATGGAACAAAATTTCAAAAAAAAAACGAAATTAGAGGAGCTTACGAATACCTAAAAAAGATAAAAAGTGGATATAAACCTCAAACAAGCCTATGCAAAGATGAAAGTGGGCAAATAATCAGTGACCAACAGAAAGTCACAGAAACCTGGAAGCATTATTTTCAGACCCTACTTGGAACACAAGTAGATATGGAAGATGAAATGGGTACGAACCATGTAGAAGAGAACGAAGTTGAAGTAGAAGCTCCAACCATAGAGGAAGTTCTCGAAGCTATTAAGGCCCAGAAAAACAATAAAGCCCCGGGAGTTGACGAGATTCCAGCAGAACTGTATAAGGTAGGTGGCAACCTCCTATCAAGTCATATCCACGCGCTTATCAAAGAAATATGGCCAGAAGAGAAAATACCCGACGAATGGAAGAAAAGTATAGTATACCCAATATATAAAAAAGGAGACAAACTCCAATGCAAAAACTACCGTGGAATTTCTCTACTATGTACAGCGTATAAAGTCCTCACGTATATTATAAACCAGCGACTCCAACCACTAGCAGAAAATATTATTGGAGAATATCAGACGGGCTTCAGACGGGGAAGATCGACAATGGATCAAATATTTACAGTCAACCAGGTCTTGAGCAAATCGTGGGAACACGACATTGATGTTCACAACGTGTTTGTAGACTTCAAACAGGCATACGATTTAGTCAAAAGGGACAGACTATACTATATATTGGCAGAATTAGCAATACCACATAATTAGACTCATTAAAGCCACAATGGATGAAACTCAGGCATGTGTACGAATACAAAACAACCGGACAGACTTTTTCAAAATCTCGCAGGGACTAAAGCAGGGAGATGGGCTGGCACCAACATTGTTTAACCTGGCACTGGAGTATGCGGTCAGGCAAATGCAAACTGGACGAGAAAACCTACTGACCAATAAAACGGTTCAACTGGCTGCCTACGCCGATGATATTAATATTATGAGTAGAACATCAACAGGAGCACAGGAAGCATACGCAGAGTTAAAAACACAAACGAAAAGAAAAAACAAAGATAATGGTACAGACGAGAAGAAATATAATCCCACAAAACATTATACATGAAGATGACATTGAAACGGTTGGAAAGTTTACATACCTGGGAGTAGAAATATATGCCGATGGAGCAGAGGATGAAGAAATACGAAAAAGGATAACGCAGGCAAACAAAGCTTATTTTGCCCTCTCCCATATATTTCGGTCTAAAAGTGTCCACCGAAATACAAAGACGAGAATATATAAAACTTTAATTCGGCCAATAGCATGTTATGGCAGCGAAGCATGGGTCCTGAAAGAAACATCCAAAAACAAACTCGACACATTCGAAAGAAAAGTACTGAGGAGAATACTAGGACCTGTGAGGGAAAACGGAATCTTCAGAATTCGATATAACAACGAGCTCTATCAACTGTATAAGGAAACACCCCTGTCAAACTTCATTAGAATACAAAGATTGCAATGGGCCGGGCATGTGATACGAATGGGAGAGGATAGGCTACCAAAACGAGCACTGAACGCCAGAATGCAGGGAAAGAGACCAGTTGGAAAGCCAAGAAAGCGCTGGGAAGACACAGTAAGCAGCGACGCACAAGCACTTTTAGGAGTCCGTGTATGGAGAAGAGCAGCCACAGACAGACAAGGGTGGAGGCAAAAAATAAAGGAGGCCAAGGCTCATTTTGGGCTGTAGTGCCGTAGAAGAAGAAGATGGTGTTGACAAAGGATAATACAGTGGAACTTGGATATTACGGCCTCGGTAGTTACGTCATCTCGGTTGTAACGTCATTTTTTAATAGGTCCGGTCAAAAACTATTCGATAACGTTATTAAAAACCTGGTTTTATCGGCTAAAAATAAAGTAAGCCTCGTCTATGCATCATGAAATTTTACAGTAGGTTGTCGTTTTTTACTTTATGAAGAATAAAATGCAATGCGTTTCCGGCATTGTTCCTTTCAAGAATGTGAGATAGCCCGATTATCCCTTCTGTGTACAGTTATGTGACCTTGACAGTTCTATGATTTCCCATTTATCAGTGCCATTCAACAGTCAGTTTAAAAGAAATTTTCGCTATTCACTGTCCTACTGTGTTTTCGCCAAGCTAAATTGTCTGTAGTTTCTCCCAATGTTCAGGATGTTGACGAGGATGACGAAATGCCTTTGTCAGAGTGGATACAAAAATTTAATATAAACCAGAGAGAGTTTGGAACTGATTTTGACTTCTACATTTCAGTAGACGATCAGGTAGAAACATTTCAATTTTTAAAGGATAAAGAAACTGTGGAACAAGTGCAAAATGTGGAAATGGATGTTGATGAGGATACTGAAGAAGAAGACGGCATTGTTTTTCCTACAATCCAAGAGAGCTGCTGAGACCATATCCAGGTTTTACCAGTTCAGGGAGGCATCCACAACTACGAAAGAAGCAGCTCATATTATTAAGGACACTACAGAAAAACTTTATTTTTCGGAAAGGGTTGTGCAGAAGAAAGTAACTGACTTTTTCAGCATTATAGAACTTTTTCATAAAAAATGCAAGTTTCATATATATGATATGTTTTATTTCTTAATTTTTTATTCTAAATGCAGCTGCAATAATAAATAACGGTGTAATATTTTGCCTCTTTAAAATTTCATTTTTTTCTACCACTTTTACAACGTCATTAATATAACGTAATTCTTCTAATAATATAGTTCTTTCCTTAATAGATAAAAGGTACTATGGTCTGTTTTTTAACCAGGAGGAGTAATTCAAACTTTCCGCGCCGTAATTCTTGTTTGTAATTGGTTCAACCGCAGGCAAGTTTACTCCACTAAATTATGACATATTCACACTAATGACATTTGTGAAATTTTAAAATTCAAAATTTATATCGACGATTTTTTGTATTTTCTGCGTTATTCCTTACATTCATAGATTTTTCGTTTGCATTTATATAAAGAACATTTTTTTTCAGAACTATTTAGTGTTATTAAGATAACAATATGGATTCAATGCCAAGTACTAGTGGTAATTATTCTTCTCCACCTTAAAAACGCCGAGTAGATTTGGGTCATTTATCAACAAATAAGAAACAATGTTTTATAAACATGTATAAATAATGAAAATTGATAATTCTGGATTGAAAATAACAGCCACGGTAGCAAAAGTAAAACAGGCAGCAGGTTAGTTTTGCAGAATAGTTATTATTAAAATCAAAACTTACTAAAGTAATGTGCTAATTTTAGGTGTTGCGAATTCAACTATTAACCAAACAATTAAAGAATATAAGCAGACTGGTGATATGCGAATATTATTTAATGTGATATTTTTCTAGATGATATTTATACTAAATATTGTTCAAAGTATTGTTAAGAAGCATTTGCATTTGTTTTCATCACAATAAAAGAACATTAGTAAAGTAATATTGTGTTTTAGTTTGATTGCATTGATGCAGTTGGTTTTGTTCTTCCTGATTGTAGATAATCACAAGAAAACTGCACAATTATGCTTGAATGTAACATAATAAATTGAATTTGTTAATTTTAGTCAATTTTATTTATTGACAACAAATGTTACAAACTCAAGAATCCAGCATTAAAAAAATTGGAAGTACACACTTATTTATACAAAGTATCTTTTTGCATATAGTGCTACAAATAGAACCTAAAGATATTGATACATAAGTTAAACAAATCTATCTAATGAGGTAACTGATTACCAAAATATCACACCTATATTTAAACCATAATTTATTCTCTGATGGGAAATATGAAAAAGTGAATTTTAAAGCAGTGAACGGGAAGGAGTATGTAAAAGAAATTGCCTGAAGCAATTCAGGAGATTGGATTATTAAGCTTAAAAATAATGATCAAAGTCAAAGTTAACTCTTCTGGTAAGAAAAAAAAACCTATATTCAAGAATTTAATCACATCAGAATAAAAATATGGTCTACGCAGTATAAAAGAACAGTATTTCAGAAATCTTTGAACTGTCTCTAAGTTTTTGATACGTGCATTTTCATAGCTTTGTTGCATATTTATTAGATCTATTTGCAAATTAAAAGACAAATTTATGTGAAAAACCAAACTTAGATGAATGTGAAAAATGTGAAAAACGTCCTTTTTTTATTGTAATAATTGTAATATCTATTGGAAGTGAATTAAAAAAAATTAAAATTCAAACATAAATTAACAAAGTTAGGTTAGAATTGACGTGGAAGGTTGTCCGATATTGATTACTTGATTACCGCAAGGCCGAGATAATCAACAAAAAAGAAGATGTATTTGGTGACTTTTCTAGTAACTTTCTTGGGTGTGAATCTGTCTTTTTGGTTTACTCCTCCTGGTTAAAAAACAGAGTATAGCTTCAGTCAAGAATGATTTTATTTTTCTAAATAACAAAATTCACCGTAATGAACGAGCCCGATCCAACAGTAAATTTGATTTTGTTCGACAACTTTTCTTTCAACATAACATAGCAGTGTTGACGATATAAAACCTGATGCATAGTTTAATTTTTGCACACTTATTTCTTTGAATTTTTATATTTGATAGCATTTACTTTGACAATAAGATAAAAAAATCATTAAATGTTTAAACCAATTTTGTTACACAAATAACAATTTGAAAAAACATTTACCTACCGTTAATCTTTCTTTTGGCCAACCTCTAACTCCTTGCTGGATTATCAATAAGACTTGATGAGCATCGACTTCGTGCTCTAGCGACTTGTCATGCAAAAGCTGTGAAAAATACTTCAGGATTATGTCGATATTGTGGATTATATCGTGGAAAACGACGTTGTCCTTGAAAGATTCGAACATGCTTTTGTTGTAAAGCATCGTGTAAATCAAATTGGGATTATTTCCGAGTTGTGTCGATAAACAGGAATTCAAAATTTCTAACACCATACGTAACACTTCTTCCAAAACTGAAACGTCTTGTTCTACATCGTCAGATTCGTGGTCAAGCTAAAACAATAAATTTTATAAACCATAAAGATACAAAAAAACCTAAATCAGATTCCAAGACTTTATGTATTATCACATAACAATATGTACTATCAGTTTGTTTTCTGTCAAAACAGATAATAGGAAAATACCAGGCTGGTTTCAGAACTGGTAAATCGACAATTCATCAGATTGCAATCCTGACGCAAAATTTTGAAAAAAAAAAACACTGGAATATGGCATCGATACTCATCACATATTTCTAGACTACCAGGCAGCCTACGACTCTGTGAATACCAAATCAGTTGGTAAATTTAACAAAACTAACTCTTGAAAAAGTTGAATGTAGAGTACGAATTCGGGGGGAACTGTCTGAACCTCTTAAAACAAATAAAGGGGCTGCGCCAGGGAGACCCTCTCTCCTATACACATTTGGAAAATTTAAGACGGAATATAGGAATTTTTAATACAATTGATGAATACAATTTAAAAGATGAATTATTTTGTCCCTCAATTTCGCTAAATTTCGGGTTCTTTTAAAACCATGTCGATAAATACTTGTTTTTAAATATCCTCAAAGAAAAAAATCATTTGGGGATAAGTCTGGTGATCTGGCAGGCCACTTGATCGTACCACGAGAAGAAATTAATTTATTTCCAAAAATGGTTTCTAAATAATTTTGAACTGCTCGTGTATTGTGAGCAGGACAGCCGTCTTGTTGAAACTAAATATCGTCAAAGTTGACAGGAAGTAATTGAACTGCTGGAATAATTTTATTTTGGAACAATTCTAAATATTTTTTTCCCGTTAAATTACCATCAATAAAAAATGGACCGACGATATAGTCCCCCAAAATACCTGTCCAAACATTAAGTTTTTGTTTTTCCCCAAAATACCATTTTAAAATTTGTACTTTTTCTTTGTTTGTATACATGGTTTATGGTTAGAAACTCTACTTTTATTTCAGCTTATGGCGTTATAATGAGAAGCAAAGGGCATATGTATTTGTTTTGCTTGGCTAGTGATGTTCCTTGGGACTGTTGCCAAATCGGTAGATACCTTCGGCAAAAATCTGTAGATTTTGATGTATCATATACATCCTTTTAAATTTTAAATTATCAACAATATTTGGAATAATAAATATATTAAACTATACACTAACCAATTCAAATATCTAATGAACACAAAAAAATTGTTATTAATAAAACATTGTTATTATCTGCACAAAAACACAGAAAATCAGTGGACGATAGACAAGAGTGTCGACATACACCTGCCGAATACGCTACTACAAATCGCTAAGAAGCAGCAATCCAGTTGAACAAATGAATTAATTATAAGACATTGCGACGTTATATTGAAATTTACACTGGGTAATTGCAGGTCAGGGGATCTTAGTAATTGTATTAAAAATCACTATGTTCCGTCTTAAATTTTCCAAATGTGTATACTGTTCAATCTGTTCGTACTGGAATACTCAAGTATTTATTATGCCGAGACCAATATCGTACGACAGAAGGATTATGTTTCCGATGTAACGAAAATGTCGATTCATCGGTAAACAAAATGTTTTTTTAAAAATGTTCACTTTCATTTTGTTTATTCATCATCAGTTCACAAAATTCCATACGCTTGAAATTGTCCTCGGCTAATAACTCTTGAGTTGTTGAAACCTTAAAACAACGATAAACATTCCGTTTCAAAATATTCCTGACCGTCCTATCATTCATGTCAACTTCTTCAGTAATAGTTTTGCTTGAACAAGGATCACTAGTTTCAGCAACACTACAAACATAAATTTCCGTATTTTGCCGAACTTCGTTGATTATTTTCTCTTGTGGTAGATCCGTACATTTTCGACAGTTTTGTACACAACCAAACGATTCAAATTTTTTAATAATACGACTAATAGTTGATTGTGTCGGTATTGGCCTATCTTCATAGGCACAAGTAAATAAATTTATAATATCACGGTACGAGTTGCCCCCAAAATACCATTTTAAAATTTGTACTTTTTCTTTGTTTGTATACATGGTTTATGGTTAGAAACTCTACTTTTATTTCAGCTTATGGCGTTATAATGAGAAGCAAAGGGCATATGTATTTGTTTTGCTTGGCTAGTGATGTTCCTTGGGACTGTTGCCAAATCGGTAGATACCTTCGGCAAAAATCTGTAGATTTTGATGTATCATATACATCCTTTTAAATTTTAAATTATCAACAATATTTGGAATAATAAATATATTAAACTATACACTAACCAATTCAAATATCTAATGAACACAAAAAAATTGTTATTAATAAAACATTGTTATTATCTGCACAAAAACACAGAAAATCAGTGGACGATAGACAAGAGTGTCGACATACACCTGCCGAATACGCTACTACAAATCGCTAAGAAGCAGCAATCCAGTTGAACAAATGAATTAATATAAGACATTGCGACGTTATATTGAAATTTACACTGGGTAATTGCAGGATCTTAGTAATTGTATTAAAAATCCCTATGTTCCGTCTTAAATTTTTCAAATGTGTATACTGTTCAATCTGGCTCTGGAAAAAGTAATATGTATGTCACAAATCACAACCATTGGTTCAATATATAATAAATCAGTGCAAATCCTTGCCTATGCTGATGATATCAATATTGTTGAGAGAACGGAGCAGTGTTGTATGGAGCAGCGATGACAATAGAGTATGGAAAAGATGATACAACTTCGAACTTTATATAATATACCAGGAACCATATATCGTAAAACATATTAAGATAGGACGTCTGAGGTGGATAGGGTATGTAATGCGGATGGAACAAAATGACCCAGCTAGAAAAACGCTCTTTGATAGACCCATTGTTCACAGAAGAAGAGGAAGACCTAGAACAAGGTTCCTTGATAACATCGATGAAGACATGAGAAATATACGTGCTTGGGTGAGAGAGGCGATGGATAGGAACGACTAAAGAGAAATTCTTGAGGAGGCTAGGGCACACGCAGGGTTGTAAAGCCAGAATGATGATGGTGATCACAGCAGGCTTATTTGGAGTTGTGAAGTGGTTAATAAAATTAAAAATGCACTGAAGAACTGCATTGTAATATAATATGGTGTACTTACCTCTACAGTTACTTTATTGTCTCTCTGAGAATTGTCAGTCTTGAGTCTCAACATCAATCTATTGTACTTTTTGGCTAAGGTCTCAAAAAGGGACACCAGTCTTTGACTCACGTAAGGGTGCAAATTCCTAAAATGAGCTGACATGTTGGCTAGTGCGGCGAGACAGTTGGTGTGTAAATATTTGTCCCTCATTTTGAGCATATTGTACTGCACAGTTCGAATTACTATTATGATCAGTAGACCACCTAGAGATATATCCGTTAAAGCTCGTTCTACGTACCATGGAACGTTTTTCAATTTCTTGAAATAAAAATAATTTAATGAGTTTTGACTAATAATCATGTATTACAAAATATTATATAGATAAATCGAAAAAATCCTAACTAAGACAGACTATGCGATGAAAATTTTTTTAGGTATGCGGGATTTTAGTTGGTTCCACACAACAGAAGACTAACACTTTACTTACAAAATCTTATGAACCGGACTCACTCATTTAATGACGTCATTCTACGAATAAAACGATGGAATCCGACATTACTGAAGATATGTAACACAAATAATAGCTGGTGCCACCGTCACCCGATGACGTATGATGGTTTAACCAGATGGTGTCAATTCATTCAGCCTTGTCATTAGATTGTACGCTGTAGATATAACATTGTTGTAACATATTTTTAAAAAGTTATTGTTCTTTTCCTATAGTTAATACTAGTTGTATTTGCACTGTAGTTAAAGTAGCAGACACGAAGAAAATATGAATATTAATAGACAAAATAAATAAAATATAAAGTCGATGATAACATAGTGACCTTTTTCAAGCATATTATGTCAGATTGGAAGACAAAAATTCACCTCCAAATACCTGGTGAAAACAATATCGAAACTAATAATATTGCAATCAACCGGGGCCTATTTCATGGAGACTCGTTGAGCCCACTGTGGTTTTGTCTAGCGATGAACACCATATCCCAATATTATTCTCTCTACTACTGGAGTCATTACGAAGAACCTCCTAGAAAACATTAAAAAGCTAGGTCTGAATGAACATATCTACAAGACCATGAAGAAAGCTACTCTCAACGTCCAGATACGTAGTGTACGAAAATTTTTGAGAGATACCTGAGTACCAAGTCATTTAGAGCTCGACCAGAGCTCAATCCTTTTGATACCGTAGGTATCTGGGATAAGTCAATTTTCCCCTTAGAGGAAATGTGAGCCGTATGGCTAAATCTGGACAAAATAATATTAATAGACAAAATAACAGAGAAAAATAACAAATTAATAGACAAAATAATGTTTGTTGAACATGTTATGACAGGGAAAAAGTACACATTATTACAACTCATTATCTAAGACTCCAAAATTCGAGTAAGGTGAAGAATATTCTGGTGTGGGAACCTTAGAAAATGGTTCCGTTTCCAACCTTCGACAGAATACGGAACTTTAAGATGAACGTGAGCAATTCAGAGAGATCGATTTTAACATTATTTACTGGTTCATTGGTTCAATTGATTATACAAGGGAAAATCCAGGGCAAGAGAAGTGTAGGAAGAAGAAGAATCTCATGGTTGCGTAACTTGGGAATGGTACGGATGCACATGAGTTGAACTATTCAGAGCAGCAACATCTAAGATCAGAATAGCCATGATGATTGCCAACCTCCGTCGCGGAAATGGCACGTGAAGAAGAAGAAGACTGGTTCATAATATCAATATTTTATTAACTGCTCAAAATTGGTTTATTTCAATATTTTGTTATTAACTTTTTCTTTGAAAGTCGAAATATTTAACAAAATCGATATTTTTAAATAATGCGATGTTATACTTCAACAATATGAAAGAGTACAAAAACATATCTTAAGCATTGATTTTTTCCTACTAGAATATCCAGTATAAAATAGAGTTAACAATTATTATTATTAACTTAGATGAATTATTCTGAATTATAATTGATAACCACGCCTCGTATTATATAAACCAGTGTGGTCCAACCTCAGGCACGCGGGCCGCAAGCGGCCCGAGGTCCGTTAAACTGCGGCCCCCGCAAACACATTTCAAAAATATCGCCATTGATAACTTTGTCGTTAACCTTGAACACCCACTCATAATGAGCGGTCAGTTAGTTTCAGTCAGCTGCACGTGTCGTGTTGAATTAACAGTGGCGAATAAATTGAATGTTAAATTCAGAATGAGTAGTGCCAAAAACCGCAAAATTTTCGAAGAGAATCGTACGTTCCAAGGAAAATCGGAAAACCAATACTTCTTCATCGAATTAGCAAACCTCAGTGCATTATTTGCTGTCAAATACTCGCGGTGTTAAAAGAATACAATATTAGTAGGCATTATGAAACCCAACACAAAACAGAATACGACAAATATCAAGGTGAAGCTCGTAATACTCTTGTAAAAGAACTTAAAGCTAAATTGAATAAACAAAATCTCTATTTACAAGATCGACAGCTGTTCAATCATCAAACTTAGCAGCTTCATATGAAGTATGAAGAGTTTGTCAAAAGTAAAAAAGCATTTAGAAATGGAGAAATGATCAAGCGGTGTGCCGTTAAAATGACGCAATCCTTTGGAGATGAAAAGATGGCCAAAAATTTTGAATGTGTTTCAGTTTCCCATCAAACTGTATCTAGAAGAGTTGATAAGCTGAGTACTCATGTATTTAAAAAAAATAGTCGACAGAGTTCGTGATTGTTTGTACTACTCCTTAGCCCTGGACGAATCTGTTGATATTGTAGCGTTATAACTGCTACATTGCCTGCTTTCTTCCTTATGTTAATATATTTCGTTAATTATATTCTCCAATTTCCATATCTTCTGTCATAATTCATATTCTTCTATATCCTCCATTGTATCTCTTATTTTTCTATATATTTTCTAGGATATAGATTGTATCAGAATTATGTCGTTACTTAATTGATTCATTATTCTCTTTTCATTTTTACTGGTATTTGGTATAAAAACCAGTTGGCGTCCAAATCTATCTCCTTTATATATATCTACAATATTTCAATATCTACCTCTCCTATTTTCTTAATAATCATCATTTTTATCTTTTACTCAAGTTCTAAAGAGTAAATTTTATTCTCATCTCTATTTCTGTTACTTTGGAACGAGAGGTGCCATCTTTATTCTCTGTTTAGTTCAATGCTGTTGACATTTCTCCCTTCCCGTTCGATACAAAAGTCGATATAAAGACTTCTATTTTCTTAAAATGTCGATTTTCTTCATGACTTCTGTAAAAGTATAATAACCAATTGTTGTGTCGTCTCCAGATTTGGAGGTAAGTGTATAATATATTTTATCGATTTCCTAATTCCACCTGTTGTATAAAAATCTTTTTATAATTTCAACTTTAAAAATTCTAAGCTCATTATTTATGAATGACATGTAAGTAGGTACATATTTTGTGGATTTCTTATGTTTTTTTATTTTATATAAAAAACTAGCGATAAAAAATATATAGTTTCTTTAATATAGTATATAACAGTTTTACGAATATTTTTATAGTTTTAAATATGAATTTTAAATCCATAATATCTTTTTATTTTAATAATAATTAACTTTTGACAAACTACCATTTCTATATAGCAATGTTTCTAAATTATCTAGCTTTTCAATAAACATATCTTGTCATTTTTTTTTAATTAATATTAGAATATTTCAGTTTTAAAAAAGTAATTACCATTTGCATTAAAGTATATATATATATATATATATATATATATATATATATATATATATATATATATATATATATATATATATATATCCTTACTTTTACTTATTTGCCTATGATAAGTACATAAATAAGAATTGTTTCTCGACTTGCTTGGGTGATAATGATAAAATTTTGTTAAATTTGATTGGTCACCTTATTCATCCCCCAAGCAAGGTCTCTCATTTTGGTTTCACCATTTTCTAAAGCAAGGTGTGTTTTTCTTCATTTTAGTCAACCTCCGGGATACATTTCTCAAGTGCGGGTCAAATTCTATTAACATCCAGAAGACCAACCGGCCTGAGAATGGAACCATCATTCCAATAGGAGAGTTGACTCCGGGACAAGAAAATCCAAAACTAACAACATGGCTTGCTAACAACCAGAGCAGAAAAGACCAGGATAAAACTTAGGATTTGGTGACAAACATTGTTCTTTCATATACCTAATGTAACACTGTAGCAAGAAGTCGAATAATTTTTATTTAAATTCAATACGATACTTAACATTTATTTTTCTGTTTTTTTTTTATATTTTAATAAACATGTGTTAATTTAACTGTGTATTGTTTCTTCTTTTTACTTGTTTGTGTGTGTTGCTATAGAGTAGGCCATATTCACGTCCTGAGTGAGCTAGCCAGGGAGTGTTTCGTATAACGTCTAATGTAGCAATTTTGTAATTGATACATTAGGGGTTATGACGTTAAAAATTGGTCCCAACGGGAAACGATTTGTCACTCCAACGTTGTTAGTGATGTTAGTCGGGTTGTAGCAGCAAACTAAGGTTTGCGGTTCGGTTACAGGTTGACAACAGCAGCTCAACGTTGGGATGTTACAAATTGAGCCTCGAAGGGTTACAAATTGGCACCCAATGAATATTTGTTGGCGCGTCATAGATTGACGTCCAATGAATGTTCGTTGGAACGTTGGGCGCCAATTTGTAACGTTCCAACGAACATTCATTGGACGTCAATCTATGACGTGCCAACAAATATTCATTGGGTGCCAATTTGTAACCCTTCGAGGCTCAATTTGTAACATCCCAACGTTGAGCTGCTCAAAGATGGCACCTCTCGTTCCAAAGTAACAGAAATAGAGATGAAAATAAAATTTACTCTTTAGAACTTGAGTAAAAGGTAAAAATGATGATTATTAAGAAAATAGGAGAGGTAGATATTGAAATACTGTAGATATATATAAAGGAGATAGATTTGGACGCCAACTGGTTTTTATACCAAATACCAGTAAAAATGAAAAGAGAATAATGAATCAATTAAGTAACGACATAATTCTGATACAATCTATATCCTAGAAAATATATAGAAAAATAAGAGATACAATGGAGGATATAGAAGAATATGAATTATGACAGAAGATATGGAAATTGGAGAATATAATTAACGAAATATATTAACATAAGGAAGAAAGCAGGCAATGTAGCAGTTATAACGCTACAATATTACTGACAAAAATCAGCTATTAATTTTTGTTAGATGTATCAGTGAAGATATTTGTGTAACTGAGGAACTTCTAAAACTGCACCACATGCAAAACGGGACCATAGGTATAAATATATTTGAAGTAGTTAGTGTCGCTGTGAAAAATATAGGCGGTTTTCAAAAGTGCATTTGTGTTTGCATCGACGGAGCAAAAGCAATGACGGGATTGGTTGGACTTTTGCAGGAAATGGTGTTAACTATGTTAGGTTTCATTGCATTATCCATCAAGAGGCTCTCTGCAGAAAGAGAATTAAAATCAACTATACTATGAAAACTGTAGTACAGATAGTAAACAGCTTAAGAGGAGGAAACAGAGCTCAGCTCACCGAAAATTCGTCTCTTTCTTGGAGGAATTAAATACTGAATATAAGGACGTACCCCTACATTCAGAGGTGCGCTGATTGAGTGCAGGTAAATGCCTTACAAATTTTTTTCTTTAAGAAAAGAGATCTTACTGTTTTTTGAAACGGAAATTGTTATTAACACGGACATATTTCTAACAAACCTTAAGACGAAACATTTCTTCATGAACTGGCATTTCTAATAGACATTACCTCTCACTTGAAGACATTAAACCTACAACTACAGGGGAAAAATAAGACAGTATCACAGTTGGTTGAACAAATTGAGACATTTCACAAAAACTTGATCTCTTCAAAAACTGCATGAAAATAAACGACCTCACACATTTTCCTGCGTGTTTCGAAATAAATCAAGAAGAACCCATGGTCGATTTCTCGAGGTTTGCAAAAGTTCTTACAGAAATAAAAAGAAAATTCGATTAAAGGTTTTCGGAATTAGATGCACTAAAACCCGATCTTGAGCTTTTTAACAATCCAAAGGGAGTCAACATCCAGAACCAATCAGCAGAATGCCAATTAGAGCGGTGCGAACTACAGTTCGACTCGTTTTTCAAGCAAAGAACAATGAAGACATTAGTACTTTTGGAAGTTAGTCTCCAAGGATATTTTTCCTAAAACTTTACGTTGAAACTATATTCAATGTTTGGTAGTACGTATATATGTGAAAGTACATTTTCTGCTTTGAAGCATATTAAATCTGAAACACGTAATCACATGGTAAACGATTCTTTGGAAGCGTGTATTAGACTCACTAGGACTAGAATAGATATAGATGTGCAAAAGTTAGTAGAGGATAAACCCTTGACTCAAATATTCCATTGATTTTTTATTTTATGTGAAATTTTAAACATAACATGTAAATTGTAAACCATAATAAAATACTTGTAAATAATAAGAAACTAATAACAAAACGATCAAAGCTATATGAAAACAGGATGTCTGAAGCTGCCGACAAAAATAAATGCATGTGGCAAATTGTTAGTGAAATTAATGGTCAATTAAAAAGTGTAAATTCAATAAAAGTAGAGGGTAGTCCTCAAGAGATTGCTGATAAATACATGATCCACTTAAATACTTCTTTAAATAACACTTTATCTCAATTACAATACACTGAATATAAAGACAACATTGCAAGTAACATAAATTCAGTTCAATGTTCCTTTTCAAAAATCTTAGAAATGACTATGTATAGGCGGATAACAGAATTTTTAACAAAATGTCATATTATTAGTGCAAATCAGCATGGTTATCAACAGGGAAAATCAACTCAGACTGCGATTTTTCAATTTGTCTGGGATATTTTGAAATGTACTGAGATTGGTCATATGGCTTTGGGTCTCTTTTTGGACCTATCAAAGGCATATGACTGTTTAGTGCATGACATATTTGATAAATTGGAGAAATATGGTATACGTGGACCAGCATTGAACTGGTTTAAGTCCTACTTGGCAAATAGGAGACATTTAGTAAAAATACATAAAAACACTGAAATAGGCATCTCATCTGAAAGCACTATCAATATTGGGGTACGACAAGGAAGTGTGATTGGTCCTTTACTGTTTGTGATCTATATCAATGATCTTCATGGTCTAGTGGCTAATACTACTTCCAGCGTAACAAATTATGCAGATGATACAAACATTTTAGTCAGTGGTAAAGACATGTCTGTTCTAAGCGTTAATGCTAGTTTAGAGTTCCAGAAAGCTAAAGACTGGTTTTCTATGAATAGGTTGGTTTTAAATCAAAATAAAACAGATCTTCTTTTGTTTAAGACAAATTATACACATTCAGATATGCCAAACAGTATTATTGTAAATAATGACACTTTAAATATTAGCAGCAGTACCAAATTTTTAGGATTATATATTGACAGCTTTTTATGTTGGGATAAACATGTTGACCAGTTATGTATGTCTTTGAGTAAAGTGATTTACAGCTTTAGAGTTCTAAAAAAATACATGAATAGTAACTCATTAAAAACAGTGTATCATGCTAATTTTGAAGCAAAATTTAGATATGGTCTAATAATTTTGGCCACAGTAGGGACAAAAATAATGTATTTCTGGTTCAGAAAAAAATAATCAGAGTTATGTTTGACTTAAAAAGTAGGGAATCATGTAGAGGGCATTTTAGGAGTAATAATATTTTAACAGTTTACGCTGTATTTATTCAAGAATGCTTACTGTTTCTATATAAAAATAAAATACTCTTTAGGAACTTTGAGCCCAATAGTATAGTAAATACCAGGTTATATAATTATAAAATTCCAATACACAGGTTAAGTATAACAGAAAAAAACGCTCTTTATTGCTGCATCAAATTGTTTAATAAACTGCCTAAACCTATTAAAAGGGAGGAAAGATTAAGTTTGTATAAACATCAAATATTTAAATTACTGGTAGCTCTTGAGTCATATTCTGTGGAGGACTATTTGTATATGTAACGGTTAGAAATAAGTAAATAATATTTTCGTTTGTGACACTGTTTTTTTTTAATAATTTTATGTTCACGGAATGTATAGTATTTTCTAAAAATAAAGATATTGTTATGTTATGTTATGTTAATATTTCGTTTGTATATTATTTTTTAAAATAAACTTTTTTTGAACGAGTGAAGTTCTCTGGCCCTTCATAACAATTTCAAATTTAATACGGCCCGCAACGTATAAAAGGTTGGACCACACTGATATAAACAACTGATATGTTTTGCTATCAATAATTTTCTTATCAACTTACCAGGTCATGAATGATTTCATTAAAGCTATCGTCTTCGCTTAAAATAAGTAGGATTATTAATGACATATAAATATGATGGGAATTACTATTTGGTGCGTTGTATAAGCTTTTCAGTATTGGAACGATCTGAAAAATAAATAAAATAGACTAACTAATACAGAAAATCTTTTCTATGGTAATTAATATTGTTCTAAAGATATGTTCTTGTGGGATTTTACTTTTGTAAACAATATAGTTAGCCTACAGAAGAAAAAAACTAAAAGTTTGGAAAAGTGACGATTTATTTCTCAACATATTTTCCTTTTAGCTCGATACACTAGGCCCAGCGATGCTCCAATATCTTTAACCCGTCTGAAAAACACGTTTTCCCGATATTTGCAAATTAGACCACCGTGGCTGCGATTACTTCCTCACTCGACTCAAATGTCTGCCCGGCGAGTGACTCTTTCATGTTTGAAAAACAAAAAGAAGTCGCACAGGGGCAAATCTGGAGAATGCGGTGGGTGGAGCAGCAGTTTGTAGCCCAATTCGATCAGTTTGGTCGTGGCGACGGCGGAGGTGTAAGCTGCTGCATTGACATGGTAGACGAGCACTTTTTCTTCATCAAATAGGTCTGTTTTTCAAGTAATTCGGTGTCGAATCGGCCCAATAATTCTTGACTTTCACGAAACGATGCAAAACTCCTTCGGATTGCGCTTAAATAGCGTCAACCACTGCTCTGAAGTGGTCTCACGGTTGCGCTTATTGTCTAGAGAGAGCAAACGCGGCACACATCGAGCCGACAGATTTCTTATGCCCAAAATTTCATGCAGACGTGGTCTATACGGTCTTTTGAGATTCCTATTGTGTCAGCTATCTTGCGTACCTTCAGCCGCTGGCCTGCCAATATAATAGCGTGGATTTGCTAACGTTTTCGGGTTACCTGGGCGTGACTCATCAAAATTCGATGTGCTACGCCGTTGAAACTCGTTAAACCAATTTTTGAGAGTTGCCATCGAAGTAGAAGAGTCGCCGTACACAGCCTCCAAAACCAAGAATCAAATCACCGATCGATATTGCTCGTGTTCCATTTTTCTAAGATCCTCGGACACGGCGGTTATTTCCACTTTTCGTCAGAAATGGATTGATACATTATAGGTCAAACAAACTCAAATTATAGTAAATTCTTCTTCTTCTACTACGTTTTGTAGATCTTTCGATCTGTTTAATTCTGAACCTGCCTCTGGTTAATTTCTTGGGAGGTAGATTGCCAACTATCCCTCCATCTTTTAGGTGGTATTCCGGGGGGTCTTGAACCGGGCGATTCAATATCTTGAATTTTGCACTGCTCTCTAATGTTTGTATTTCTCACTCTGTCTCTTCTTGTTTTCCCCATTATTGTTCTTAGGGTTTTCATTTCGGCAACCCTTAGCATCTGTTTCGTTTTGTTGGTATCTTCGCGCACTTCTATGCCATATGTCATGATCGGTCGTATGCAAGTCTTATAGATTCTAATTTTACTATCTGTGCGCATATACGGATTTGACCAGACTATCTCCCGCAGACATCCTGACAGTGCAGATGCTTTGTTGATCTGACTCCTCAGGTCCTTTACTGGGTCGTGGGTGCTTGATATATATATGCCCAGATATCTGAATTGCATCACCTGTTCTATGGGGTTGTACTCAACCACTAACTTACATCTTAGCGGATCTTTTGCTATTGTCATACATTTAGTTTTGTTGGTAGAGATGTTCATATTTAGTAGTCGGCTTGTTTGAAAGAACTGAAAGAGCTGCCTTTGAAGATCATCTTCTGATTCGGCAATAATTGCTGCATCGTCTGCGTAACACACCATACCAATTCTTTTGTTGCCCATTCTATATCCGAGATTAAGAGATGTTACTTTGTTGATAATTTTGCCCATGAGAAGATTAAACAAGAAGGGGCTTAAACTGTCGCCTTGTCTAATTCCTCCCGGTGTTGGAATATTTTCAGTGAATTCGTCTCCTGCTCTAACTTTGGTTACGTTATTGTTATTTAGGTTATGGAGTATCTTTGTTATACTGGTCGGGGTTTCATTTTTTATTAATATATTTAGAATGTCTCCCAGGCGAACTCTGTCAAATGCCTTCGTCAAATCAATGAAGCAAATATACGCTGGCATGCCGAACTCTATTATAGTAAATTCAATACGGATAAATACAAAAATGGAAAGTTTAATTTAACTTCGAACAAAAACAGTGTAATAGTTTCTACTTACCAGAAGATCCAGATCACTCCTTACAAGAATATAAGATTTGAATGAATGATTGCGATGCAATAATAAATATAGTAACAATGTAGCCGCATCTCCCGCGGCTTTCTTACAAAGAGCTAAGTACAACAAATTAAAATCTATTTTAAACAAGGACGATACGTTGGATGGTGGTACAGGATTCGTATCTAAAATAATTTAATATGATTAATTTATGTGTTGTTAAAAATTGTTTGCTTACTTCATACACATGTAAAATATCTAGATATGGATACCTATCAGATATCTGCAGGGAGATCAACTTGTGTGACAAAGTCCGTTATATAGGTAATTATAGGAGAAAAAGTTGTTTGCAAAAATAGGAGGTAGCTTAAGGCTCACATTATGTACAAGGTCTTCCTTAACACTGTACCACATCAAAGATACAGTGCGTTAAGTTTTGGATTAGGTATACACTCTATAAATGGCAACACTGCGCGTCTTCGACTTGCACTACATATCTGCTTCGTTGACTCGTCGTTGCACGTCGCCGGTCGGCAAATTTGTCATATTGTCATTATACCGTGCTTGTTTAAAGGTATAACAGCGTAGAGTTTTAATTTATTTTTGTAAACATGTCTGTTTATATGGCCGCGGAAAAAGCTCAAATAATAAAATGGTTTTATAGTAGCAATTCTGCGCAACAGTGTGTAGATTTATTTTCTGTGTTTTTTGAGGGAAGACCAATTCCTTGTGTACAGTCAATTTATAATATTGTTAAAAATTTTGAGAGTTGTTATTGCCTCAAAAATTGCAGAAAATGTCACGCTCGAGAAGTGTTACCAGAAAAAGTTGAGGAAAGAGAATACCGGGATACACAAATTTGTGCAACAATCGAGGTAGATTCAACACGTTCAAGTAGAAGCGTTGCTAGAGAGTTAGATGTTAGCAATGTTACTGTAACGAAAGTATGGAAAAAGCACGGTTACAAGAATTTTAAATATTCGAAAACGCAGCAGCTTTATCCAGACGATTACTTTCGAAGAATGGAGTTTTGTGAAAATCTAATAACGAAGGCTAATAGTGAAAAAAATTTTATTAAAAACATTTTATTCACTGATTCGTTAGTAGGGAGACACAATCCTTCCATTACGAGGTATTGGGCGCGGGAAAACCAGCACAGAAGTGTTGTTTACCGAACTCAACGTCCTCAAAAAGTTAACGTCTGGACTGGCATTTTAGGAGACCAAATAATAGGTCCATTTTTTATTGAGGGCAACTTGAATAGTAGAGTATACCTCGATTTGTTACAGAATCATGTTCTTCCCGCTATTCTCAATCTTCCTGATGTAAATCTGGAGAATGTTTGGTTTCATCAAGACGGCTGTTCAGTTCACAACGCTCGAATTATTAGGGAGTATTTAAACAATACTTTCCCGAATTGAGTTATCAGTCAGTGGAACAGGCGATATTAAGTGGCCTGCGCGATCTCCAGGGGACATTTAAAAAGCATTATCTGCGCTCATCCTGAGGCTAGAGCCCAAAATTTGGATGAATTAAAAAATCGAATAAGGGAAGTCTCCAATTCTGTTACAGCAGAAACTCTTTCATCTGTTCGCAGAAGTTTTTATGACAGATTGGGGTACTGTTAAGCCGTAGAAGGTCAACTATTTGAACCATTTCTGTAGGTCATAAAGAATTATTTTTTATTTTATTAGGAACAATATTTTAATTTTCAATAAGAGTATATTTTTTATTTTATCTTTTTAAAGAAATACGCTTTTATTTTTAATTCAACCACAAAAAAATTTTCACATTAATAAAAATCGATAACAATGCACCGATTAGTTCAGTGCATTTTTATCGAATTTCCTACTATTAAAATCGGCTTTACGTAATGAAACATGAGATCGGACGACAGAGAAGTACATCCCTAACGTTGGTGTGAGTTACTAAACTAAAATAAATGATTTTCTGTCGGTGTAGATTTTCGGGTCGGAGAACGAACATTTGCAACGTTGCCGATTTTAGCGCTCCGTATAGTGTGCAATACCTAATCAAAAACTTAACGCACTGTATGTTTTTTTTTTTTAAGTGAAACACCCTATATTTTATTTTATATTTAAAATCCGCTTCACTTCCTAATTCCAAGAATACAAAGTTGTTTTGTGTTATTCGCTGTGTGCAAGTACTTGAAGGGGATACGAGAAACGATCGTGTGTGTAGAGAGGCAAAATATTGGAATTTTCTTAGCACATTTCATTAGTATTGTTTTGGAAGAAAATAGGACTTCGCAAATGAGGTGTTATAAATTAAAAAATACAACAAAAAATAGTAAATTCAAATTCTATTGGTTTCCGACTTCTAAACACAAATTAATGTAACAAGAAAAGTGGATTTATATCATAATAAAGCAGAAGTAAGTAACATAACGCAAATTCTGCATTCTTACACCCGATTTGGTAATAAGTTTGACATGATAACTTCAAATAGTAGTGAAGTGAATATTGATCAGTGTAGTAGAATCGGTCTGGGGGCTCGGGAAACTGAGACTTCGAAAGCCCTGAAGAAGACATCAGAGAGGATGTCGAAAGCTCGGCGCAATGAAAATCAACGCGGTTCAACCCGGACGACTGATGAGTTTAATATTAATTTTTATAATAGTATTAATCTCAGCTATAGCTTTAATATATATATATACCTAATATTATAATATTATACCACCTACCTTGACTATCTAAACAGGTAAATAAACTATTTCGGTAAGGATTAGACAGTGTTGTCCAATGATGAACTAAAACTAAAAGTAAAAGTAAACTTTGGGTCGCTAGCGGAGCTTCTTGGTACGAATATTCGTCTGAATCTGAAGTTTCCTCGTTGGACTTTTTGTTAAAAGTCAATACTGACCAAATATTGGAAGCCAAATCTAAAAGAAAATAATAGATAAATATTTAAGATTACAAATTTACGGATTTTATGGAACCTATAATGTTTGAGTACTAAATTTTATCTTTATAATTATAATTCAATTGCAACGTGGTAATCATATAAAATAATATATCATAAAGTTTTATCAAATAATTTCGCAAGTTTGTATGTGCGTGAAATTATAAAACTAAAAAATTACATTGTGCAGAAAGTAAATATTTTTGTAACTAAAAGGAAGATATATACAATGAGTCATATAACGCATCTAATGTTGTATTTTTGGTAACTACTCTACTTTTAATTTTACCGAAAATAGCCTCAACTTATATGATTTAAACGGGATTTTAAAAAAGATTTGCTAGTCTTGTAGTGTGGCAAATATCGGAATTTAATTTAAAATATAAAATGAGTGATATAAAACATTGGACAGAGGCAAAAAGTGAGGTTATCAGATAAGCTAGTAAACACTTATACTTCATTTAATTTAGATAACGACTTACGTCATTATCTACGTCAGAGATCGAAGTTGACATAGTTGCCAAAGTATAAAAAAATCCTGACTCCATTTTAAATCAAATAGATTACATAATTATTGCAAAAGTATTACCATCTCTTTACAACGACTATTTAAATTCTTACGTGACATTTTTGAAATAAAACACACTAATTTTGTTCTAAAAAGAACAGATTTTATTAGATAGTTAAAAATATAAAACAAGAGATATTCACTTTAAAATTCAAAATAATGAAGTACAAAAAGTGTCAACACCACAACTGTCAAATTAGTGTTACCAATTTATGCCAAAATTTTACCTTCGTTCGATTACAGTTACAGTGTGTTCCGAACAAATGTTCTTGATAAAAACGCTTTATAATGCATTAATACAAATTAAATGAAACATATTATTGTGTATTTCTTCAAGTTAACATTAATAGAAATTTTTAAATATGATTTCTACGCGTATATAATAAAATATGTCTAGTGGCTGTAATGTCAGTGTACTCGCTAAAGTGGTTCTAAAAAAGAACACACCTACACCCTAAATATTTTGTGTTGGTATCATGTGACGCCACAGGCTATGACGCCGATGACGTGCATCGTTATATAAATTAGATGAAGTGTAGGTGTTAACAAAGAAAATAATTCCCAAATTATTGCGATCCATTCAGTTAAATTATTAGAAATAAGCTTATTTTTCAAAAAATTATATAAACAAATTAAATTTCCCAAAAACTATTCAACCGATCTGACCCACTTTTGCACACAATTCAAACACTATACGCTCAAGTTCAGATAAATTTTAATAAATAATAAAAGTCATTAACAATATTCAAATTAACAGCGATTTTGTTGTTTATTTTGTAATAACTTTATGGTTTATTAACTGATTTTAATTTAGTATATCTCATTTTGTGTATATTTTTTCCGAAAAAGTTGTCTGTTGTCAAATCCCTAAACAGACGTTTAGGGATTTGACGTTTTGATTGTTTATTTCAAAATATTTCCTCTAAACAGTTGAAGAATCTCTAGATGAGTCTTTTTGTAATATCTCGTACTACACATTTTAACTCTTAAACCCGTCGAGTAAAAAACTTACTTAATTGGTCTGTATAAGAACTATAGAGATTATCACTAAAAACAGAGAAATAGCAAATAAAATAAGATAAATGTATTATCTAAATAATAAAAATTTCAAAGACGTGTTATTCGATAGAAGTAGTTGCATTAATATCAATATCCAACATTTTTTATTCCCAAGACGTAGAACTCCAGGGCTTTGTACGGAAGTGAAGGAAAAATGTAAAGAAAAGAAAAAAGCCTACCTGAAATACATGTGAACCAAAACACAAGAGGCATACCATAATTACAAGACAATTGGACACGAAACACATGCACTTGTAATAAAAATAAAAAATGATCACTGGGAACGCTTTTCGAAAGAAATGGAACTATGATTTTTACGGTCGGCCAAAGGAAATATGGCGCTTCATAACGAGGTCAAAGCACGGAGGTAAAGGAACTAATAAAACCAAAACACATAGAAAAGGATACGTGGATTGACTACCTAAAAAAGCTATATGTGGAGGAAGAAAAAACGACGCTAGAACCAGAAACACCAGAAATTACCACAAATGAAGAACTTAATATAAATGTACAGGAAGTTCGGAAAATACTTGAGAACCTGAAACACAGATAAAGACGGGATACCAAACAAATTACTGTAATATTGTGGAGCAGCAATGACAGAGCAATTAACAACATTAATTTATAAAATTATAAAACACAATAAAATACCGGAAGAATGGAGAACGAGCGAACTAATTCTACTATTCAAAAAAGGAGATAAAAAAACAGCCAAAAAACTGCAGCGGTATAAACTTGTTAAATACTACGCTAAAACTTACAACTAAAATTTTACATACAACTAAAGTATTAATAAATCGGAGGATAGGTTTAGCAGATGAACAACAGGGTTTTCGTAGTGAAAGATCTTGTGCAAATGTAATATTCGTTATAAAGTAAATTACCGAGAAATCACTAGAGTATATTAGACCAGCATTTCTGTGTCTGATTGACCTAAAGAAAACGTTTGACAGAGTAAGACTCAAAGATGTAATCCATCTTCTGTATAATAGAGAAGTTCCCCTAAATATTATAAAAACTATCGAAAACATCTACCAAATCAACAAAACGGAAGTCAGAATAGATGGACAACTTACAGAACCTATATAAATAGGCAGAAGACCCATGGTCTTCAATTTGATCGTAGATGAGATCGACGATATGTATTTCAGGTAAGCTTTTTTCTTTTCTTTACATTTTTTCTTCACTTCTGTACAAAACCATGGAGTTCTTCGCCTTGGGAACGATTTATTTTTATTTATATTTCTTTCACCAAGAACTTCCTTGGACGAGGTTAAGACATTAGACTTAATTTCTGTGATATATACGTTTCTGCTTTTTTCGGTTATTCTTTTTTGGAATAGGTATTTTGTGGAGTCATCCTGTAAGCTTTCGACTTTTATCTTTGTGGTGTATTCTGGTGTTTTATTATCACATATGTGTTTCATTCGGATTTTGCACAATGCCAATTTATGATCCGATGGATGATTATGAAAATGAACCGATGGACAGAATACATATCACAACTGTTTGATGACAAAGATAGACAAGAAATCTCAAACGAATATACAGATGATACAGGGCCTGATATAATCAGAGAAGAAATATAATATGCAATCAAACAAGCAAAAAGTGGTAAGGCCCCCGGTCCTGATGAAATTCCCGAGAACTGCTCAAACTTATGGACGATGAATCTATTAAAATACTCCTAGATCTATTTAACACAATATATAGAACTGGAATAATACCTAGGGAATGGCTCCGTTCGACCTTTATACTACTGCCAAAAAAGGCAAATACAAAGGAATG
This sequence comes from Diabrotica balteata, assembly GCA_918026665.1. Lineage (NCBI taxonomy): Eukaryota > Metazoa > Arthropoda > Insecta > Coleoptera > Chrysomelidae > Diabrotica > Diabrotica balteata. The sequence continues at coordinate 24,222,219 of OU898280.1, forward strand.
CAACGAATATCGTACGATAGCTTTGATGAGTCATGCTCTAAAACTGTTCTTAAAAATAATCCATAATAAGGATCTATAGGAAATTAGACGTAGACATCAGTAACACTCAGATGGGATTCAGAAAAGGGCTGGGTACAAGGGAGGCTCTGTTTGCAATGAACGTTCTCTCACAGAGATGCCTAGACATGAACCAAGAAATTTACGCCTGCTTTATTGATTTCGAAAAGGTCTTTGACAAAGTACAACATGAACCACTAAGACAAGTTCTAATAAAGAAAAATATAGACAGCCGAGATATTCGAATTATATGCAATCTATATTGGAATCAAATAGCAAATGTCAAGGTTGAGGACAGACTAACAGAAGAAATTCAAATCCGTCGAGGAGTCCGGCAGGGATGTATCTTATCGCCACTTTTATTTAATCTGTATAGTGAAGCTATCTGTGAACAAGCACTCGAGGAAGAAGATCTTGGTCTGATAATAAATGGTGAGACGATCAACAATATAAGGTATGCTGACGATACAGTTCTCCTAACGGGAACGCTAGTAGAACTACAACATCTCGTTCAAAGTCTAACTATATACGGTAACAGTTACGGCTTGAAAATTAATTTGAAAAAAACTAAATTTATGGTAATCACGGAATCAAAGAACATCAGAGCTAATCTTGTAATAAACAATACAACGATTGAGCGTGTGCCCTGTTATAAATATCTAGGTGCTTGGATCACAGACGATACTGATCAAACAAAACAGATTAGATGTAGAATAGAAATCGCTAGATCAGTCTTTAATAGAATGCGCAAACTCTTTTGCAATCGTGATATCAATATAAAGTTACGAATACGAATGCTGCGGTGTTATGTCTTTTCTACCCTGTTATATGGAGTTGAGGCTTGGACACTAAAACAGTTGACCATAAAAAACATCGAAGCTTTCGAGATGTGGTGCTATAGGCGCATTCTCAGAATATCATGGATGGACCGCGTCACTAACACGCAAGTACTCCAAACTTTAGACAAAAGATGCGAAATTCTAAATGAGATAAAAACTAGAAAGATGGAATACTTGGGGCACATTGTGAGAGGTGAAAAGTACGAACTTTTAAGAAACATCATGCAGGGCAAAAGAAGTGTGGGAAGAAGAAAAATATCGTGGCTTCGTAATCTACGTGAATGGTTCGGGTGTAGTTCGATTGAACTTTTTAGGCGCGCTGCTAACAAAGTCGCAGTGGCCATGATGATTTCCAATCTCCGCTAGGAGTGGCACGAGAAGAAGAAGGAGAATTTATGATCGCTTCCTATTTCTGCTGATGTTAGTGCTCTTACATCCAAGATTTGAGAGGGCTGTAACTCTCTATTCTACAAAATATAGTCTATCATAGATCTTTGTCCTCTACTGTTTTCAAAAGTGTATTTGTATTGTTCTTTGTGAGGGAAAAATGTGTTATTAATACCTATCTCGTTTATGCTGCAGAGGTCCGTCAGAAGGTTTCTGTTTTCATTTCTGATATTTTCGTTATATTGCTGTTTTATTCCTGGAAATATATCATTGCCAACACGGCATTAAAATCGCCCATAATGATTATATATTCATCATTTGGGGTCTCCTTTATTACAGTCTGAAGGTGTTCGTAGAAGTTTTCCCTTGTTTGTGGTGGTATCTCTGTTGTTCTCTGGTGCATAGATTGCTATCCCATTCAGAGGCTTGATATCCAGTTTAATGTAAATCATCAGGTAGTCAGTCACCTAGAATAATTTGACCCTTTCCTTTTTGTTCGTCTCTTGTAGTGAACATATGTCTATATTTTTTTCTAGAAGCTCTTTTGTAATTTCCTGCTCTCTTGTGTTTAGAGATTTTACGTTCCAAGTACTTATGCAAATTATATTTCTCGTTTTCCATAAATTCGTTGTTCTCTTTCCCGCGTTAGTCGTCGTAATGAAATCATTCTTGTTCCGAAGCATGTTTCTATGAGCTGTGCTAATGAAAATAATATACCTGGAAATTATACTGTCTAGCTATGGAGATCTGGACAAAGAAGTGAGAGATCAAGTACAAAAAGCAAATAGACTGGCAGGATGCCTTAATAACACTATATTGCAAAACGGACACATTAAAACTGATATGATGTCAAGAATTTATAAAACCAGTATAAGACCAATAATGACACAGCCACACCGCAAAGGCTACTGAAACAGCAGAGATACTGAGAAGAATTGCAGGAAATACGCTGAGAGAACGAAAGAGAAGTGAAGACATTAGAAAAAAAATGTAACGTACAGTGTATAGACGAATGAACACAAAATAGAAAAAAATGAGGTGTTAATCCGCCAATGAACAAGCAGAATTACTTATAAAGAGGAAGCAGAAAAAGAACATTTGTTATTGACGATATGTATTAATGCTATATACTTACTTAATACCATACTATTTCCATCAGATCCTGAAAAACCTGGAGGCATTTTTTGCTGATCTATGAAATTGGTCATCAGACGTTTGACTAGTATGGGAGCATGTATTACATGTTTTCCTTTCATCATAAGTCTATAAATGATACTTTGGTCTGATCTACCACCTAAAATAAAACAAATTGATTATTACAAAGTTACAGGTTCCACATACATAGTTGCTAGTCCAAGAAATGAACACAGACCAGTTTACACCCCTAAAAAAATTTCCTTTTATATTTCGTTTGTGTCGTTCTAATATTTCGTAACCCACAAAAGAGGAAAATGCGATTTTTTGCAGATTGGCACAAAAAACCTTGTAAGCCATACTTCATTACACATATTATTAAACGGGTTTTCTAATAGCTCGTATTCCCATTGCTGAAAGTATGCAATAACCCATATTTATAGTTGCTGTTGCTGTAGAATAGCAATAACCCATAACCGACTTTTTTAAAAATCTCCTAACCCAAACATGACACCGAACTCACTATTATATTTCGGTTTTGCGACTAACGAGGTATTAGCGTACAGACTAGCATAGAGTCATTCGCTCAAAGGTAATAGCGAATTTAAATAATAAATTTTAATTATCATTTTTATGCATAACACGTTCGCTGGCGACTATATTTTCTAAATCAATGCCTCCGTGAGCCAACCATTCCATTTTTTAAGTGCGCCTATGAGCCACCATATAACAAATGTGTTGGTCCCATCGGGACAAGTGGCCCAGTGAACCGTACTAATGCTTCTGTGTGCCGTTGGTCCATCGCAGTAAACATAACCTAACATAAATAAACGAATACGCGTTGTGTATTGCTCTTGTTGATTGCTTTTCATTTCAATAAATTGAAAGAATAAGTTGCTGTAAGTATTAAATAATGTTTAAAATACAATATTTTTACAACATATTGGGTAATTTTAGATGTCTAAACGTTCTAAACCTCTGACAGCGTGAATTGAAAAAGATTGCAATAAATTTTGGAGAACTTTCCGATGACGATGATGAACCATTCGAAGCTTCTAATAGTGAGTACCTGTGTAGTTCAGAAGAAGAATCAGATTCGTCAGATTCAGAAAAAACGGTGGAAAATGTACGAAAGATTTTACAGAGAAAAAAGAATAAAATTAGATTCACAACCTACTCGTCATGTTCACGATAATATCAATCCAGGACCGAACTTAAATTCAATACTCGATCCAGAACCGAACTTAGATCCACAACGTAGTGAAGATCCAGTACCGAATATAGAACCAAATTGGGGTCCAGTAGTAGGTAATTAGAAGCTAATAGCACCTTCTTCTATTCCGTCAGGAGTAAATGATGAAGTAGCTGCAATGTTGGCAAATGGTACGCCTGGAGACTTTTTTTATGCTGTGGTCGATGACAGAGTAATTAGTCTGATTTGTAACCAAACAAATATATATGCAACTCAATCTGTACTGGCTGCAGACACAACACCAAGCTCTCGCTTACATGACTGGATTCCAACGATAAATATTGAAATTAGAAAATTTTTAGGACTGGTTGCCTGGATGGGTTTAGTGAAAATGCCGAAAATCGCAGACTATTAGAGTAACGATAACCTGTTCCATAATAATTTTGCAAAGAATGTAATGTCTAGAAATCGATTCGAGATGCTGTTAAGGATGTTTCACTTTAATGATAATTTATTGGCAGATACAAGTGATAAACTGTATAAGTTAAAGCCACTTGTCGACATTCTGACTGCAAATTTTAAGTCTTTATATGTTGCTGAAGAATATGGCTGCATCAATGAAACCCTATTACCCTTTAGGGGACGCTTTAAACAGTACACTAAGTCAAGAGCACACAAATATGGTGCAAACATTTTTAAAGTATGTTCTGGATCTGGATATACCTACAATTTCAAAGTATATGCAGGGAACGAAAATAGTTCTAACGTCATTCCAGAAAACGTTGTACTGTATCTTATGGAGGCTTTAGTACATCAAGGAAGAACGCTGATAACCGACAATTGGTATACAAGTTTACCGATAGCAAAGAAAATGTCCGTCGATACACACCTGATAGGAACTTTTGATGGAGTGACCATTACGAACTGGAAAGACAACAGAAATATTTACATGCTTTCTACTAAACACGGCAATGAAATGGTCGATGTATCTTGTAATCAACAAACTAAACTGAAACCCAATGTGGTAACAGATTACAATTTCAATATTGTTAGTATTTAGTACTCCGTTGAACTCATTTAGAACTCCCAATATGTGATGAACATGTTTTGGAACAAGGTAAGAACATATGACTTATAAGAATCAATTGATCACCCTATTTACCTATTTTTATTTTGTTTTTGTGTTTAGTTGTGACTCACGACTTCCTTAATGAGTCAGAAGGCACTGCTACTATTGATATTAATGATATACCAATAATAATTGAAACACCTCTACTTAGTGAAGTTTCTCGAGACATTGATGATTCTCAAATTGAAATTATTACAGGGTCTCTCGAACATAGGATAATCCTACTCATTCGGACAATCATGAAGCCTGTGTAGTCTATGTATGAAGCCTATGAAGATTCGGATAAGTCTACTCTTTCTGATAATCATGAACATCTAACGCAACAGCATATGAACAAATAGTTACAAGACTTATATAAATAAATATTTTAATGTGTTAATAAGAGCGTATGTAAATAAAATTAACGACAGTAATAAAGAAAAATTATGTAAATTAAAATCTAACAATATAAAATTAAAGAAAGAAACTCTGCATTTCTCTGCAATTTTTGTAAATAACTTTTTTTATATCTTTTACTATAACAAATTTACTGAGCTTTCTCACACTAATCAATCACTCTATAAATTTATTATGCATCCTAAAAGGAAAACTGAAACAAAGGGTTATTTTTGTATCAACCTATTAAAAATCTCAAAATGTATTATAATTCACTTACCGGAATGATACTGAATAGAAAGACAAATTAAAAGACAAGTTGCAGACTCTAAGTGTATTAGATATGTGGAATCCTCTATAGGTACATCAACTATTATACCAACTAAAGCACCTATGAATGCTTCCATTGTGTTTCCACTGCCCTTGAATTCTATATGCTTCATTAGTTCGTCTTCCCTTAGAATTTCTGTGAAAAATTTTAGTACGCATCTTATCAGGAACAAAATGTTGTACAGTTGCCAGTTAAAGAGATTTCTAAAACAAATATTTATGTTTTTTTTTTCTATATAACATATCCGGGGTAAAAAATTTATTTAAAAATCCTTTCTAAAACATATATATATATATATATATATATATATATATATATATATATATATATATATATATATATATATATATATATATATAATTAATATAAATAAATATTAATTTTAATTATATACCTTTTATAAAGGATTTTTAGTCAGTCAGATAGCCAGGCGGGCTGGGCGGCCGATTTCTCATTCGCTTCACTGCAAGTGGTTCAGCGGATGTGAGTTCAATCCCCAGCTCAGTGTACAGAAAACAAAAAGGCTAACGCAGCAGTTTAAAATTCTAAATGAATCTGCGGCTTAAACTAGAATATGCTGGTGTCTGATCGGCCTATGGTGAAGCAGTACAGCAAGAGATAAGGGCTTGCATCCACAGTTTAAGTTTTATTTTTGAAAAAGGTTGAAAAATACTGGCATATAGTAATAAATTTATTGAAGAATTGTATAAGTTATGGTTCATTTACACACAAAATTTATTAGGTACAACAAATTTATACATTTTTTTTGTAATTTATTACCTGCATTACTGCTTATTTAAACCCCAAAAACATTAACATTATTTTATAAACATGAACATTTGGTAAACTGTCAAACTTAATAATGCTTTTGCTCTATTTGGATGCCATAAAGTCTTTTATTGTAACTGTATCAAAAGATATGTTTTTGTAAACCCCATATAAAAAATTAACATGGTTAGGTTTATCTATAGAAAACTTGATGACTGATCCAGATCTTTATACTGACCCGTGAGACTGGTTCTCAGAATTATTACGACCCAGGTCTGTTACAACCCACATCAAATGTAATCTGAGGACTGCCCTTGGCAATTTATACTGGTAAGTGATAAACAGAATTCATTGGATCTCTCCATTAACACTGAATATAAATTTCGAGCAGTGCAATGCTGAGTTCGTTCTCAGATATAGTGTTTTAAATTAGTCATATTATCGAACAATAATCTAGTGTAAATTTATGTACGTAGGTCAAAAATTTTCCTTGTTTGTGTTGGAATTAGACTATTTAGAATATTTTTCCCATGACAGTCCATAGTGCTAATACAAATACCTCATATTTCTGGTAAAGGTAGATTTTCTAATGTGATTTCATCTAGGTCTAATGAATTACTTCCTCATTCAGGAAGTTAAAAACAAATTCCTCCATTTAAAGATTTGTTTTAGTAAAAACCATGCAATGCAAAATTATGCATTATCTTCCTTTAGTAGCACAGTTATACATTAAAGACCTGGAATATTACTTTCTTGTTTGTACAATAACGTGAGGATTCTCAGAAGTATCATATTTATTAAAAAAACAGTTTTTTGAAAATTGAGTCTTGAACCCCTGAGGTTTTAAACTTCATCTTCTTGCTACAGCAAAAGAGAAACTCACAAAACACTGGCTTTAAAGTATTGTAATAAAATAGCATATCTCTAACACATGGTATGTGTCACAATTCTCAGAAGATGAATCTAGAACATATAATTGTCGGCATTCTCAATAGCATTTGCCTTTGTAATGCTACTGACGAGGAGAATAGAGATGAACCACTCCACATGATTCTCGAATAATACTTAAGGTATATACAAGAAGCGCTGTTATGAGTTAAGTTTAGTTGATAAGATATTATCATACTGTAAGCTTATAAATAAATATATTTACGTAAATTAGAACCGCTGGTTTTTTAAAACACGCTATAGTATGGATATATTCTTTCAAATCATGTAGATGATACTTAAATAGCTTCCAGAATATGTCTTTTGTCAATCTCCATATAATACAGAGATGCTTCAAAAGTCAGTTTTTAGAAATTTTGCATTTAAATGAATCGTAAGTTAACTAATTTTGGACAATTGTTTATTTCTGAGTTTGACAATAAATAAAACAATGCCATTTTGAAAAACAATTAATTTCTTTCTATAAAAAAAAATTAAATTCACAATTATTGATTTAATGAGGTTTGAAATAAGAAAAAAGTGACATTCTTACTTACTCTCTGTTTTTATGTTTGCAAGATATTATCTTTGCAACTACATATTAATGTTCAAATGTTTTGTGAATCTGTCAAAATTATTGATATATGATATTTTATAGAAAATGTATCAAAAATTCTACTCATAATCTAATAATACAATAATAAACAGAGATCCATTCAAAATAACAATATGACTTCCGGTTTTACAGAGAGTAGGAGCAAGCCTTAAGTATTTTAGATATGTAAATCAGCAGCAGTTATGTAGATTTATATTATTTTCAAATATTTATCTTATGTACACTCTAAATGAACCACCCTGTATGCAATGTGGTACATAACAATATAAATTATCTCTAAATATATTACTTACGCTTGTGTTGATGTAGATGATAATAATTCAGTTGACCTTTCTAGAAATATTTGGATAAGGGTACTAAAATTCCCAGAGGTTGGATTGTTCTTGACTAGAGCTTGCAGAAGAGGTTCAATTCTTGTTTCTAAAGACAACTGGTCATTTCTAAAATTTGAACACTAATGAGTAAAAAAGTATGTTATAAAACAAATTAGTATATTTCTTTTAATAAGATCCTTTCAGTAGAATATTATAGTATAAGTGAGAAGCAAATCAATATGCAGTTTGATCAATAACTGCATAATTTTTTAGAAGTCATTATTTAAAACATAAAAAATGATAAAAGAATGTTCTCTGATTTAGCCATATGGCTCAAACTCCCTCTAAGGGAAACATTCACTCATCCCAGATACCTAGGGTATCAAAATGATTGAGCTCTGGTGGGACTCTTTCAGTGTTATTGAGCACTAGTTGACTTGTATGCTGGAGTATCTCCTAAAAATTTTCATACACATCTGGACCTTACTAGGAGTGCAGCTTTTTACATGGCCTTATAGAGATATTCATTTAGACCTAGCTGTTTCATGTTCTCTAAGAAGTTTTTGGGAATAAGTAGTAGATAGAATAATAGGTACTGTCTGGGTACTTTCCATTCTCCATTGTCTAATAATTTGTATTTCTAGATTACTGTACTTGGCAATATTTTCGTTGTATTTAACAAACAAATTATTGGTGTTAGGTATCGCCACATCAATCAGTGTTGTTTGCCTAGTAAGTTTATTAACTAGTATGAGATCTGGTCTATTATGTGCCACTGGTTGGTCTGTGAGCACAGCGTGGTCCCAGTATAGCTTGTAGCTATCATTTTCAAGCATTCTGTCAGGAACATATTGATAATAAGGAAGACTTCAGTGGTAGAAAGAATAATAGGTATAAAGAAGAATGAATGAAGAGAAGAGACAAAAGTATTATTACTGTCATTATTATTTTTATTATATTATTTGTTTGTTTATTATTTATTTATTAAATTACTTATTTTTTTATATATATATAACAAGAACTCCAATTAACTAACAGGAATGGGGAAATTATAAAAGTTTTTAATGTTTTTTTCAAAGTTTGTACATCTCACAAAACTGTCTAAATCATAGTCATATTAGGATTAGACTAACATTTTTTGCTATAAATAAATTATGAAAATTTATCTGATTTATTATGAATTTATATTATAAAAGGAAACTGCCTATCTTATTTGAACTTTAACACTTATTTTATTAAGGAGCAAGGACTTTTTGAATGAAAAATACTTTGGTTCCTAGTTTAAAGAGAGTTTCTGGACTTTATATGTTGATTTGCTGAACCAAACAAAAGAAATGTAATCACAATATAGCCATATAAGTGTAAGATGAAGCAGATAAAATGAAAGCATACTTTTAAAATTTCTAGAGCACCCCTTCATCCATCTGAAGAGACTTTGATATTGTCCCAGTAATGTGTGGAATGATGAGTTAAGATTGTTATCAAAAGTTATTATAATATCCTTCAAAATGAGAAACAGATTCCAATGTGACATCATCAACAAAATGTGAATGATTTCTAGGTTCTTTGCTCTTTTTAAATCATAAGGAAGTGTATTGTCTACTGTTCATCTCCATACTATTGAAAACATTCAGAATATAACTTAGAAATAAAAACTAAAATATTTTTATTATTTTCTTGAGTATTTTTGGTCCATGTCTTGCCATCTAGTTTCTAAATTTGAATTTTGTACTTCTGCATTATCTCTATCCTTGTTTCTACAGTGTATGCAGTCCATATTATCATATTCAGTTGTACTACTAGTGAGATTATAGTTACCTATATTAGAGCTTGCATTTTGACATTCTATTGCAGTTCTGACCTTGTTAAAGATCATAAATGGTCATACTTTGGTACTCATACAAAATTCTTTCTTTTAATAACTTACAATAATGTTTTTTTGTATTTGTAACTATATGCATTAAATAAATATCATCACTATCATAATTGTATTGATTAGATTAGATCTATGTACTTTAATCTTCGTCATGATCATAGTTTAGATATAGAACTAAGACACACTGAAAATTTGAAAACACACAATGGATACTAGAAAAATATCAATTTAAAATGAGTAATTTAACACCTTGAGTGTCACAATACACACAAATAAAAAGTTACCATAGGCTGGTGAGATCAGAGTGGCTTCATGCGACCCTATGATCCCATGAAATGCGAGAGCACTTAAAAAAGGTGTTAAACATTTATATAAATGAAATCATATTTATTAAATAATTTTAATTAAATTCATATTTTTCCAAGTCATTAAAGATAAGAATTCATGGACTACTTTAGTGTTAATTATTATTTGCAATCAACATCGCCTGATCTCATTTTTAATACTAATGGTCCCTTTTCAATACTGTTTATTAGTATACAACAAAGATTTAAGTAATATTTATTTATATACCAACATAAAACATATCGAAAAGAAAGCTATATCAATAAAATTTAAATTCTTTTAATTACACTATACTTACAATGACGTTGGAGGAATTAAGTTATAAGCCAAAAATCTGTTCCAAAAAGGATCATTTTTTGATATGGGTTCTGTTCCTACAAACCTAACACAATATTCGTTTGTTGACAACTCTAAATTTTTACTTATAGCCTTGCCCATTACTGCTACTAAATTTCACATATAGTTTGTTTAATTAAAATGGTTTCACAAGAAGGACTAGATAAATATTTTGGGAGAAATACACATATTCTAAACATTATAACCTGTACACGTATCAAGTTTTGACGTTTCTAAATTTTGTAATAAAAATTAAAATAGCATGCATACCAACCGTTCAAATAAAAAATTACCAAATACTGTCATTTTCCAGATAATAATTATATTTGTTCCACTTTTTGAATATTACTTTTCAATTTATTATTATAGATTTTATAAGAACTGCATCAAAAGAGTACGTAGAGATTGAAAAGTTTTGAAAAATAAAAAAGCGAAAATGCTGTATACAGTTGAAATGTAATTTGAAAAAACTATGTAATGTAATTTATATAAAATATGATCGTGAAAATAGTATAAAAGGGGAAAATGTGATAAACATAATTGTTCAACAATCATCTATACAAAAATAAAATAAAAATAAGATAAATAAAACTAAATATTAGCTCTTTTATACATTGTTTAGGATGAGTACAATATAGGAAACAATGATTGTTTATTTTTGCTATGTAATTATGATATTCTTTAGTATGTCTTGTAGTATGCAAATAAGTTTTTGTAAAATATATAACTGGCCGTTTAGATTTTCAAATTGTTTGAAAATTTTGTAATTTTAAATCAAAGCAATTATAGTCGTTCATAATTTAATATTATTTATGAAAAAATTAATAAAAACAATATAATTTAATAAAAACACATAACGTCCCATATTTATTTTTCATACTTAAATTTCTGGTTTTATTCCAGTGATATCACTGGTTTTATTGTAATATGGGGAAATTTACTTGAATGATATTGGTACCGTTGAACATTGACTTTTGATCATATGACTGATTGGAGGTTCGTCTTCAATTATCAGTCTCTGTTCATATCATTCTTTGCTGGTGTTTAAACTTATTATATTATTAAATAATCCACAGGATGGCTAGTCATCAAAGCCAAGGTGTTCAACAACTGTTAACAGCTGAGAAACGTGCAGCAGATAAAGTTACAGAGGCCCGAAAACGTAAGTAGAATAGTATTAAAAAAACATGAATTTTGGGTGGTAACAGTCACGAGACATGAAATTAGTTTTTTCATTAGTAAGATGAAATTAGATATTTATTTACAGAAACTGGTTAGGAAATTAACATCGATTTATATATTGCCCCTAAATTATTCATACCTTAACTTTATTTACTAATTTTTATTGTGGCCCCACTTAACATTATTTGTTTACTTTAGGCAAAGCAAGGAGGCTAAAGCAGGCTAAGGAAGAAGCTCAAGATGAAATTGAAAAGTACCGTAAAGAACGTGAACGTCAATTCCGTGAATTTGAGGCTAAACATATGGGCTCCAGAGAAGATGTAGCAGCAAAAATTGAGCTAGACACCAAGAGGAGGATTGAAGAAATGAATAAAGCTATTCTGAACCAAAAGGAACCAGTAAGTTTGATATTAGCTTATATTTTTTACAATAATTGTTGTGATCACATGATTTAATGGGAGTAGTCAAGGTTATTGTATTGATTTTTGTTGTCTTGTGATCTAATATTGAATAGCTCAATTAATTGTCTATAAGATGTTTTCATAAGAATTATAAAATGAGTAAGAAGCCATACATAACAAATATTTCAAATTTCAGCTTACATTTACCCTCCCCTTTTACCCTCAGCATTACCTATGGTTCTTAAATATTTATTCAATACCCTGTATTTGATATGAAAAATGAACTTCCTAGATCTTCAATTATCTTGAACAAGATAAAGTAGTAAAACAAGGTGGTTAAACTAGGAGTACACCTTATTTAAATGTTACTATGCACACTAACTGTTAGTGTAGTTTCAAATCCTATTATAGCCATAAAAAACTATTGTTTACTTTTCATTTATTTTCTCTTTACAATTCCTGTTTCTTTGGGCATCTTTTCTGCATATAATTTTTATTTATGGATGTCATATCTGTTTTCAACTATTCCGTGTATATAATATTCTTTATTATGTGGTTTCTATTTTTTCTCATTTTCATAAGATACCTTATATACCCAACATTTGCTCCTTTATATGAGAATATACTAATAATAAAGCTAAAAAGAATCCTGCATAAATAATCTGTTTATAAGTCACTAAACACTGAGGCGAAATGCAGTATGACACAAAATGGAATCAACAGCTAGAGATTTGACATTCTTATGGTCACCTGAAGATGATTTTATGATGAACACACACAAAATTTAACTGAGTTGGTTAAATTTTGTATAAGTGGACGCCTGTCATGAAAAGTTGTCTCTGAAAGACCAAGTTCTTGTTATCTGTTATTGACTACCTCAGATTCTTGTGCACACTACCACAGACAGCAGTGATGTTTTTAGCAGATTTTGATGGTGACCATAAGATGGGCAAACCATATGTGGAATTTACCCAAACAGTTGTACACAATGTCAATCAATGGTGATTTGGCAGTACAGACTACATAAATGTCAGCTAATTTGACATGTATGTTTAATAATATGGCTGTTATCAACTGTCAAAGTTCGGAAGTCCTTATACTAATTATGTAACTACTACTACATCATAATATGGCATCTGCAATATATTTTTTTAATTTTCCTTATACTTGGGCACACAGCTTATCACTCCGTACATTGACCATGAAGGTCTATTGTGTTATAGTTCAGTGCATTCTTCTGTGAGGGGGAGTTAGTTAAAAAACTTTAACAAAGAACTCTTTAACTTATAACCTCGTGATCTAATAAGCTGTTAAAACATTCTCCCTTAGGTCTTGTAATCTTTACCAGTTTTTCTTATTTATTATCAGATCAAATATTTTGCATTTTTTCTGTCCTTCAAACATAATCCGCATGAGTTTTTAGCTACCACTAAGTCTATAATCTTGTTTTAAATTCTACTTGTTTTTCTCTAATCTTGGTATTGAATAGAATATACTTGATTGTAGTATTAAAATAAGTAGGTTTTCGTGTTGACTTCCATTTATTTTTTTCCAGGTCATTCTAGAGATCTTAAAGTTGGTTTATGACATCAAGCCAGAAGTCCACAAGAACTACCGTCAATAGTTGACAGGTGCAATATGTAGTTAATAGGGACTAAAATCACTTAACTGTTTATAGATGTTTCATTCCATTTTATTGTACTTCCTTTCTTTTTGTAGCCGTTTTAGACTATTTACAGCAAAACTTTTGAGTTACTACATGAAGATACTTATATAATGTTAAAATGTACTAAGTGATATATTAAAAGTATTGTGTTTTCATTTGTTTTTAATCGAAACCTTTTTGTAATCTGAAGTGGTAAGAACTAGAAAAAACAACTATTAGTAAAAAGTTCAAAATCATAACATTTGTATACCTGTACCCCATGTATAGAGAGGCTCTCTTTAGCATACAAGTGCTATTTCAACTATGTAGAGATGTAAATTGCAATATTTATACATGCCTCATTAATTACCATAAAGTGTTCAATACAGTAAAGCAACTGATGTAGATACAGTAGTCTCTCTCTATAACGATTCCCTATATAACGATAATTCCTCTATAACGATGAAAATAGTAAACGTTGGTTGGTTCGTCATAAGAACAATGTATTAATTCTTTCTCTATACCGATATCGTTCTCTCTTTATAGCGATAACTTTTTAGCGTTCAATAGTTGATGACAAATCAGATGTGTTATTGTGTTTAAAGTTCAGACTACCTGAGTCACGAATGAAAAGGTCATTGTCCAGCGGTTGTTTTGTTTTGCGCTTAAGGAATGTGGCCTATACTCTTTCTTATCAGAGGGTTAAGTGACTCACGTTTATTGTTCGCACGGCGGAACTAACTGTTATCACACAGATGTTGTCATCTATTGACGACTTTTCAATTCCAGTTTGAGTTGTGTCTAAGTGTGTGCCAAGTGTGTGTGTGTAGCAGGAAGAAGTTGCGGAAACCTCAGCACGAAAATTTAGATCGCGCTATGCTTCAGTGGTTCCAGCAGCAGCGTATGAACCATATTCCACTTTCTGGGCCTGCGGTCAGGACAAAAGCTAAATTTTTTGCAACTGAACTTGGAATTGAGAATTTTAAGGCATCTGAGGGTTGGCTGAGCAAGTGGAAGATGCGGCACAATATTAACTACGGGCAAATCAGCGGAGAGGCTCGCGATGTTAACAAAAACGTAACGGATCATTGGCTAGAAAACGTGTGGCCTGAAACACTGAAAACACCCAATAGAACTTTAAAATTTAAATTGGAAAAGTGCGTTGGTGGAAAGCTCTATAAGGAACTCATTACAGTTTTAGTAGCCGCTAACATGACAGGTTCGGTGAAGCGAAAATTGTTAGTGATAGGAAAGTCGAAAAACCCGCGTTGCTTTAAAAACATAAAAAATCTACCGGTGACATATAAGGCAAACATCGAACTCTGTTTTCTGCCAGCAAACACAACGAGAGTCCTTCAGCCCATGGACCAAAGTGTCATGAAGAGTTTGAAAAATCAATACAAGAGAAGACTTTGGATGGAATTGGTTGAGAATAATGGCGATCTTAAACTAAACATTCTTGACGCCATCCTAATGATTAGTAAATCCTGGACGAGGTGACGAGCAATACAATACAACATTCCTTCAAACACGCAGGATGGCTTGAAGATCAAGGATTGACTTATGATGAAGATGACCTGCCATTAAATGTTTGGGCCAGACAGTTTGAACTTACTATCACCTACGGACCGGAAGAGCTAACAGATTTTGAAGAAGTTGATAAAAATGTAGGTACAACATATGGACTTCCTGACGAGGACATCCTGCAAGCAGTTCGTGTAGAAGAAGAAGAAGAAAACAGTGACTCTGAAGTGGAAGCAGTGCCAGAACCAGCTCCGACCCCTCAGCAGGCATTGGATGCGGCAAAAGTACTGCATCGATTTTTCATTCACCAGGAAGACGATATGAGTGCTGCGGAAGATTCGATGCGTCTTCAGGACAAGGTCAGGTCAGTTCTGTGGAAAGGGAAAAGAAGACAGACCAAGGTGACAGATGTTTTTGATTATGTAGGCTAAATATATTTTACAGTAGCATTCTATTTTTTTTTATTGTACAGTACACATGTTCTAATTGTACAGTCATTTTTTATACTGTATTGCTTATATTATTCGTTAATAAATCTTTGTGGAATATAATGCTAATTCATTTAGATTCGTTTGGATAATTCTTTAAATCAAAATAATTTATTTAGTACAGTATTATTAATATTACAGTACCGAATTTTGTCTCTCTCTGTATAACGATCTCTCCTTATAACGATGAAAATTCCCGGTCCCTTGCATATCGTTATAGAGAGAGAGGACTGTATTAACAAATATTGGAATAAACACCTGTGATCTAAAAATTATTAGCAATCTTTACTGGAATCAAACATTGTGTATCATCATATAGAGACAGAAGAATCTGATATCAAAATCAAATGTGAGGTCTGACAAGGATGTATACTATCACCCTTGCTGTTTAACATATACTCTGAGGAAATCTTTCAAAAAGCAGTAGAGGATGTTGAAGCCGGAATTAGAATTAAAGGAGAATGTATCAATAACATCAGATACATGGATGACACAGTGGTATTCGCTGACAGCTACGAAGCTCTCAGGAGTTAATGAATAGAATCACAGAAGTGAGTCAGAGATATGGACTTTCACTGAACATTAAGAAAACAAAATGTATGATGATCTCTAAGAAGGAACAGCAAATTGAAAGAATCAATGTGAATGGTCAACCAATAGAAAGAGGAAAAACATACACCTACCTTGATACAAACGTCACTGAAAATTGGAACCATTCCCTAGAAATAATAGAGAAAGTAAGATCTGAAAATGTGGCTTTATCATTGAATCCTGAAGATATTCTATACTGACCACGTTACTAACCAGGATGTTTTATGCAGAAAGGAAAAGAGTTGTTGATCACATATAGGCACTACAAGGAGACCCCATGTATATAGAACCTTTGTATAACAAAATCACCAATAACAATGAGATTTTGTAGCAAAAGAAATGTGCGAAAAAAAATATTACATATATCTGATCGTTTGGACTCATAAATTAAAAATATGTATCAAGGTACTGTCAGATTGGCCCTATTTTTTTATAAACAAAGGTAAGGTCAAAGTCAGAAAATGTGATTTTTTTTATTAGGAGCAATTTTTGTATTAACAAACTATTGTGTTATGTAGAGACAGTTAATTTGAGTTTTTTTAAGTACAAATCCATCAATATTTATCGTGATAACTGGAAAAAAACATTTTTTGCACTATTCAGTACAAGGTATTCAGAACAAAATTTCAGGTAAAACAGATTGGTTTGTCAGTTAAGGAATTATTGTTACATGTTAATCCCAAATATCAAAAGTTTAAACACTTATTGCTGTTTATAGTATGCTTCTAAAGGCATTTAACAAAGAGCGATGGATTTTTGAATATTAAAATTAAAGTAATTACTATTTAAATGGGAATAAGCCACAATTAAAGGTTCGAGTTAGTTTATTGACGTTTCAATTCCCACTTCGTAAATCGATTTCAAAATACAAACATTAGTAAATTAAACAAATTTTGTTTTTTCTTACTTGGTGAAAAATTTTATCTGACTCACTTATATTGACAATTCAGATATACATTTTAAAGTAGACGACTTTAAAGTGATATTGCCAATATTGTTGAGTTGAGTTCCTGGGACGATTTTACTGAAATCAACTTTAACTTGAGAATATCTGTCAAAAAATCTTGAAATAGACAATAAAATTCTTTTGTTAGTGATTCCTTAGTAAATTATGAGGAAAAAACCTCATAATACTATCCCGACATGAGATATTTACTTTCAATAGAAACCAAATTCTGATTTTATATGTTTGTTATTTAAAAAACATAAATGATGTATCCTCAATATGTTACTGACTTACTAATACTGGTATTTTCCTCTTAGTATGGGTAATAAGATCCTACTACATTTTGCCGAGGAATTTGCGACACAATTAGTCACATTTAGCATAATTAGAGCCACTTCTTTGATTTTTCTCTTTTTACCATCCGTTTCTTTTAGGACTATACTTGAATCATTCCATTGAACCCTATCTTCATTATCCCACGCGTGTTTTAATATTTGAGATCTATTCTAACTAACACCAATTCTAACATTTCAGGGCCTTGATGTTTCACCTAAATAAAATTGATCGCATTCACAAGGTATTTTATAAATACAATTCTTTGTCCTTTCTTATTCATCGTTAGGTTTGGTTTTAGACAAAGTGTCTAAAAGTAGGAAAATAAGCTTGTAGTCTACCAGATTTTGAGATTGGAACTTCAAATTGAAGCGCACTGAAAAATTTGCAATATCTCCGATTCTAGAAAACGTAGAAACTTCATTATTTTTTTAAAGTGGGATAAATGGACAAAATATTAACAACTGGATAATTTTCATTTCACTGAAAAATTTAAAAATGCCGGAAAATTCACAATTTCTATTTTTCAATAATTTTGAACAATAAAGCGATATGAAGAATATGAAGTTGAAGTAGATGCGCTCTTTATGTGGATATAAGATTTATTAAAATAGTTGTGTATCTAAAAAACAATTTAAAAAATAGAAATTGTTAGTTTCCTGCTTTTTCCTTCCGATTTTCAGGGAAATTACGAAAGCTAAATTTTTTAGGAGGAAGTCCGGAGGTAGAAGTGACAAACTTTTTTTGCATCTTTTGTATTGCACAGAATCGGGACCATTTGATGTTGACCACCTTTCAGAAATAATAATCATTTGGTTTTTTAGGTTTTAAATATTGAATAAAAATTCTCAAATTTACAACTTTAAGTAACTAGATTCATAATAGTTATTTAACCAACAAGTGTATTAATAAGGGCGATTAACAATTGAGATATTTTAACGCGTGAGCGGAGCGAGCGCGTTAATGTTCGAGATTTAATCGCTATTTTAATTGACGAGATCGTTACAAAACTTTTCCATCGATCGTACTTTTCAGAAATAAAGATATCTTAGTTTAAATTTTTATTTACTTTTCGATTAACAACAATTTTTTCAGCTTTCATTAACTTTATTCAAAGTTAAATTTTTCTTAGTGGTAGTTTTATTATTGTAAACATTAATATACGAAATAGTACAATTACTGAAATTAAAAAGCTTGAAAATGATTATCTGCTATATAGAATTTTGAGAAATTTATATTTAAGTCTTTTTGGACCTCTGTAAATTATGTGATAGAAGCAGAAGCGGTGGTGCTGAAGGAAGTACTTCGACAAGGTTTAGTGGTATTTTGTCCCAAGAGTTTTTCAACCGTCTCAAGTTTATTCTGCATACAATTATCTATATAACCTTCTGCTACAGCAGTCGATTTCCAGCCACTTCATAGTCTCTTAATAGCTGAAAAGTCTACACCACTGTCACACAGTATTTTTTTTTTTTATTGAGTTAATGCCTCGACAAATAATGATCATTGGCATGGTACAGTCAGGTACCTAGTGTAGTGTGTGTGTAGAGTAATTGTCTTGATACTTAGCAAAGTCGACGTCATTGTCTTTGCTGAGACGCTAATTGTATCCGAACGTCTGCGGTCCCTCCGGTGAGTACCGATCGCACAAGGATAGAAATTATTTTCATTCATTAATTTTTAATAAACGAAAATTTCTCCACCCAGGTGAGATTCGAACTCACGACCTTTAGGTTTAAAGGTAGGCGCTCTTACCACTGAGCCATAGAGGGGGTGTATATGTCACACAGTATTGAGGTAGAGGAACGTCTAAAACAATGCCCAGTGTAGAGATGCGGGTGCTCTAATATTAAGAATTTAGCAATAACGGAAGGAATTTTGGAAAATGTATTTATGCCAACTGGTTGTGTGGAGCATTTCTTGTTTTTATAAAAAATGAAAAATCGTTTATGTGGTGTGTGTGCCGGTCTTAAAGAAATATAGTTTTTGATCGCATTAAGAATGGTATTTGCTTCGTTATCTACTACGGTAAATATATTCTATTTGTGTGTGTTTTTGATATTTCTATTGTGACAAGAAACTTACTTCTTGAACGTTATTTGTTTCTAATTTCAATAGTTTGTCCTTTCTTAACGCACTAGCCACTCCGAAAATTAATTAGTATAATTACGAGTATTAAATAAATAAACTTAATTTACTGGTTTACCTTTATCATTAGAAACGTCGTTAGTCAATAACCTGTTCTTTTTTTCTTGATAAACATAATTAACTTATCATATTTAGATATATCAATGTTTGATTTTAAATTTAGGGTTGATTGTAACATCGAATATTTGGGCCACAAACTTGCTATTAGTCCTTTTTCGGCAATTTTTGAAAAATATGTCAACAATACAGATTCTGAATATCTTATTATTTTTCTCTCGTCACACCATGCAATAAATTCAGCGTACGTTTTATCGTACAACACTCTGCTTTTTTCAGGCAGTAAATTTAAAGGTATTTCATTTGCATTTCTGTCACGTGGAGTTAAATTAAACTTTTGATTTTTCAAATATACAGAATTTTAAACAATAAAGTAAATAATGAAATACAATGACATTATAGTATTAATTTTTTAATGGGAATATAAATAGGTATATGTTTGGTTGCCTACACCACAGGTCACTGCCAATCACAGAGCGTTTAATTAATTTATGCAAGCAATGTATGTTGTGTTGCCTATAATGAAATTGTTCATTAATAGAAAATCATTCATTAATAGGGACTATTATACGGAAAAAAACTTTAAATAATTACATTCAGAAACAGACAATAGTGAAAACAGATGATTTCAGAATCGGTGACGAAAGTTCATAATTTTAAATTTTTGGAACAGCTTGTGTAATTTTATAGTTAAATCTTGCTCCATTTTTATTTTCAGTCCATTACTATTTTTCGTAAGTATTTCCCGAGAAGAAAAAAACGCAAATGACACTAAAATAAAATTATTAAAATTCAACTTTATTTACAACAAACAATTATCTTCCTTTTTTCCCTTTTTTACTATTAGCCTGTTTACTTCTCATTCTATGGACCTGCTTCTTAACATCCTTTAATTTTTTAAGTTTGTTGAATTCTATACCTTCGATTTCTTTACGATGTCTTTCCAAGCGCTCTTTAGTTTCTTCTTTAAGTTTTTCTTGTTTCTTGTCGTAAGAAGCTCGTAACATTTTCATCATAGTAGAAATCTGCAAAAAAAAAACAAGTTTATGTTAAACTATAGTTGCGGTAATAATAAACTAGATGTAGAATTCGGGAAAAATAAGTGAAGCCGATTTTTTAAAGTACGCTAATTGCTAATTGAATATCCTGCATAAGATTTGGTATTTTGACATTTGTTTTAATTCACGTAGTAATCTCTGTAAATTTTAAAATAAAGTACTTAAATTGCGCGATATTTTAAACTGTGTAAGAGTTCCGTCAAACTAGTTATAAAAACTTTTCTTATATTCACACAATCCTCAGAGTATCACTCTGTATACATGAATACTACTGTCGCTAATAAGGCGCCAAGATATAAATATGTATACATATTAACGGATAAAAATAGGTATAATATAATCAAAATAATTGTGTTGTATCACAAAAGTAGTAAAACTATTTTTAAACACGTGTTATATAACAACATTACGAACAAATATATATAATAAGATAAATTTGTATAATTTCCACTGACGCGTAACGAAATTAAACTTCTCGTCAGAAAATAGCCACTTCCAGCGGTTGCAGTCACAATCTATTTTTGATTCCGATGCGCGCGTCATCTGTTCGTATGCATTTTAACTGCGGCGCCGAAAAATCAATAAACTCGTGTTGTGAAATGTCGCTAGGGTAAACTCAAAATCAATATAACCGCCAGCAGACAGGTGATACAAAAATGTCGCACTCTTCTCAAGGTATTTATGTTCCTTTACCTCAGTCTATAAGTGATTCGGATTCAGAAAAAGAGGAGAGATTAGAAGGTAATTCGCATTATATAACAAACGGTGTCAATCAATCCAAAGTTAGTTTTTCACAGCCGAAAAATGGTCACATCACGAAAGACTACGGTGAGGACATTGACAAATTCAAGACTTTTCGCCATAAACTATCAACAAAACGTAAAATAGCTTTGGCAATTTCCATAATATTCTGTTTTTTACCAATAATTACTTTTCTGTGGATTTTACCCTGCAACGATTTTAATACATGCTCATTAAAAATACCAAACTGGGAATCTATAAATGAAAATCTCGAATTCTTGGGAAGTGTAAATTTAGTTCGAGGTGTCTTTCAGAAAAATTTAAATCTTGCCTTAATGTACAAGGGTAGTTTTACTGATTCGAAACCATTCAAAAATGGAATATTATCTATTATGGGAACAACTGGTGCAGTAGCTTGGGATTTTCAACAAGAAAGCTTTCCAATACAAATGAACTGTAGTATCATAGATGTCGACAATAATGGATACAATGACTGTTTGGTTGTAGACAGCAGAGGTTTAAAAGTAGTGGAAACTATATCTGGTGAAGCGCTATGGCATGCTCACAGTTTAGAAGAAAAATCTATACCAGAAATAGATATGCCTGTTAAAATAGAAGATTTAAACAAGGACGGAGTAAGTGAATTGCTGGCAATATACAAGAAAAGCGGCTTTTTAATAATATCTGGAAAAACAGGTCAAGCTCTCAAACATATTCAACTACCATCAACTTGTTCATCTATAAGTCTGGCATCTTGCAATACATATTCCATCAGCTATCGATGTATACAAATGCCAGGAAATTTGGTAACCTATGAAGTTCTTTTAGAAGATATCAAATCTAAATATTATAATTCCAGTGCTAATTTAAGACTCAATCTAGGAAAAAATGAAGGATTTGAAACATTTTATGAAGTAGGCGACAGGAAACTCACAGTGGAAAATATAAATACTTGTCCAAAATGTCAAAGCACCGTTACTTTATACAGTGTCAATCAGACAAAATTAAATTTTTGGACATTTGATAATTCCATAGTCATGCAACCTGTTCCTTTCAAATTTCCTGTTGTAAAACCTAACATATATTCATCTAAAGGATATATAACAGGATTTATATTAAAAATGTGGTACTGGCAAGACAAATCTATCAAACTGTCTCCTGTAACCAGAATCTATAAACGAAGTGTACCTGTTCACAATGAAACATACCATTTAAATAAAGTATCTGAACGAGTGTTACTGTTATTGCTGAAAGAAAACGATGTACAAATAGAAAATGTAAGTCTGACTGATATTTACTTGATATGTAATGGACCAGCTCATAGCAACTGTCAACCAGATTACAAAAATCAAGAAAATTCCATACTCATTGCTGATCTGGACTTTGACAATTCCTTAGAACTGATAAGTTATTCAAGTTCCTACAAGAAGATAGAAATAGATGGGTACGAAACCTGGCATTTGACTTCAAAGCTTAATGTTTTTAGACTAGAAAGTGAATTTAGTAAATTATTCGAAAATAAGTAGATAGCAAATTTAGATATTATGTATTGTTAGGACACATACCAAAGATAAATGTTTCTGCAACTTTTTCTCAAACACCAATCTACTCTATTTTAAATTTCTTAGGATATACACCAATTTTAGATAAATGGAATATTGAAAGAAAGGTTATATACGGAGGGCCAAAGTTTATAGTGATTTATACTCATTGTTTTGTTAATTGTTCTTCTTAATTTGTTTAATAAAGTTCTATTTTTCAACTATCAAAATATTGTCTTCAATTTTATTATAAAGTAGCTTTTTTACATAATGTACCTCTACTATGGTCAACTATGGCTATTGGTACAGGAACAATAATGTTAAATATATAATAAATAATGAAAACAAATAACAATTATATCACTTTAACTAATGTCTATTAGGTTAAATATTGCAGTAAAGTTGGGCGGTTTTTAGAAACTGCATAGTTTTCTTGATCTCTATAATGTTGTTGAGCATTTCCTTAAGAGCGTAGGCGCAAAATTTCGGGCCAATGCTTTTTAAATGCATTCATTTTTTTCGAATCCTGAGAAAACTAATAAATATTGTTGAAAAATTTAAATGAATGAAAGAATACATTATTACCGAGGGCCGAAAGTCCCTAAAAACTTCTATAATGTTTATTTTAATAAGTTACAGGGGTGAAAAAAAAAGAGAAAATTTAGTGTGATTTTTAATTTCTAATATCTCATTCAAAAATACTTTTTGTTTATTCTAAGGGACTTTCGGCCCTCGGTAATAATGTAATCTTTCATTCTGCGTTTAAATTTTTCAAAAATATTTGTTAGTTTTCTCAGGATTCGAAAAAAATGAATGAATTTAAAAAGCATTCGCCCGAAATTTTGCGCCTACGCCCTTAAGAGTAGTAGGTTTCACGTCCAGTGCTTTATACAGGTTGGTGAATTGTTTGCAGTCAATGAGGATGTGTTTTTACAGTCAGGTATATATATATATATATTTATATAATATATATTTATATAATATATATTTATATAATATATATTTATATATACAGTGATGAGTGCTTTATCATCCGGCTTTTTAACGTAAGAGATAGAAAACACAGTTACCTTGTGAGATAAAAAGAGATAAAACTCGTAGAGGTGGGAAATAATCGATAGAAACCTATAATTTACATTACATTGCATTACCACCATCGATAGTCTCACACCTTTAGACGTTAGACGTGGCTTATTATACGGATAACCTCAAAAATATTTTATTTTAATAATTTCTGATGTTAGAATAAATACTTGAATAAATTGAGATAGATTATAGTAGACTGAGTAAAGACTGAAATAAATGTTTTATGATTTAAAGCAAAACGATATAATATCTGCATAATTTCAAATTTTTAAAAAAGTAAAAACTTCGTGTAGGATTTGAACCCTAACCGCCTGCATGAGTACATCGTGCCTTGAACCCTGATCCATCAGACTTTTATAATTCTTTAGTGACAGTTTGGGTTATTAGTCTGCTGCTAATGAAGGCTTATTTGAACATATTGTAGACACGTTTATTTACAATATTTTTTTATTTTTGTAAAATTTTTACTTATTTAAACATTCTTTTAATTTTGAAGAATTTTTACTTTATTTTCGAAAGTACGACGACACTATTTTTTCAATAAGATATTTATGTTTAACTTTAAACACTTCAAATACTAGTAACGACTGACATAAATGTTTAGTGATTCAAAGCAAAACGATCCCTGCATAATTTAAAATTATTAAAAAAAGAAAAAGAAAACCTCATGTAGGTTTTGAACTCTAATCATCTACGTCTCATAGTCGAATTCTTACCACTAATCCACGAAGGATTGCTAATTATTCTGTGACAAGAGTGTATGAAACTTCTCAAATCATAGTAGAAATTATTCTTGGTTAATAATTTAAAACTTTAGAATAAGTAATCACTATTAATTAAATTATTTTATTCACATTTTTGCTTTATTGTGGTCAATCAGTTTTTACTTTATCTAAATTAAAAAATGGAAATACGTCACACATACGACGTCAAACTGTCAAACATAATAATTATGACCGAGGTGATTTAGATCGAAGGTAACGTCTAAAGGTGTGAGACTATCGATAGTCGTAATGTAATGTAAATTATAGGTTTCTATCGATTATTTCCCACCTCTACGAGTTTCATCTCCTTTTATTTCACAAGGTAACTGTGTTTTCTATCTCTTACGTTAAAAAGCCGGGTGATAAGGCACTCACCACTGCGTATATATGTATATATATATATATATATATATATATATATATATATATATTATATATATATATATATATATATATATTGATTTAAAACGTTCGCCTACATCTTCCGAAACCCAGTTCCCACTCCTCTCGATTCATCCATAAGTCTTCTTCTATGTATCTGCCTTTCATTTCTCTATTGATATGTTCTCTCCAACTAAGGCGGGATCTTCCTTTTTTTTTTCTACCGTGAGGGGTCCACATTAAGACTTGTTTTGGGAGACGTTCTTCAGACATTCTCTGTACATGACCGTACGATCTAAGTTGTTGGGTACCAATATCGTCTACTATTGTATGTTTTACTTTCATAATTTCTCTTATTCTGTTGTTCGCGACTCTTTCTAGTCTAGATTTTCCAGCTGAACTTCTTCAGAAATCCATTTTCGTTGCCTCAAGTTTTCTCTTGTACCTTTCCTTCATTTGCCAAACTTCACTACTGTAGGTAATACTTTTAATGATTGTATTATATATATTGTGCTTGTTATTATTAGAAATTTATTGATCCCAAAGGATACTATTGAGAAGGGAAATTGCTTTTCTTGCTTGTTTGTTTTTCTCCTCAATTGTGTCGTCTACATTGCCTTCCATCTCCCAATATGAAGTCCTGTTGTTTCCCGCCGATACACATATATACTCGGTTTTTTGGATATTGATTTCAAGTCCCCGTTTTTTATACTCCTCGATTAATTTTCGAGTCATTTATTCAATATCTTCATAGTCTTGTGCTATCACTAGTTGATCATCTGCAAATGAAAAAGTGTATACGCTATTGTTGTTAATCGGCATTCCCATACTTCTACATTTGCCCTTCCACAATTTTAGAGCCTGTTTTAGATAAATTTTAAATAATGTCGGGGAGAGACAGCAGCCCTCCTTAAGGCATTTATTCAATTGGAATCCACTTGACAGATTATTTCCAACCTTTACCTTTGAGTTAGCATTAGCGTACAGTTCCTTCGTCGCATTTATTAAATTCATACTTATGCTTTTCTCTAACGCTTCCCATAATTTATGGGATTATTATTTAACACTTATTTCAAGACAATCAAGGCCATTGTAAATTGCATCCTGCAGGCCTCTGCAGTTGAGATGCGTTGGCGTTGCAATCACCACAATCACGTCATCATAAACTTCGAACATAAAAAACTGACGTTATCGGAAAAATGGCGGCAATTAAAGAAGTAGAAAAGGGGACGAAGAAAAAATCTGAGATTGCCAAGGACTTTTAAATTTGGAATTTGGAATAAAGAGTGGAAGTGAGTTCGCTAAAGAATGAAGGGGGTTAAGGGAGACAGAAAATCCAAATTTAGACAGTTTAGACAAACGTAACAAAATTTATTTAAATCCATTTGTGGAGAACTGACAAAACACTTGCATTTAAAAACGAAAAATGTCACCGAGGAAAACTAAACAAAGACAGGGTCACTTTCCTCAGAATGATGATTGGCAAGACATTTCTCATATTGATGATACTGACGATTGGCAAGTCGGCTAATCTGCGTTGTTTTAATAATGTCAAGTCAAAACCAGTGGAATATGTGAACAGCGTAGGCGTTTGGATGATTAGTGATCTTTTCGATAAAAAAAAAGTTATTTTGTTTATTGACTGTATGGCACACAACACTAACCCACCGACGGAAAATGTAGTTATTTTTTTTTCTGCTAACATGACTTCTGATCCTGCCATCCCTTAAGAAAATTCCATTATCAGAGATCATCACTGAAATGCTTAAGAGCAATGATGAAAAACAAGAGAGTGATGAAGACGACGCGTCATCAATTGCGGGGGAAATACACGTTCCGAGTGCGGCCGAAGCAACGAACCATATTACACATCTTAGACGGTACTTTGAAAGTAAAAATGACGTAAGTCACCCTTTTTTAGTTCGCTGAATATCTTAGGATCTGTTGTCATTATCGAGATGCTATATTCTAAAAAGCAGTTAAAAATTTCGGATTTCTTTGGAAAAAATTAACGTCTGTCTTTTTCGTTAATTGTAACAAATTATTTATTATTTTATTTTCAATTTTTATTTTCAATAAATTTTTTGAGACAAAAAGTTTTATGATTTGATAACGCGTTCTCAATGGCCGATTTTTTTTGCCAAGAGTTCGAAAATACCAATGAGAACAAATGATACAAATCGACAATAATTGGCCATTTTGGTTGACAAAATTCCGGCAAAAATAGGAACGCAAACATCTGCAAGCGATAAAAATGGTCAACTATTGTTGATTTTTATCGTTTGCAGATGTTTTTGTAGGTCATCATCATCATCACTGGCTCGACAACCCTTTTTGGGTCTTGGCCTGTTCAAGGATTCTTCTCCATTCTGACCTGTTTCGTGCTTTTTTTTTCCAGTTTTTAATTTTTAATGTTGTTATATCATTTTCTATTTGTTCTACGTATCTCAGCTTCGGTCTTCCTCTTGTTCTTTTTCCTACTGGCACTTGTTTGAATATTTTGTTTGGTATTTCGCCTTCTTCCATTCTTTCCACATGTCCAATCCAACGTAGCCTTCCTATTTTAATGAATGTTATGATATCCGGATCCTGGTATATGTTGTATAGTTCAAAGTTATACCTTCTCCGCCAAATCCCGTTTTCTTTTGTGCCCTTATATATGTGTCGCAAGATTTTTCTTTCAAAGGTGGCTAATAACGTTTCCTCCCTTTTAGAGAGTGTCCAGGTTTCTGAACCGTATGTGAGTACCGGTCTTATTAAGGTTTTGTATATTTGGCATTTTGTTTTTCTGGAGACGTTATCTGATCTTAGTTGCCTAATTAAGCCATGGTAACATTTATTGGCAATAAATATTCTCCTCTTCACTTCCTCTGCAACGTTGTTATCAGACGTAACTAGGGATCCTAAGTATGTAAAGTTTTTTACCGCCTCAATGTTGTATTCTCCTATTGTTAAATTTGGCAGCTGCCTTATTTGTGCGTTTTTATTTGCAGGCATATATTTTGTTTTTGTCTGATTGATTTTAAGACCACTATTTTTTGCAGCTCGTTCTATTTGAGTGAATGCCTCTATCATTTCTCTTCTTGATCTTGCGATTATGTCAACATCATCTGCAAATGCTAGTACTTGCACGCTTTTATTAATTATTGTTCCTCGGGTATTAACTGTTGTGTCTCTTATTATTTTTTCAAGTATGATGTTGAATAATATGCATGATAGAGCGTCTCCCTGGCGTAGTCCCTTCTTCACATCTATTGTTTCCGTTAATTCGTTTTGTATCCGGATTTTACTTTCTACTTTTAGTGTTTCTTTTATCAATTCTATTAGCTGTGTTGGTATATTAAATTCTTTCATTGCTTTTGTTAGGAATTCTCGGTTTATATTGTCATATGCGCTTTCGAAGTCTATGAAGAGATGATGTGTGTCGATGTTATATTCACTTGTTTTTTCAAGGATCTGTCGCAGAACAAATATCTGGTCTATTGTTGACTTCTGTCTACAGAAGCCACATTGGTATTTGCCAACTATTTTTTCAGCGTATGGTCTAAGTCTTTCATACATTACGTTGGACATTATTTTGTATGCCGCATTCAACAGCGTGATTCCACGGTAGTTTTCACATTCTAACTGGTTTCCTTTTTTATGTAGTGGTACAATAATGCCGCTATTCCACTCCTTTGGTAGCTGTTTATTCAACCATATCTTTCTTATCAGCTCATGTATGGCTTTAAGTAATGCGTCTCCTCCTTCTTTCAGTAGCTCCGATGATATTTGATCCGATCCCGGTGATTTATTGTTCTTTAATTTGTCCACTGCTGTTCTAATCTCTGCTATTGTTGGTGGACTCTTTTCTCTGTTGTCTGCTTGGTCTAATGGTATATCAGGGTTCATCTCCGTCCTATTTACCCCACGCTTTTCCTTAAAATGTTCTGTCCATCTTCTAAGTATCTCTTGCTGTTCTGTCAATATATTACCCTCCTTATCTTTACACATCGTTGTTCTCGGTTTGAACTCTTTTCTGCTTTTGTTGAGTTTCTGGTAAAATTTTCTTGTCTCTGTTGGTTTACTTAGTTCTTGTAGTTCTTGAAGTTCTTTGTTGATATATTCTCTCTTCTTTCTTCGGTGAATTTTCTTTTCTTCTTTACGTAGTTGTTTATATTCTTCCTCTGCTTGTCGGGTTCTGTGCCTCTGTTGCATCTGTAGATATGCTCTGTTTTTTCTTTCTGTTATAGTTTGACATTCTTCGTCAAACCAGTGATTCGTTCTTGTTCTTCTTTCTTTACCTTCCATGCCCAACACCTCTTTAGCTGTTTCTTTTATGATTTCTCTGCACTCTTCCCACTCCTCATTTAGGTTTTCATGTTTTGTCTGTTTTCTAGTTTGATGCTTATATTTTCTTTGTACTCTCTATTTTTGTTTGTTTCTTTGAGTCCTTCTATATTGTATCGTTCATGTTTAGAGCCTCTTTCCTTTTTGATGTTTGAAATTCTAGCCCTTATCCTACTTTCGACCAGGTAGTGATCAGAATCCGCATTTGCCCTCTTCTGGTACGGACGTTTATTATATTCGATTGGTGTCTTGAGTCTACAATAACATGATCTATCATATTCACTGTAAGTCCGTCTGGTGATTTCCAGGTGCCTTTGTGTATATCTTTTCGAGCGAAGTATGTGCTGGCAATCACCATGTTAAGTGATCTTGCTAGGTTTACCAACCTATTGCCATTGTCATTTGATTGCTCATGGAGACTGTGCTTACCTATTGTGGGTTGGAATTGCTGCTCTCTTCCAACTTTTGCGTTTAAGTCTCCATAAATTATTTTTATATCACTTTTTGGGCATGACTGGTATGCGGACTCTAATTCATCATAAAACTCTTCTTTGACTTCCTCTTCTTTTTCTTCTGTGGGGGCATGCGCATTAATTAGGCTGTAGTTGAAGAAACGTCCTTTAATTCTTAAAATACACATTCTGGGACTGATGGCTCTGAAGTCTTTTATTATATGTCTTACTCTCTTGTTAACTATGAATCCAGTGCCCAAAATGTGATCTTTAGGAGCGCAGCTGTAGAAAATGGTATGGCTCTTTTTTTCCATAATATTGTTTCCAATCCACCTCATTTCTTGTATGGCAGTTATGTCAATTTTGTATCTACTTAGTTCGTTTAAGAGATTTTGGAGAGCCCCTAATCTGTACAATGTTCGAACATTCCATGTCGCAACCCTCAAATCGTGTTCCTTTTTCTCGCACAGTCGTCGTCGTTTAATCAGTCCGGCTTTTCTTCCTTGAACGTTCATAACTCATGGTTTTTCTAGGAGAAGGTAGTTAACCTTCAGCCCAACCCCCTATTCGTCGGAGGACCAAGACTCCCTTCTTCGTCAGCCCTGACCCCACCTTCCATGGGGGGTTGGTTACCCAATCTCCAGTGGGGTTGCTCAGGTTACCGGTGTGTACCAGCTTGGAGGTGAAGATAGGAATTGAGTAGGAGAGGCTAAGTGACGCCAACAGGATATGGCATCATATGTTGCGCTTCACTACCCCTTCACACACCTGTTTTTGTAGGTATCTTTGTTTTTTGTAGATATCTTTTTAATTTGAATTTTTGGATATTTTGAATCTTTTTAACGGCCCACTGAGATTCTAATTATTCAAGTTTCGCTGTACCTCTTGATAAAGAGAGCGGTAAAAGAAATAAATAATAAAGTGAATAAATATACATTACTAAATAAATGCTAAAAATAAAATAAAGACCATTACACCACATTGTTCACTACTTTTATACTAGGTTCATCATAAAACCATTTGGTTAATATTATTTTCCATTAAGTGCTCATAATTGCCTGCAATATATTTCACTATAAAACAAAACGATTACCTTTGTCTCCTCTGGTTCAGCTATAACTGCTACCCTATCGATCTCCTTTTTGCCGGACCTCTGCAGATGTTTTGGCTTATCTCTGTATGGTAAAGCCTGTTGAAGCTTTTTGGGAATAATAAGCGGCTTGAACGGTTTAGGCTCTCTTTCAATCGTCTGTAACAAAAAAGAGAAATTGTAAGATTATTTAAAATAATTTAAATTTAAATTATTGTGCTTTTTAAATTTAAAAAAAAATTTAAAAAGCACAATAAAACTTTTATTGTGCTTTTTTTATGAACGTATCACACAATACTAAAAATTTCAAATGCAGGTCTAATCTAGTTATCCAGATTTGCCATGATTTTTTGCAGTGCTTTGTCTCGTTAAAATTTGCTAAATTTAGTGGCTGGAAATAATTAGAACGATAATCATTATCAAAATAACTTCGGAATTGGGACAATATTGGAACAGTGCTCTAGAATAATAAAAAGTATCTGTCTAATGTGGTTTGTAAGATAATACAATTATCAACTCTGAATAAAACCACATATTGTAAAAACAATCTTTATTTTTCAACACATGGGAATTTCGACATCTCTGTCATCATCAGCTATAAATGGAGGGGAGTCTAAATCTGAAATGCACAAGAATATGCAACTTTAAGAAAGAACTTAGTGTACGGAAAATTATTTAATATAAAAAGTATGCTACTTACGGAGTATAATTAAAAGGAATTGGCTAGGATGTCAACGCCATAGGGGATAATTATTAAAAAGGACTAAAAAAGTCAAATTGTTCGTTCCCAAAGATTCTTGACCCCATTTGTGATGTCATTAGGTGAGTTTTACTCTTAATTTCTTTACTATTATATATTTTAACTTATCTTCTTCCCTTTCTATTACTTTGCTCGACCGGTGTTTTTACCGTTCTCATTATACGTTATTATGTCGTGGGATGCGCAGGAGTACACAATAATTTGAAATAACGTTAATTCCAGTCCCATATCCATCTTGGCATACACTTTACATGACCCCGTTTAGCATTCGATAATTGCTAGCATACTCCTTTTACCGGTCTCTTGTTAAATTCAAAAGTAAGGTTGGTTGAATATTAAGTTTACAACCAAATTCTCTTGTGAAAACCACCTATCTGCACTTTTGGTTTTAACAGCTTTTATAGTTATCTCACATATTCTTAACATCCATTAGATTTTACATAAATCTCCATACCCCTTTAAAAGATTATAATTACCGAATGTATTAAATAGTTTCGATGCCGATTGATAGTAGATATGACAATACTGACACATGCCACAAATTCTGGTCGCATCCTCTCTCTCCAAAATGGTACTCAAAAGAGAGCAATTGGACTTCTGTAGTCCTTTTTAATAATTATACTCTGTGGCGATAAAAACCTAGCCATTTTCTTTTAATTATACTCCATAAGTAGCAAATTTTTTACATTAAATAATTTTCTGCATACTAAGCTCTCTCTTCTTCTTCTTATAGTTCCGTGCACCTCTAGTGCGTTGGCGAATTATCTTAAGGCCAGACGTCTGTCTTCTGCGGCATGCAAAAGATCGCCAGTGTTATTTATGCCTGTCCAGTTCTTTATGTTCCGCAGCCACGACATTTTTTTGTGACCTACTCCTCTCTTGCCGTCAATCTTTCCCTGGATGATCAGTTGAGGGATTGCGTATTTTTTTCCTCTCATAATATGGCAGAGGTATCCAATTTTTCGTACTTGATCGAATTGAGTAGTTCTCTCTCAGTATTTGCCTTTCTTAAGACTTCCTCGTTTCTCACCCTATCTGTCCATGGTATGCGAAACATTCTTCGCAACATCCACATTTCGAAGGCCTCCAACTTATTAATGGAAGGTACTTTTAACGTCCATGTTTCCATGGAGTATAACAATATGGGCCATATGGACCAGTTCTTTCTTAAATTTGTGTATTATTGCGCATTTTAGATTTAGATTCTCCTACATTTTTGGCTGATGATGACAGATATGTCGAAACGCGTCCTATGTGTTGAAAAATAAAAACTGATTTTACAATTTGTGCTTTTACTTAGAGTTAGTAATTACTTACAAAGAGTTGGTAATTAGTTACAAACCAATGGTAGGTAGCTACCATTTCACCGTTTGATTGATTTATTGGTTCAATTAAGCATGATGTTTTTGCAAAATACAATTCGTATCAGATAATCAAAGGCCTCTCAAATTATTCTTGAAAATAATACATGGTCGTATAAATAAAAAACTGGAAGAAGAAATAGATGATAGTCAGTTTAGGTTCAGGACCGGACTATGAACCAGAGAAGCGTTATTTGCTTTTAATGTGTTAGCTCAAAGATGCATGGATATGAATGTTGATGTGCATGTTTGTTACGTTGATTTTGAAAAATAAGACATGAAAAATTAGTCCAAATTCTAAAGACAAAAAACATAGACCATAGAGACTTACGAATAATAACAAACCTCTACTGGAATCAAAGAACACAAATCGTAATAGATAACGAACCCAGTCCAGAAATTGAAAACAGGAGAGGAGTTAGACATGGATGTATTATGTTCCCATTACTATTTAATATATACAGTGGAGCCATTTTTGAAGAAGCATTACCCTTTCAAAGTGAAGGAATAATAATTAACGGAAGATCTATTAACAACATAATATGGACATAATATGGACTAAAAAAGACCAAATACATGATAATAACAAAGAAAACAAATATACCAACAAAATACATTTGGGAAACGTACCGATAGAAAGAGTTGATAAATACAAATACTTAGGAACCTGGACTTCGAAGTCTTTTCGGACGCTTGGAAATGCGTTTGTAAAAATGAAAACAATTCTCTGCAACAAAGACCTTAGATTAGAACTGAGAGTAAGAGCACTGAGATGCTACGTGTTTTCGATACTGCAATATGGACTTAAAAGCTAGACATTGAAGCAAGAACACATAAATAAGTTACAGTCCTTTGAAATGTGGTGTTACAAGAGGATGCTTAGAATGACATGGACACAGAAGAAAACTAACACGGAAGTATTGCGAGAAATGGGCAAAGAATGCGAAATAATAAACAGAATAAAAATAAGAAAGTTATAATATCTGGGACACGTAATGAGGGGACAACGATATAAACTGCTAAGGCTGATAATACAGAAAAAATAAGAGGTGGAAGGAGTATAGGAAGAAGGAGAGTGTTATGGTTGAAGAACTTAAGGGACTGGTTTAAATGCAGTTCTATAGAACTCTTCAGGGCAGCAGTAGATAGAGTAAAGATAGTGATGATGATATCCACCCTCCGATTGGGAGACGGCGCTTAAAGAAGAAGAAATCAAATGCCAGCGCACATAGCTCAACAATGATACCCAGGAATTTGTGTTAATGGCTTAGATGCGACGTGTGGCGCCCTCGAAGACCGTTTTTACGATTAGGAAGCCTTTAGTAGATATCAGTATGCTCTGTTTCTGTTAAAATATAATAGTGGTACATCTACAATTGGCCTGAAATATGCAGCTACAGTTTTCTATACTCCTTAACTGCAATATTTATATAGGATTGTTATGCTCCAGAATCCTACATAACGAAGCCAGTGGGTTCAACAAAATACAACTCGTATCAGGTATCAGATAATCAAAGGTTGCGCACATAGGCGAGAGTGGTACATATTGACAAATAGTTCACAATAACACACTGTTATTAACTAAACCAAATTTGCAGCCACATTGCCACTAGCGCTGCAATGGATACTCCATAATGCATTGCGTCCGCTGACAGTAGTTTGTTTTGATATACCGAGTAGTAGACATTATACGACGTGTTTTATTTGTGGCTGAGATTTCAAAACTGGAGCATTTATAAAATCTATAAATATCGTTGCGAATAATTGGCGGGTTTTTACCGCCAGTCAGAGATGTTTTTTTAAAGTCTTCTTAACGTGTCCCATCCCTAAGGACATTGGCGATCATCATGGCCCATTTGATTCTATCTGCAGCCGTTCTGAAAAGTTCGATTGACGTTTTTTAGAATAGAACTTCAAATTGGAGCACGCTGAAAAATTTTCCAATATTTTGGTTTCTATGATACGCAGAAAAATCAATTAGTTTGTATTTGTCCATAAAAAAGTTGAATTTTATTATTATTTCGTAAGAAATATTTAAATTTTATTGATTAATGTATATTATTTACATAAATATATAATAAAAATTATTAATTCTTCTTGTAAAATACAAAAAGATTCGTTTCAAAATTTGTTTTTAAACTATTTATTCAGAGAGTATCAAACGCTTCTTAAAAAATGAGTAATTTCATATTTTAATTTAAATAAACATATTTGGAGTGCGCTTTGCAATACTTCTTCAGAATAAAGGATGAAGAGAAGAGTAACATAATGCACCCCTGGCGCATTCCTCTTGTTATGGAGACACTACTAAACAGGTTTTCGCCATTCAGGCTTTAAACCTAAAGAACTATTTTTAAAAGTTCTGAAGTGTATGAAAATCCTGCAAAATGAACTAAAAAAGAAACTGACTACTTTAGAATCGAAGATTTCAGTGATGTCATTGGTGTTTGTGATTTGGTTTTTAACTTACCGTGTAAAGGCTGTCTTTATTAGGTTCATTTCTGATTTCCCTTTCCCGTTTAATTTCACCGGTGGTTCTAACACCCTTCCAAGAGTTTCTTTTCTCTGGCGGTAATAATAACGTATTTACAGGAGCATAGAAATTTGGTACATCAACTTTGAACCAAGTTCTACAGAAAACAATATCTAAAACAGATACATTTACAAGTAAATAAAATATACTAAAAATGTAAAAGTAATTCTGAACTTCTGGATAAAAGGAACGCAACACAAATTGCTGCAAAAACATAAATTACTGTTGATATATTTTTACTTAGAGTAGTTTCGTTACTGGTCGTTCTTGTGACATATCATATAACCCGCTGCCTTTATCTTCGCAACCAGTTCCGCTTATCCATACATCAGCTTGTTGTTGCTTCTTATGCGGCACATTCTTTCTTACTCACCAGACAACAAGAAGTTGTCATAAATTTGGAAAAATCTATACCTCAAGTAAGAGTTATAATGAGCGAGGATACAGAAATTCCTCAAAATTTGAAAAGTATCATCCTGGCGAGACGTTGTGGACTACATTTAGATGTTCTGGAAAGCGAGGGACTCGTTACTGACGGAATGTTGATAGTCAAGTTTCTTGTTAATGTAGATGAGATGATTCCAGTAAGCATTGCTAATGCGTCTAACAAGCCTTTTATATTAAAGAAAGACAACAAATAGCATTCTGTACTACAATAGAAAAAATATCAAGTGCGAAAAGTATTTAAAAAAGAATATAGCTTCAAGTTGCCCAGCTGACGCTAGCGTCTTAAAACAACTAATCAGAAATGTTGATCACGTTCTGTGTTGTCTTGACAACAACTGAAGAACCAGACAAAATTAATGAATTTATTAATGAAAACTACATTTTTGAATCCGAAAAATCTAAAGGGTGTACTAGTTTAGTTCAGTATTTTACTTATACTGGAGATGCAAGATCAATTCGTCAAGCCCCACGGAGATCACCATTGACTAGACAAAAAGAAGTTGAAAACATAATACAAGACCTGATAAATGCCGATATCATCGAAGAAGCTTCAGCCCTTGGTGTTTAGCAGTAGTCTTGGTAACTAAGAAAAACGGATCTACTCACTTTTGTGCGGATTCCGCAAGATTAAACCAAGTTACATAAAAAGACCATTGTCACGAATAGATGATACACCAAACATTTCATTAGGTGCTAAATGATTTTCGACCTTTGATTGAAAAAGCAGCTACTGGCAAGTAGAAGTACATCCTGATGATCAGACAAAACAGTTTTTTCAACTGACAGTGGTCTTTACACGTTTCAGGTTCTACCATTTTGTCTTTGTAATGCTCCAGCATCGAGTTAGAATCTATGGAGAGAGGGCATCACGTGACTAAAAACGACCTCACTTCGGCCATATTGTTAAGAATTGTTTCGACACTTTTGACAGATCGTATATGTTTGTTTACATTTGTTGTTTTTCGAATATTTTTAGTTTTATAATACTTTTATAAAAACTGTAATAATATATTGTGATAGTGCATAATAATGGTTTCTTGTTCTCAACGTAGTTGCAGTAGCAGAAGCAATGGTAATAAAAAATCTTCAGGAATATTGTTCCACAGGTTAGTATACAAATATGTAAACAAAGTAATGGCCCGTACTTCAGAGAATAAATTAATAGTATTTGACTGTATTAATTTATCTTTATGTATAATATATCGTGTTTTTAGCGTTTACCGCGGGATAAATAAATCATAGTTTATTAAAAATGTATTGCACATTTTTAGATTATGATTAAATCTTCTGAATAACTAGTCATATTTGTATAGTAGTTTTAATATTGCTGTCTGGCCCTGCTTCCACCGCCATATTGGTATTATCGTTAGCCACGCCTACCTACGCCGTTTTTAATACATACGTTAATATGCTCATAGCTTCTCCATAGATTCTAACTCGATGTGCTTCAGCTACGTTTGAACGTCTGATTGAGATGGTTTTAAGAGAATTTACCGGGAATAACTTAATAATGATTAAGTCCAAAACATCTGATGAGCCTCTGAAAAAGTGAGATATTTGACAGATTGAGAAATGCTACATATAAACATATCTTATAATGATTTAAAGCATTATAAGATATGTTTATAGAAAATATATAATAAATAATATAATAAATGTTCACTACTCCAAAGAGGCGTACTATTTAGGATATATCGTTTCCACGGAAGGAATTAAAAGTAATCCAGAGGATACTGTTCATATTACCCACAATTTTTGACACATTGTTAATTTGTACATTTAAAGGTATCCTTATTTCAAAATTTTGCTTAAAAATGTTGCTTTACCTTTTGTCCAGTCTTTTATAATTTTACCATGTATTACTTACCACTCAATTGTATTTTATCTTCAAAGGTTGCTCTGAAGCAACCTTCCGGTTTATTAACAGCCTTTTTTATTTGACCCCTTATACCAGAAACTGTTTTTATTCGGGCTCCTTCGAATTTTGCCACTTCTAACGAACTATTGAACATTCCTGCAAAAATAATATAGTTTTAAAATAGTTTTCGAAACGTACCTAAACCATTAATTACCTTTAATAAATGCAGTCTTTTTGTAAATTTTTAGCGGATGTCCTATTAGTTTTAGTTTTTTTAATATCCTTGTGTTCTTATCCAGTTCTAATACTGAACCCGTCGCTGCTATCCTAAATCCAAGTTTTTTAATCACCTGAAAAAAAATTATAAATCAAGATATATCACAATTGCAGCGAACGTCATTTATGGCGATGTGGCGATATGACACATTTTACCTCGAGTTTCCGGACTCCTACGATTAGCGAAACGAACGAGACGTCGGTATTAATTAATTGTCAATAATTAATCTGCGTTAGTAAAGTATTAGTGTTATCTGTTACTCAGACAGATTTCCCCATGTATGTCCAGTGCCCCATACCAAAGGATATAGACGCATATAGAAGGGCATTTTAAATGGGCGATTTGGTCGCGGTTATTATACTTCAAAACACTTCTGAAGAGGACAACTGCATATAAACTCAAACCATGACCATCATGAAAGATATAGTTAGGGGGAAGTGGGAACGGAGCTATTTAACGTATGCATCCACACTTAATAAAATGTTGATGCCACTGATTTGAAAACTATCTTTTTTTGTATATAAATTCGTACATGTAAATACAATTTTATAACTTTAATTATATTATAATTTTATTATAACTTTAATTATAACTTTAAATTAATGGAAATAGAAATTAACTAATTTCCAGTTGAAATTCTTCACTATCTCCGGATAGTTATCTTCAAACGCTAACATGGCAACCTCTTGAAATTATTCGGCGGCCATGTCTACGTTCAATGTATGCCTTATCGTCCCATCAATCTTACCTAAACAATATTCCAGGTCTGCTTGATATGCTTCCCAACTTGATCTACTAGTATTACGATAAGTTTCCTTGATATGCTCATTACCTGGCTCGATGATCCGAACAAGACACCTCATCAAGATATGCCATTTTCTTAACAGTTTAGTGTTTGTAGTACCCCAGGTCAGATGGTACGCATTCGCATCATAGCCAATGATTAATTGCAGTTCATTTTTCCTACAATCTCTCACTAGCTGTTCCAACTCCCTGCTGGGGTATGATAATCGACAATGAAACCTGCTAACAAAGACTTTTGTTAGCAGGTTTTTTTCTTCCTGAAATGCGTTTTCGTTGAAGCAGGTGTTTTGGGTTCTATCATATAGGTTTGATGATTCCATTTTTGATATTTATGTCGTGGTTTGCATAGTGCATTTGATTAATTCCTCTATACAATTGATGTCCATTAAAAACTTCAGTGCTTCTTGTCTTTAGAACTTCAATGAGACGGCGTAATGAAAAATAATATACCTCCATAAATAAAATATACTTACGTTGCTCTCGGAATCAACGGTTTGAAGCGCCAAAAACCCTGTGCCTTGTGGAGTGATCGGTCCCCAAAAATGAGCGTTACAAGTTAAATGTTCGGGGGTATATTTTAAATATCTAAACTTTAAATCATCTTCCAGCTTTCGAGTAGAGTGGTATTGTTTGGAATCGCCTCCAACCCAAAGAAATTATCAGGGGATCATTCGTTTTGAGAATTTTCTTGTACCAACGATGTTTTTTAATTTTAACATTCACGAAACCTACATTTTCTTCTCCCATATTTAGAGCGCCGATTACTGAAAAATAATAAATGCTATAAATATATAAAAATATAAATTAATATTCATAATAGAAATATAAAATATACAGCAAATACAATATTTTTTAATTGGTACATTTTTCCTTATATTCATTTTAAATACCAATTCACTCTGTCCTTCACTATTTTTGCGATCGTCTTATCTTTAACATTATATATTGTTTGTTATTTCATTAGTTTCTTGCTTTGTTACCTTATTTATTTTTGCACCAGAATACACTAGCACAAGATAGTGAAGGAATCCAATGTCATCGACCTAGAGTCACAATATAATTTAAATTTGGAATGATGTAAAACCATATATGGATGTCACAGCCACAAATTTAGTGTTAGCTCCAACTACATAAGAAGGCACTGAGGATGATCTGATTAGATCGAAAACGTTATGCTACTGTATAAATTTTGACGACACTTTTTAAAAGTGTTAACTATATGTTTTTTATACCTAAATACAATTGTGAAGTGTTTTAACTTCTGTATGTTTTTTTAAACGATGGTATACAGCCAACTACTGGGATTTTCCCATTAATTTTTATTTTTTTTTAATAAAATTATTCACACTTGGTTTACAGACATTTCTGCTAACGCCTGTCCTAAGTAACCAGCAGAGTTTTTTTATAAGCTCACGTTATGGACATACAATTATACGATTTCAGACACTTCAGGTAATATTACTTTTTGCATGATGTGGGATGAATCAAAGTCTGGACGTGGGGCAAGCAAGCGAAATGGCTTCAGGAGTTTTGAAGTGGACTGAAGCTTTTAAATGAAAACATAAGAGAGATTACTGTGTGGTCCGATAATTGCCCATCCCAGAACAGAAATATGGTAATGCTTTCCTTGTGGATAATTCACAAGTATCCATAGATAAAAATTATAAATCACAAGTTTTTATTACGTGGGCATACCCATTTAGAAGTGGATAGTGATTATTCTCTTATTGAAAGAGAACGAAAAAAACACCCTTTTTAAAAATCATGACTCACTGGGACTGGCAGCAGCTAGCACAACTTTGCTGTCATTCTAAACCATTCAATGTAATTAACATGGAATAAAATGACTTCAAAGATTTTAAAACTCTTTACAACAACTGTTCAACATTTATTATATAAGGACAAAAACTCAGCAGAATACAGACTTTCATATGTCAGATGTTGTTCACTTCCAAGTATGCAGAAACAATTTGGAATTACTTTTTTTTTCAAAACTAATTATATTTCGGAAATATTGAAATCTGTTGATCTTAACAGAAATACTAGACGTGTTGAATTTCCGTGCGCCCCTGCCTGTGATTCACTGTAAGCCAAAGGAAATATCAACAAAAAACACATACATCTGAAAAGTTTGCTCAACCAAGTGAATTTCATAATTTTTATTAAAATTATGAATATCCTACTCCCATAAAGTAGGTGAGGATTTATAAAATTTGTCCAAAATGATTTTAAGTGAACAACATACATCCTTTGAGTTTCGTTTTGCGTTAGTTTTGTTTATTCATTTTGTTTTATAGATATGACTTGTTTATTTCATTTAATTAAGTATGAAGAAGTGTGTGTACACAATTTATGTTAGTACCCGCAAAATAGGGAACTTGCATAAAATTTTAAATTCGAAAAAAATGCCTTAAATCATAACAAAACATAATTTAAAATATATTTCAAACAAAAAAAGTTGTTTTTATCTTTAGTTTGGCCTCTAAAAACGATTAAAATCGAGAGAAAATTCAAATTATAGCAGCCAGTCCAAAACGCGTCCTCATTGGTCGTGACGTCATATAGTCAGAATGTTCAAAGATTGGCACTATTAATTCATTACGTTTGACATTCGTTTACTTGTTATAGTAATTTTATGGTGTATTTCAGTTTTATAAATCTTTAGATAGTTGCTGTGAACTATATATTTAATAATATTTGAGTGTTTTTGTTCAGATATTTTTTTTTAAAATGACCG
This sequence comes from Diabrotica balteata, assembly GCA_918026665.1. Lineage (NCBI taxonomy): Eukaryota > Metazoa > Arthropoda > Insecta > Coleoptera > Chrysomelidae > Diabrotica > Diabrotica balteata. The sequence goes on from OU898280.1 coordinate 24,264,379, forward strand.
AAGAGGGTTTTTCCAAAGGCCAGTCTGATAACTTACCCATTGTAAATATGTTTATGGTAGCCACATATTTTCAAAACGGTGAAAATTTTTCCCTGGGAGAAGTTCGGGGAGTTAAAGCAGATAAGTAAGTACATATACTCCTATTTGATTAATTTTATTGTGATTATTATTCTCATAATAAGTATTTAATGATAAAACTTAGTACTTTATATTAAGTAGTGTCAATTTTATATGTTTATGCTATTGTACTGAAATTTAATCAAATTAACTTATTCATCGTTTGCATTTAGATCTGGCAGAGAATCATATGGAGATGCAGCTGTAGGATGGGTTCAAGTAAAAAGAAATAACATGATCTGTACTGTACTGGTAATCTAATAAATATTTTGTTGGGGGTTTTAATGGTTGTACTTTTACACAATGGTACTAAACAACACTTGTAGTATTTACTTTTACTTTCCGTAGTAAAAACACACACAATTCAACACTCTCTATTCAAAAACTGTATCAAACACCAATATAAACAAAATAGTTTATACTTTTATACAAGACAGAAGACCTGACATACAGACAATACCACCAAGTGACGTCACAAGGGTTCGCGCGCTTTTTCGATCGTTTGAAATGATTTTTGTACACGGAAGATTTTAAATTTGTATTGCTAAGTCATTATGAGTTTTTGAGGCGTGAAATTTTGGAAATCTTATTTTTAAATGAAACTGAACGTTATTATATAATAAAAAAAATGTGCAAGTTCCCTATTAGCATATAAGTTTATTAATAACTAAATAACTGTAAATTAATGACTTACCTAGTGGATAAGTGGGGTCAAAATGTTCTATAAACTCTGAAGGTACGCTCTGAAATTCCATTCTTACATACATTCCAGGTCTATAACCTTCAATTTGCACCCGAATATCATCAGGCATATTTTCAAATACCGTTTTATTTAACTGTGCTTGCTTGTCAGCTGATAACTTCAGTTCATCATAATAACTAAGTTTTTCCTGAGAATCATATTCGGCGTCAAATTTCTCCTTCAGTTTTTTCTTCTTTTCGGCTAAGGCCTGGGGATCTTCTTTATTGTCTTGTTCCAGGTTTTCTCGTTTACGCTTTTCGCCTTTTACTTGCTGAGGTTTTGAAGAATCGCCCGTGTGTTTTTCGCCCGTTTCTAAATCCTCAAAGTCGCCAAAAACTTCGGAATCATCACTTAAATCAGCTGCATCGTCTAGCTTTAGTAGTTCATTTGCGTCTTCACTGTCTTTCCATTTACCAGTGACGAAACAATTTATTATTAGTTCTTTATTCTGAAATAAAATATCAATTGTTAATCATTCAAGTCCTTATTTGTATATACGCTATTCACAGTACTCAGTGCCAACTGTCTAGTAAATTTGGTAATTCATTTTGTGCTATGTTGGTTAAATTTCGGCTTCGACTAGAAGAGACTGGACGATTTTATAAAACATACTGTACATGCTTATAGCCAATAATATAATTGCATATAGTAATTGAAAATTTAAAAGTAAAAACAATAGATAAAATAAACCAAGACTTCCATTCCGAAAAGTTCTAAAGAATAAAAACAAGAAATCAAAACTTCTCTTAATACATGAGGAAATAAATTCATTGCTAAATAAATAAAAATTAAGAAAACAGTGAAAATAGATATATTTAAAAACTAGTGTTAATATGAAATAGCTTTAATTGATTGCAATTAAAAATTAGAAAAACCTAACAACTTACTTACATCTGATTCAGTCCAATCTTTCATGACAGCATTCCAAGGTAACATTAACGAACTCTCAGTTAAGTTCATAACATCTTTATTTAGCTTTAGTTCATGTTGTTGTTTCGAGACTTTTTTAAATAGACCACCAATTTCATTGTCTTCGTCATCGTCTTCATTTTTTATTTCTGATTCTGCCGATTCTTCTTGGAAATCTAAAATATTACAAATTAATGAAGATAACAATAACTTAACAAGAACTCCAAGGAATGACTCGAAAACTTGACTCAAAGATGTCTGTTATTATTTTATTTGCCACTGGCTTGGAAATTGTTAATAAATTATTAAATCTTTTAGTTAGAAAACTCTTATATGATTATAAAGAAAAAAAAATGAAACATACCGTAGACTAGTCTCATTAAGTTTTTATTTGTACTCTGTCGATCCAAAAATGAATCTTTCGCTTTTTCCAATAAATTATCTTTCCATTTCATTCCGGTGTCTTCGTCATCTTCGCCTTCACTTTCTGACCCATCCTCTTCATCATCATCCGAATTTTCACTTTCTTCATCATCTTCTTGCTTCTTTTTCTGGCTAGACTCTATTTTGTTTAAAATATCTTTTACTTTCGAATGTATTTCATTGTTACTTTTGCCTTGAGACAATTGTATATCAGCATTTGGATGTTCCTCAGTATCTTCATCTGTTGATTCATCATCGTCATTCCTAGAAAATAGATACATTGTAATCATTTTCGAAGAAAAATCCTTCATATATTTTGGCCTAACCGAATCTCCAATGAAAATTTATGGAACCAAAGCAACCAAGAAAATGTCATAAAGCAAATAAGGCGAAGAAAATGGAGATGGCTGGGCCACACACTCCGTAGACCGCCAAATGACATTGCCAGGACAGCGCTGGATTGGAATCCCCAAGGCCGACGGAAAGTAGGCAGACCTAAGGGAACTTGGAGAAGGACAGTACTGGACGAAGGGAGAAAAATGGGAAAATCCTGGCTTGAACTCAAAGCACTAGCCAGAAATAGAGTTCGCTGGAGACACTTTGTGGAAGCCCTATGTTCCTCTTAGGAATCTTGGGACTATATATCGATGGTATAGTGCACAAATGTGGTAAGTACAAATTTTTAAGAAAATTAGTTAAGTACACATAGTACATTATTTTGAACCAAAGTTTATTGTGCACAAATGTGGTAAGTAAATAATGAACCGTGTAAGAAATACAAGTTGACATAATGTGTTAACTGCTAAATATAAGAAAAATTAAATGAGCCAAATGTTGTATGTGCCCTTACCACAAATGGTTTCTCTTCACTGTTCTAACATGAATGCACCAATGTGGTAAGTACGCACATACCACATTTTGACACACAAATTGGCAACGCAGCCTTACTGTCAGAGTGAACTTGCCACTAGTGTAAGCAAAGAATCTTTGGTGTAAGTAACAACGTATTTGCTCCGTTCCATTTTAATAAAGTTTAATATTATTTGAAGTCTAAAATAAGTGAAATATGAATAGTAGAGCACATCGTCTAGTACAACTTGCGTGTGAACAACAAAAAACAGGTAAGTGAAACATAAAAACTAAGACATGGATCTTCATAACCTCTAAATTGGAAATTATATTATTTTAGAATTAAAAATATATTTGTAAATACTAACATTTTTATTTATCTAAACATTGCAAAACAGGTTGTATTGTGTTTTTTTTTGTTTCTAGCAGAATTATTAGATTTGAAGCCAACTACTGAACCATCTAGTCATATGGAGATACAGATACCTAGTGGTAGTGAAGTAATTGCAACGAATAATCAATTGGACATTTCAGATGATAGTTCCTTAAGTTATCATCCTGAAACTAGTGAAGAGGACTCCGAGGAGTCTGATCATGAAGAAGGGCTTCAAAATATTTTTGGTAAAATATGAAATTATTCTATTGTTTATTTTACTTTACTGTTCACTGTTTACTTTATTTCTGCCCATATTTTAATTTTACAATTTATTTATTTATTTTAATTAGATAATAATGAAAATAATGAGAACAATGATGCACCTTCAGTACCTAGAATGAAAAGGCAAAGAAAAGCTCAGCCAGAAAACTGGAAACGTAACAAAGCCAAACAGAATCGTATAAGTGGTCAGGAATATGTAAATAGGTCAGGAAAAATTGTTCCTATGAAAGCTGTTAAGAACATCAATTGTAGTAAATGCCGGTAAGTTTTGACTTTCTATTTATTTCTTTTGGGTACTGATTGTGGATTTAGTACCCAGCCAAGAAAAATAGCTGAATGAACCAGAAAAACATTAAGTAGTGCCCAATCATTACATAATTGTTATTATTATTTTAGATATAAATGCAACGCTAATTTTAATGAAGATCAGAGAAAAGTGTTATGTCAAGAATATTGGGGTTTGAGTGACAGTTGTAAGCAAAAACAGTATCTAGCATCTTTATTAACATTTAGTGACGTTGTTCGCCGTAGATTAAATGTTAAAAACCCAAAAAATATGTCCAAACAATATCATTTAAGGTCACGTGGAGGAAAATTAATTAGAGTGTGCATGAAGTTTCTTTGTAACACATTATCAATAAGTCACCGCATGTTAGATACTCTGACTTTGTCAAATATGGGCAATTATTCTGGCACTGATAAAAAAATTGGTAAAAGACCAGTGAATGCTACATCAGAGAACAATAATGCACTTGTAAAATCTCACATAGACTCTTTTCCTAGGATGGAGTCTCATTACTGCAGGCGTGATAGTACAAAACTATATTTGGCATCTGATTTAAATATAAGTATAATGTACCGTTTATACAAAGAGTGTACAGATGAACCTGTGTCATATTACGTATATAAAAACATTTTTCATTCATATGATCCAGTATTAAGCTTTTATCAACCAAAAAAGGATCAATGTACCAAATGTAATACATACAATGCATCTTTAGACAAAAGTGACTTGGAAAATGAGTGGCAAGCACACAAGAATAGAGAAAAGGAAGCAATGCAGATGAAACATTCTGACAAAATAAGAGCAGAAGAGGATCATGGAAAAACATTTAGATCTATTTCGTTTGATCTACAAAGCATTTTAACACTTCCATTTGCAGGTGACTCTGCAATATTTTATAAAAGAAAGTTAAATGCATACAATTTTACGATTTTTGAACCCCATTCAAAAAATGGTTTTTGTTATGTGTGGGATGAGTGCAATGGTCAGAAGGGAAGTACTGAAGTAGCTACATGCATTTTAAAATATTTAGGTTCCTTACCTGATACTGTCAAGTATGTATCTAGTTTCTCTGACACATGTGGAGGTCAGAATCGAAATAAACACATCTCTGCTGCAATGTTATATGCTGTAAATGTATCTAGCCATTTAAAAATAATAGATTTAAAGTACATGGAGAGTGGACATTCCTACTTAGAAGTAGATGCAATGCATGCCACTATAGAAAGAGCAAGGAAGCATAAGAAAATTTACACTACCAGGGAATGGGCACTGCTAATCTCGACTGCCAGAATTAATCCAAGAAATTATGAAGTCAATGTATTAAATAACCAAGATTTTCACGATTTTAAAGCGCTGACAACAGAAGTATTACACAACACAACAAAAAACACCAACGGGGAAACGGTAAATTGGTTAAAAATTAAGTGGCTACGATTTTCTAAAGGGAAACCTAACCTTATTCTTTATAAGTACAATTTAAATGCTGAAGAGTTTATGAACATTAATATTAATCAGAAGAGGAATGCCAAGGTAAAGTTATTGTATTATTTAACATTTTATTTTGACTAAGTTGGAAAATTGAAACCTTTAGCTTTTCATCAAAGTTAAAAATGTGTTCACCACTATCACCAAAACTACTAAACACTAAACTTAACACTTGAATTAAATTAGCATCATCAGGAGGCAACTAAGATAGTGGTGAACACACTTTTCAACTTTAATTTTGACTAGAGTAGCCTTCTTTCTTCTTTTTACTGCCCTTTGTAAAGCTGTGAGAATGGATTACACTGATAAGTTTGTTATCTTGCAGGTAACAGATTTGCAGCAAATAAATTTAAAGAAGGCTTATCCCAATCTGCTTCCAATCAGTGAACAAAAAAAGAAGGATTTGCTCAGTTTATTGGAAACTCACGTCATACCAAGAGAGTATGAAGCATTTTATAACACTTTACCAACAAGTAATAGAATAAGATATGATAATTCTGATGATGAATAAATATTTGTATTCATTCTTTTTGCGAATTAAACAATTTTTCCTTGATATTTTTTATTTAATTTCATTTAGAAACTTATAGTATATAACTGTCAAATGGGGTATGTACAATATAAGAAACTCCACATGTGGTAAGTACATACCTATAAGTACAAAAATCTATATTTAAGTATTTAAAATTAAGTAAACTTTTTTAAACTAATAACTATGTGACAGATAACGGTTCTGTACTCAAGCTTACACAAAACTAAATTTATAGAAACAAAAACCTACACACACCATCCAACAGAACTTTCAAATGGCTGTACTGTAAAATGTTAGTTTTTGCACTTACCACAATTGTGCGCTATGCCATCGATATATATATATATATATAAATATATATAATATATATATATATATATATATATATATATATATATATATATATAATATATATATATATATAATCATTTTATAACATATAAATATTTCATAAATATAATGGATATGTTTTACAGAAGTATGACGTAATATCTATTCATTTCTGGAATTATAATTTAGACACCTATTTTTTTTATCTGATATAACTACAGTCAATATTGTTCTGAAGCTATTTTCATGTGGCATTTTAGTGTTATAAGTATCTTTAATGATAATTAAACACAATTTCACTTGAAAATACGTTTATTCAACGTTTCGATTTCCACTTGGGAAAAAGATAGAAATATTAAAAGCATTTGACAGATTTAATCATGAGCTCCTATTAAGTAAACTCAAAAATTTTGGTGTCACATTTAGATTACAGTTCTTAATGGTTTTAACTCAAACAAACTTAGCTTGATCTTAGTCGCACATAAGCTTAGGAGGATATTAACATGTATATACTAAAATGATATAATTGTGAATTAATATTAAGAAAATGGCCTCTGAGCAGAGTATTTAGAAACTAAATCATCATTTCTGTAGGTTTTAAAAAATACATATTGTGTATTAAGCGTTTTTAAGTAATAATTATTTATTTATTTATTTAGACACCTTACAAACACTATAGACTAATAGTAATGACATGTAAAAAATACAATAAATGACAGAAACGAACATTAATAATACAATAAGAAAAAAATACAATAAACCACTTAAACCTAGTGCTGATAAGCAAGCAACGTCTTAAGTTCACAGCTTTTTACATTAAATATATCCACATGTGTCAGTCTACTAAATACTTCATTACAAATTTTTAACATATTGTTTATTGGTGATATGTTTCTATAGTAATTTGTAAAGAGTAGATCTAGGTTAGTTATCCTTAACCTTATTTTTACTCTAAAGTAAATAAACTCAACTAAACCACAGTTTGTGTACTTAATACTGTTAAAAATCAAGTATATGAACATAATGACCTGACTGTTTCTTCTAGTGGCAAGTGATTGCAACTGAAATGAGTCTAACATTACCCTGTATGAGACCACATGTGGATATTCTTATTTTTCCTTATGTATAGAAAAAATCGTTTTTGCCCTTTTTCAATCATTTCTGAGCTTGAAAATGCAGTAGGAGACCAGCAAAACTCAAAGAACGATAAGCTCTGTTAGTTATTTCATAAAAGTGTATATTGAACTTCATGTTGATTTAGAATTTAACCCAAGATCCTTCATAACACTCACTCTCTCGCCTCGATTATCATTAAAATATAATAATCTTCAATAACACTATTGAGTTTTTCGCGTATATGAAACCAATGCACACTTTTTAACATTAAGTAATTTTTTAATCGTTAAACCATTGAATAACTGATCTTAGATCATCTTACAATTTGACTGCATCTTTCTTATTAGAGATTGTTTTAAAAAGTTTAAAATCATCGGCATACATTAAGCTGTTACAAGATTTAATACAGTCTAGCAAGTCGTTAATAAATAAAATAAAGAGCAATGGCCCTAGTTTGCTCCTCCTGAGGATGATACATATTGGTGAGAAAATCAATTACCTACTTTTACTGTATTCTTTCTATCTGACAAATGAGATTTTAATAAATTAAAAGCTTTTCTTGAGAAACCAAACTGTACCAGTTTATTTAAAAGAATACAGTGATTTACCTTATCAAATGCTTTTTCGCAATCAGTATACAGAATGATAAGAAGAAAGATAATAATCTTTCCTCTCAGCTTTGGGTAGACCAAAGCTGAGGTGGTACAACCCTCTAAGGGCTCTAGCACCAAGATGATGATGAATAAGTTATCAGAAAACTATATTTAAGTAAATTATATTATATAGCATATGATATCTAAGGGTGCACAGGAGGTTGAAGTTTTTCTGTATATTTTATTCCGACTGGAAACTTTTATGGTTTGTTCCTCTGTCCAAGAGAGACAAATACATGCTTCCTTTACACCTGTGTAACAAGTCCTGTTGTGTGATATGTGTTGTTGAATATCAGGCAAAGATTGCAAACTTATTCTCAGTTAGTTAGTATGTATATTATATAATGTATACTACACTAGCAGCTTGTTATAATTCCAATAAAAATCTCACTATTTATATTAATAAAAGCTTACAAATAAATACTTACTCCAAATGTTCTAATGTATCATCAAAAACTACTTTTCTTCTAACCCTGCCTTCTTCTTCCACTTCTACATATTTTTTCCTTAGTTTATTTAACTCATCATCTAATTCAGAACTCACACCTTTTTTATCCTTCTTTTCAAATAACTGAATATTATCAGTGTCATCCTCACTATCGCTAACATCACCAGCTGTAATCTTCTCACCACCAGTGAAAATCTGAAGTTCTGAATGCTTTAATTTTTCATCTAAAGTCTCCTTCGCACTTATCAAGTTTGTTACAAAGTTATCTGTTTCATCTTCCCTTTTTGTGTGACTGTGTGAACCCCCAAGTTCCATGTAAACAGCATCTTTGTCATATACTATACCCCCCACACCCGAGAATGGAGCATATATCAGTTTTTCTTTCTCTATAAGTGCTCGTTTTTTGAGTTCTTCTGGCAGTGGACAGGGATCTGGGAGGAATGACAGATCATGAATTTTTAGATCACCAAACCCTAAAAGCAAAAATGTTTAATTAAATATTGCTCTAAGGAGCTTTCGGACTCAGCATGAACTAACTCATCAGGTTGAAACTGAACTTTTAGACTGTGTGAGCACATATAAACAAAAACCTCCTGCTGCTCCAATTGTGTCTGATGGCAGAAATTGGGACTGATAAAGTTGTGATATATAAACTTATTAAAGCTATTCTAAAACAACTAGAAAAAAGCATATCTTTAGTAAAACACAGAATTAAAGTGCTAGTTGATTTGATTTTGGAAAGTCCCTATCAGTCTCCAGAGTATTATGTGAACCTATTTCGTTACAACCAGATAAATTACAGATTCCTGCCTTCTCAATTTTTTATAGGGCCATAGTTCACACAATACTTGCATGCCCTGAAATTTTTAGAACATTGAAAATGAAAACATATTTGTTTAAGGACAATTGTGACAAGACATAGCCACAAATCAAACTTCTTTGTAGCAGATGATGCTAATAACTTTAAGAGCCACACATACAGCACTAATAATTTGTGATTTATTTATTAACAGATATACCATTTTTACATTGGAACAACATATATAAAATTTTACAAAGTAAGCACAACATTGGAAAATAATTAGTAAAGTTTAACAAAAACTATTAATTAACTTGAATACAAACTAATATTACACAAATAGCAGTCGCTTTATCACATTTTTAAATTGTTCTAAGGACTGGAAAAATAAGTCCAGATCACTTTGGTACCAATATAGTCTCACCATATGAGTAAGAGGCTTGAAGTATTCATAATTAAATTGATGAAATGGCAGATGAAATAATGAAGTATGTCTAGTTACATAAAGAGTGTTAAGACCTAATTGATTTAAAAGTTCAGGGCAATTTATCAAATTATTAACAATTTTGTAAAGGAATATTAGGCAAAAATAATCTTTTCGCCGATTCATAGAAACCATTTTTAAGTGATCAGCTATTATACTATAACTGTATGGAATTGTATCGTATTATTATATTATTATGTATGTGATTGTAGTTTACTGAACAAGCAAGACAAGCTTTTATCAAATTTAAACCGCTACTATGTAACTGCAATCTTTCCTTCAATCTCTGCTACATGATGGTTAAGTGCTATGTTATATTGTTATATGGCATGGAAACATGGATGTTAAGAGTACCTTCCATTAATAAGTCGAAGGCCTTTGAAATGTGGACATTGCGAAGAATGTTATGCATACCATGGACAGATAGGGTGAGAAACGAGGAAGTCTTAAAAAAGGCAAATACTGAGAGAAAAAAAAAATACACAATCCCTTAACTAATCATCCAGGGAGAGATTGAAGGCAAGAGAGAGTAGGTCGCAAACGAATGTTGTGCTACAGAACATAAAGAACTGGACAGGCATAAATAACACTGGCGATCTTTTGCATTCCGCAAAATACAGACATCTGGCATTAAGATAATTCGCCAACGTACTATAGGTGCACAGCACTATAAGAAGAAGGTATATTTAAATTACAAATAAGAGGATCACTTGCACTATCATTTTTTATTTTTGAATAACACTCTGATTATCTTGTGTTTTCCTTTTCCTTTGTGTGAAAAATAATAGAGAACATTCAAAATCCCTGAATGTATACGAGTGAAATAGTTTAATAACGTGTATTAAAACTTTGATAGTTTACCTGCAATATGTACATAGCTCTCCTTCTTTAAGGGTACTCCTCTAATATAACCATACAAAGCAACATTCCTGTCACATTTTGGATTTTTCCTTATTAACTCTTGATTAGTCAAATCTTCATACCTGTCTCCTATTAAATAACTATGAGTTGTTCTCCACTGTAGAGGTCTGAATTTCATTACAGAAATAAATCTTCCAAGATTTTTAATTTCATTTCGGAGATACTCCTCATGTATTATTCCAGATAAGTAAAACAGCTTGGCTCCAGGATAAACTTCAGTCCAAAACCTATGTTTAAGAGTTTTTTTGGTTGTTTTTAGTGTTTTGCTGTTTTTAATCAAATCTAAATGGGTCAATACACCCATTATTCTCGGCATGCCATGGACCTGGCATATGTTTAAAAACTCAAAAACCTCCATTTCAAAACCAAAACTTGCATCACATAATAATAATACTAAATCAGCAACTTTTGCTAGATCTATCATTGAATTCACATCATTATTGCACTCAAAAAAAGTTATTCGCCTTTTCTTACTTGTTACAATTGTAACAGGACCATTTATGTTAGTTAATGGTAACTTGGTAAATAATTTGATTAAATTATTTATTACTGTACTTTTTCCCACTTTTGGTGGACCTACTACAGCAACTACTATGGGAGGAGGTTCAATAGGTGTTCTGTCTACAAGAGGGACATGTTGCTTTTTGGTATCTATATCTTCCTTTCTTCTAAATCGCCGCTCAGCTCTTACAGCTGAATTAAAAGCAAATGCTTTTGGATTACGTTCTTTGGCACCCACTTCACCATTTTGAGCTTCTTTTTTTGCTTTCTTCTTTTCCAATTTTCTACCTAAAACAAATAAAATTATAGGTATATTAATATATCCTAATGCTCTCAAATGTTACAATTGCAACATGATAGTCCTAGATCGTGCTGCAAATTAATCTATTTTTTAGACTTGTGGTCTCAGTGTAAATTACTTTCTAGACATTGTTATAATAATTATGTTCCTAATATTGAACTCTCACTTGATGGCAGTCCCAAACAGATACTACCATGTTTTGTTAATTCTAGATGCAAGTCAAGCAAGTAGGTCAATAATATCTACGTATTCTTGTTTAAGGGAAGCACAACAGACTACAAAATTTTTAATATTCCGATACCAAAGTTAAATACAAAATAGTAAACAAGTTATTTTTATTAAAATAAATAATTTACCCGAATGTCTATCTCTGTGAGCTTTTTTCTTTGTTGATGTATCCTCCTCCATTTTAAAGGAAAAAATAGGAAATAATGTAGGTCTCTACAAATCTAGCAAAATTAAATTAAACCTGTTAGTTACTTTATTTATTAATGCAACGTGAATATTTTAAGGTTATATATGTTTTCTTTTCTGTCAAAAAATTATCAAATTTAGGTTACAAATATGACGTAAGAATCCATAGACATATAATACATGTCTATGTAAACTATTTGCTTACATATATTTAAACTACGATTAGTTGTGACTTCAGAAACTTCTGCACCTTAAATTCATGAAAGTAAATATCTTCAATGGGACCAAATGTGAAAATCGTCCAAACATTTCAATTTAATTGAGCTTGTTAATGTATAAATAATAAATAGAACGCTGTGGTTAAACTAAAATTTTCCTTTAAATTAACCAAAACTCCTTGCTTTTTCAATATGCATTAAATATCTGTCGTCTGTCAATGTCAATCAAAAGACAAATCAAATGTCAAATTGTGATTACTGGCATAATATTGCATTGAAGAATTACAAGTAATTTTTCTCAGCTTGTATTCTTGTAATTAAACTCATAAAAATGCCTCTTATGAATGAATTTGGTGCAATGACTGGTCCTGATGATTGGAGAGATGCTGCTCACAGTACAGGCGTAAGTTACATTTCGATACAATTTGATTTATCATCTATTAAATTATAAACTAATATTTCAGACCTCTATTATGGCTGCAGAGTTTGACGGCGGCGTTGTTATAGGAGCAGATTCTCGCACAACTACTGGGTAAATAAATAAAATTTAAGCCAAAACCCTCATAATTTAGATCTATATTTCTAGGGCTTACATAGCAAACCGTGTAGCAGACAAACTCACCAAAGTCACTGACCATATCTACTGTTGTCGTTCCGGATCTGCAGCAGATACACAAGCAATTGCAGACATTGTTGCTTATCATCTTAATTTTCATGGGTAAGATGTATTAATATATATAATGTATAAGCTCTATGGTATTTTTTAAGTGGCTATTGGCCTAGTATCTTGTACATTAGTCAATATGGTTTTTCATTCTAATATAACGCACAATATAACTACTTGGGAACTATAATCAATGAGTTGTGGGACAATACCCAAGAGATTAAATGTCGCATCAGAAAGACAAAGAGTGCATTATTGACTATGAGTTCTGTGTTCAAGAGCCATGACCTCACCCTAGAAACAAAAATAAGGCTCCTTAAATGTTATGTGTACTCAGTGCTTCTGTAAGGAGTAGAAACGTGGACATTGAAGGCGGAAACTCTATCAAAACTTCAGGCTTTTGAGCTATGCTGGTCATACAGAAGGATCTTGAAGATACCATGACAGAGTCACCAATGAAGACGGAGTACACTGCGGATTTGGTCAACATCATGAAGGACCGTAAGCTGCAGTACTTGGGCCGTATAATGAGAAATCAAGGCAGATACAAGCTACTTCAATGCATTTTAAGAGGTAAAATTGAAGGAAAAAGGGCCCCAGGACGAAGAAGAATATCCTGGCTTGGTAACCTGAGACCATGGTATAGAAAGACCTCAACACAGCTATTTCGTATAGCAACCTACAAAGTCATCATAGCCAGAATGATCGCCAGCGTTTGGAATAGACAGGCACACTAAGAAGAAGAAGATTCTAATATGATCGATATAATAAAGGGGAAATGATTCTTTTGTTAGTTCAATCTTCCTGTGGGAACAGTTTAATATTATGTAGGTTTTATTATATTTTAAAATTTTATTTAACTAATAAAAAAACTGATTTCTCACAATATTTAACAATAAGTAGTAGAATATGCAATGATTCATATTTATTTGATTTAACTGCAATGCATTATTTATTTTTGATGTCCTAATTAACTGATCATGACTATGGTGTTTTATTTTTAGCAACTGATAATGAAACATACAAAATGTATATCAAGTTGTTGTTTAGGATACTAATTCCAATTTGTGACTCATTTATCAAATACTTTATTGTCTCAAAATATAAACACATGTGAATACAGAGGTGAATATAAAATGACACTGTATTTTGACAATTGAAATAGTTTTAGAAATAAACAAACCCCTAACAAGAAGAAATAGGACAGAATGCTGTAGATGAAAAATAATCACAATGTTTATGAAATTATAAATTCACACACTTGGAACCATTCACACACTATTTGAAGCCTACATGGCAAAAATGATGAAGGTCACTTTTATCCATTTTGTATAAAAGTTAATTTTAAAGTTCAAAGACTAATTTTAAAATGTTCTAATATAAATTTTAGGTCGGTCAAACTGTTTATCAATGAATATGTAATTTATTAGTGAAAACGATAAAAATATTCTTAGACTTATGTTTTTTCAATTTATTTTATTTTTGATGATTTGATCGAAAATACACAAAAAAAAATGACAAAAACAGTGTATGTCATTAAAGCAATAACCAAAAGAATGCTAGTCGAAAATAAAATTATGTAACTACCACTACTAAACATAGCAATAATTGTCTTTTTTATTATATTATTTTTTCTTAGCACATTTTTTTGCAGTCTGTTTCTTCTTTACAAGACTAACTCTTGTTCTTTGTTCCTTTGTGTTGTGAACGAGGCTATTGAAAAAATGTTTGGCGGCATTACCACAAAACTGCTTAAGATGTTGTAAGTCCTTCCAATTGTCCAAACTAATTGGCAACAAATCTGAAAGACAAAATAATGAAGAAAAGTGGGTATAAATAAGAATTTATTACCTGTATAACTTCTGTTGGGTAAAAAAAATTCTTGGGGTCCTGCCATATCATCAGTTGGTAAAATAGTGTTGGTCCGAATCACATAAGTTTTGAAAGGCCCATTGTAGCTTGTTCTAAATGAAATATATTGAGGATGAATGGCTTCACAAACTATTTCTCGAAAAGGTCTGATGGCAAATGGACATTTTGTTTTAAAACTGGATGAAACAAACTGAGTCCATTGGCTAATTAGGGCTGATCTACTTCTATGACTATGGTAAAAATATAAAATTATGCAAAAACGAAATAACTTCCTCTGAACCCTTAGCTATGATATTTTCGGGGTAACAATAAAAGTAGGAATCGCCAGTAAACAGCATGTGAATATTAAAAGAATATAAAGTAAGTTGTCTTCTATAATACATGTCATTTGTTGTAATGTTTGGTATAGGAAGGTTTTTTGGAAATCCATCACTATTGATTCGAACTCTTTAATCATTATACTTCTTTTTTACAATCATAGAACACTTCAGCCTTTCGCAAATGCAATTCATGTTCTATTTCCTTCTTTCTTAGTTCTTGAAGAATTTTCGTGTCATTTTCTGGCTTCATTGAATCATTTTTATTTTTCAATAGTGCTGTTTTCTCAGCAGTATATTTATCTCAATTACTGCAGTTATCGCTGCATGGATATCCAAATTTAATGTTGTTTAAGTTATTATTAGAAATTTTGCAATAAAACTCATATTTATTTATTTATTTATTAGCAATAGTACAGTGTAATATTGTTCTGAAGCTATTTTCTTGTGGCATTGTAAATTAATTACTATTTAACTGGGAATAAGCCACAATTCCGAAGTGGAAATTGAAACGTCAATAAACATATTTTTACCTTTAATTGTGGCTTATTCCCAGTTAAATAGTAATTAAAGTACAGTGTAAATACAAATACTAGACAATAAATCACATTTCAGTAAGAAAATAGTAGTAAAAATTAACAATAATTTAGTTTCTTTTACACCTCCTTAGCACTAAATCCTACTGCTAACCGTTTTGACACACAATGATATCTAGGATATTGTGAGTGTGTCATTTCCCATATCATTTACAATTAACTAATGAGGTTTTTATCAATCATTTAACAAAAAATATTAAAAACAATATAAATTAAACATACAATTTTTCTAATAAAATTAAACTAAAAGTAATTTTTTGTTTTAAATAATTCCCTATTTTATGTTGTCTCTAATCCATTTAAAGATTTCTTTTTTTACTTTATGGTAAGGTTTTGCCCTAATATTCGTGGTAACTTATTAAATAATTTTGTTCCTACAGTATATATATGGTTTTGACATAGTGTATGTTTAGGACTGCTCACTTTTACGTTATTTAGGGTTACATTTCTTGTATTTATACCGTGTTCTATGTTTACTTTATAATATGTATTTTTTAACATAAATCTAATTACACACTTATTATACAGTTGATCAATATTTAATATTTCTACATATAACTAGTTTCTAACTAACTTCTACATATAATAGTTATATGAAATATCTGGAAGAGATAAAGCCTTTTACATATTGTACATTTTTCTTACTGTTAGACTGTCTGGTACATATACCACTGTAGATTTTTTTCTATTGTAGTGACTCTGTAGGTCCTTAAAGGAACTAATATGATCTTTTACAGCCACAAATGTAGTAGAAGGCTTTGCACAATGTACTTGTTTATGTTTACCCCTCATATCTGTAGGTGCCTTACCAGTTTTTTTAGAGACTCCTGAATCATTTGTAGATGACATCCAGTAATGCCATGTAATGAAACAAAAGCTCTCATGCAAACTGTCACTTCAATACAGTTACTATGGTTATCAACCAGATGCTGAACTCTTACTTTATAAAAATATGCTTTATCACAAAACTTGGCATCTTTTCATTTTTTTGTGGCCTGGGTCCTTTATTGAAGTCATGGATACAAGACCAGTCAAGTACTGTTCTACTCATCTCTGCTCGACATTCTATTAAATTCCTTAATAATGGTATTTCTTTCCAAAAGTCCAATCTTTTGAAAACATTTGTACCAGGAGCACTTACAATCTGGCCCTATTTCGTGTGAAATTCACATCAATTGCTTTACATCACATAACCTTTCACTACTTATTTTTCTCTTCTTAGATCCCACGTTTAAGTTCGGCACAGTACTTTCATCACTGCTATCAGAATTTACTGTCTGTCTTTCTTTTCATTATAATATTTTAAAATACACTACTACTTCTTTGAAGATGGACATAAACAAATCAGATTCTAAAGCAAACCATATACTTGCACTTGTACTAGTCAAATTACTAATCTTTTTAACTGGGCATCGTATAGCGACAGTGCAGAAAGACTTACAACATTTTTGCAGTGTTTCACATGGACTTTCAGCGTTTTTGTCGTAAATGAGATTATTTAGTTTGTGAATAACTCTTAGACTTACAGTGATACTGCCAAGCAGCCCAGGCGATTCGAATCTACTTTTTATAAGTAGTTTTTTGGTACAATATTCTCTTTTACCATAAAAATTGACTTTCATAATTTTTGCAGTGTAGGCTTCATTTATCCAAATATTGAACTGACCTTATACCCCCTAAGACATTTAGCTCCAAAGCATTAACATGTTCCTTTCGTCTTAGACCAAACATACTCTGGCTACATTTAAACACAATAATACTATGAGGCCAAACATGTTAAGAAAGGAAAAAAATAACAATAATTCATGTAGATTGTATGAATTTCATAACTACTACAGAGTAAAAATAAAAATTTATGAAAACAAGTAGATCTCTTTTTATGAAGTTTCACATGAATAATAGCACCGCTGAGCTGAATATTGAGTCTCTTATAAAGATGGGAATACTATATCCGTTTTTGAAGACATACTTGAGTGAAATGTCATTTATGACTTGTCAATGTAAAGATTGATTATAGAAATTAAAAAAAAAATTAGGTTCACAAAGGAAGGAGCTTATTTGTATCTTGGTTGGTTTTGGTTTAAATGAGTTGCTCTGATAGTATTTCAGCATGGTAGCTAGGGCCTGTTCTAGTTTGTCTTCCACTTCCTCAAAGGTTCTTTCTTGGGCAGTGATGGTAGTTCATTTGAGTTTATATTAAAGAGGATGAGAGGGGGGATCAGCTATCGTTTCTCTTCATCATGATATAGAATTGCCTGTTTTACATCAACTACTCAACAATTTTTACTAGGTGGTAAAATATGAGCTATCATAAAATTTTGACAACAGATTTATGTGATTCACTATATCATCAGTGAGCTCAGGTCAACTAGTGCAAGTCTTGTTATTTAGTTATTTTCTTAGTGCTATTTTATGAGATTCTGGTCGACTATGTTTTTTAATAGATTCCGGATGAGTCTTTTGTATATCTTAAAAGTATCACATTAAAGAGAGATTGGCTGGTAGTTTCTGAGTAAAGATAGATTCTTATGCTGCTTTAAATCCACTATTATTTTAGCTAGCAGGCACTGTTCTTGATGACCGGTCCATTGTTACTTATTTGTTTCCCACATGTGTCATCCACAAACCCATGACATTGTATTTGTAACCTGGTGTGAAAATGACATAACAATCCAACCAATGAAGAGTTTATTGCACAGACTCCTGTAATTATCATTCTTTTGGATATGTCGATAGTTCTATTCTACTAATGTATTAAAAATTTAACATATTACCATAAAACTTCTGTTCCAAATTAACATTTTTTTTCTTTTCATAGTATGGAACTTGGTGAAGAACCCAAAGTAGAAGTAGGTGCTGCCATTTTCCAAGAACTTTGCTACAATTATAGAGATTCACTAATGGCTGGAATACTGGTAGCAGGTTGGGATAAGAAGAAAGGCGGGCAAGTGTATTCCATACCAATTGGTGGGATGTGCGTGAGGCAAGAAGTGTCAATCGGAGGATCAGGTTCCAGTTATGTTTATGGTTATGTAGATGCCAATTTCAAACCCAATATGAGCAAAGAAGAATGTGTAAAGTTTGTCACAAATAGTAAGTAATTTTCTTAGAAATTACATAAATAAGTTCAATTTTCACATTAAAGTTTCCCATCATAATCGTGATTTGGTTGTTTTTTAGTCATTTGAATGTTATACTGATCAAAGAGTTAAGTTTTTTTACTTCATTATCGTGTTTCCTTTCAGCTGTTAGGGCATAAATTAGTATGATATTAATATCAAATTTTTTTATGCCATTTAACTGAAGTAGAATATCTCTCTCAGAAACAGGTGTAAAATGTTTCACATATTTTGTGTTTTATGGGCCTACTCCATTTTAATTGTGTTGATTATCTCCGGAGTAGTATAGTGTTCTGCCTTCTTTTTTATATATTCCAGAAACTGCCATCTGAACTTCGACTCATTATTTGTATATTTGTGCGTCTCATTTACTGAGTGCCATTTTCTAATTTTCCTAATTGTTAAAGAGGATAACCGAAATAATTGTATTGATAGTATTTTTTGTTATACATTATATACTAACATTTATTTATCTTTTTAGCATTGGCACTTGCCATGTCCAGAGATGGTTCTTCAGGAGGTGTAATCAGACTGGGAATCATCAATGAAGCTGGTATTGAACGAAGAGTTATTTTAGGAAATGAATTGCCCAAATTTTATGAAGGTTAATTAATTATTTTTTAAGCTTTGGTATGTTTTGGTATATATTAAAATAAAAAAATCAGTTTTACACTCATTTTAGTTCATTTATTCCTTTTTTACATCCCTAAATTAAACAAGTAACAGTAGACTCGCGATTATCCGAGTCTAGGTTATCCGAGCCCTTCGGCTAACCGAGGCAAAATTTTGCCTCAGTTTTACTTCTATAGTCGTACTTGTTGAATCATAATATCGAGTAATAAAAAAAGGGTTGACGGTCACAAGTTATATCGGCAGCTGTTATATGGGCAATCCATTGAAAATTGTGGATTATTGATAAGGGAATTGCGTGTAAGGTATGCTTTAGTTCAAGCTGATGTCGAGGCGGTATTTTCAGAAATTGGTCACCACCTTATTTCTAGAAATTTTTGTGTCGTGCTTTGTCTATAACTTCCTGTTCCTTTCTATGTTAATCAGTGTGAATTGAACTACCGATTTGTTTGCTGTCATTCAGGTCGTCAAATTAAGTTACTGTACGGTAAAGTGTTTCCTTTTATATACTGTTTTGTGTACTTATTCGAGTTTATTAGCAAAGAATATAGACGCTTATAGAAGAATCTTTCACTGTTATGTTTGAAAGTTTGCAAAAGATGATCGCACGTTATGAAAAAGAATGAGAGGGTGGATCGAGAAGGGAGCGGTCATGTCAACGCTATTATTGCTTTTAAAATATGAAAGAGTGGGGCAACAAATGCAACAGATATTTTTATGTATAATGCCAGAGAACTACGAACACATAATGCCGCGTGGCCGTAGAATAGGATTAAATTTTTTGCGTTTTATAATATTTTTTAAAGAAAATAATAATATTTTAACTTTTAATAAATGAATCCTATTAGAAAAAATATTATGATTCGAATTTTTAATTTAAATAGGTACAAATCTACAAATAATATTATAGTTAATAAGAAGAACTCTCTTCTTATTAACTATAAAATTAATTCAACCAATAAAGTCATCAATCACCGGAATTAAATATTTCCAAATTTTCTAAATTTAATAATTTCTTCTTTGTTTTTAATATAAAATAACAAAATGTAAAACACAACACTGTTTTTTCTGCAGAATAATGGAAACATGTCTAAAAAGCTTAATGAAAAGTCCTGAGAAAATCAAATTTTTGGTTGAATTAACCCAAAATTAACGAAATATTTTAAAAATATATTTCGTTAATTTTTGGGCAGAAAAACAGTATAATAAAAATTTATGTGACGGTTTTTCGTTGTGTTGGAACAAACCTATTTTTAATTCAAAGTTATAAAATGTAAAAAATAAATGCTTTGAATATTGTAAATATCATACCTTTTTAAATTTCAAAATTCAAAATTTAACAATTTAATATATTGAAAATAAAGATTTTATTGTGAAAAAAAAAACAAAAAAAGCATGGGATTTTTTTTAATCGTAGATGCAAAGTTAAATAAATAGCTCCGTTCGTACTCCTTTCCCACTTTCCCCTAACTATATCTTTTATGAGATAGTTTAAGCCGACTGCCAGATGTGTTTTAAAGTGTAAACCCTAACCAAATCGTCCATTTGAACTGTTCTTCTATAAGCGTCTATATTCTTTGTTATTAGTTTCGGTTTCATAATTAATTTTTCATAAGTTGATTTTTGTGAGTGGAAGAGAGCATCTTTCTGTGCAATATGAGTGAAAAGCGGAAGAGAGTAGTTGTATCTTTGGAAACAAAAGTGAATGCAATTAAGAGGTTGGACAAGGGTAAATCAATAAAGAAGGTTACTTCAGATTTAGGTGTCGGAGAAATAACTGCAGATTGGAAGCGTAAGCGGAATTAAATCAAATAGTGGGTTAACTGAAGTGTGAGTGGTGGTAGTGGATTGGCCCGGAAGACTATGAAGAAAGGGAACAAACTTTTGAGTCATTATTCTTCTGGTTTTCACAAATGAGAGGATTGGGCAGCTCGATAAGTAGTCCACTACTCCAAGCAAAAGCTATTGAATTCCAGATGAAGTTTATGGATGGAGAAAAAAACTTTTGTGCTAGTGAAGGATAGATTGACTTATGGAAGAAGAAATATGGCATCCGACAATTGAATATTTGCGGCGAAAAACTTTCTGCTGACTCAACTGAAATTGGAACATTTTATTTAAAACTACAAAACATTATCCTTAAAGATGGACTAACTTCAGACCAAATATTTAACTGTGATGAGACAGGCCTTGATTTTAAAATCTATAGCAACCAACGCAATGCCTAGATCGACTGTAATCCTTTTAAGGACTGGTTTTGTTGTGGCTTTGTTGTTGTTGGACAACGCATGATCCCACCAAGATGCGAGTGAATTGATTAGTGGTGACATACGAGCTGTGTTCCTTCCACCCAATGTGACGTCTCTCAACCAATCCCTAGACCAAGGTGTTATAGAACCAATGAAGAGGAATTATCGGCGGAAGCTTTTTCAGGTACTGCTAACTAAGCTGGATGAAGGGTTGACTGTAATTGAGGCATTGAAGAAGATCGCAGTTAAAGATGTTTGCTATTGGATTGCATCTGCTTGGGATGACGTAAAAGTGTCCACTATTCAGAAGTCGTGAAAAAAATTATTTAAGATAGACAACAAAACACAAGATGTTTAAAATGAAACTGATGACTGTGAAGTGGATTCTCTAACGAACCTAGGCAATCAATTACCAGTAGAACAAACAATTTGAAACCAAGACATCATCGATTTGATGAGTCTAGATGAATAAATGGAACTGACAGATGATGCAAATGCCAATCTAGTTCTAAACCTCACCCATGAAGAAGAAGAAGATACAGATGAGATAACTCAAAAGATTTCTCATTCCGATAGATTGAAGCAGATCCCGCATACATAAGGTAACATTTATAAGGTAAATTTTTTTATCTTTTATACTATGTTTATATTAGTTTTTAGTTATTAAAATAAACACATTAATCATTATTTATGTAGGTACAAATTTTTCTATCATTAAAACCAATCTCAGTCTTAACCGAGTTTTTTCGGTATTCGTGATAGTCGAATTACCTCGGATAATCGCGAGTCTAGATTTAATCATGCCAATTGCCAATACATCATATTTATGTTCAATAATAAAAGTCTTTTGTAAATGATTAATTATACTAATTATCTATGAGAGTTCACAATTATTTTATAATGTTTAAACAGTACCTGGTATTATTTTTTATGTCGAAATAAGTTAACTGTAAATTTATCAATTTAATATTGTGTGTGTATGCATATTAAAAGTAGGGTACCAGTGATGATGAATGAATCTTCTTTCCAGTGTTTCACAATTACACAAAAACTGAAATGTTTGTCTCACAGTGGTTATATAATTACTGAGTGTGAGTATGCCGAAATAGCTTAACACGTTCACGACGGCATTAAATTTGTCAGTAACATTTATTGACGTTACCAGATCCCTGTATCTGGTAACACTGTCTACTGTTCGGACGATACCAGACCTATGGATCTGGTAAACATATTTATAAATAAATGGTTTCTGTGACTTTGTATTTGAAATTACCTTGAATCTAACACTGCCATCTCATAGTAAACACTCTAATCCATTTCTGGCAGACATAGTATCAGATTCCGATGTCCGGTAAAGTATTTACGGTATATAAAAAATATACTGATACTTATGTGGCAATTTGAAATATTTTACTTTTAAAAAATAAATAAAATGATCAATTTTTATTTGAAGTAATATTAAAGTGTACAAAAAATATATAATAATTAAAATAGTAATTAATAATTAGATATGTCTATCATTAAAACAAGTTAAGCACAAAGCCGGTTTCTTTTCGCAATTTTCACAAAAAGTGTTTACTTTGGTCACCTTCTTATCAGCTTCCTTACTTTTCATAGTCTGTCTCAACTTCTTGTAACAATCAACGCAATTTCGTCTACGTTTTCTACCAGGACCTTCTTCTCGTTGCAGACAATGTTTTCGTTTTGATAAGTTGGTTTCCGAAATACACTCATTTTGATTTGAAAGTTGTAATGCTAACTGTTCACGAAATGTTAGCATTGGTATATTTTTTTTTCGATGTTTGTTTTATTATAGATAATCCAGCTGTTGATTATTGTAGCACCAAAGATTAGTTCGAAGACTACCTTACGATACTACTTAAGACCTTTTCGTAAGGAAGAATAATAAGCTGCCATTTGGTCACTGTAATCTACACCTTTTTTAGCTATGTTGTAGTCTTGGATAACTTGCGGTTTAAAAATATATTTCACTGGTTCCTCCCTTGGTTTTGATCTCTTTTTCTTGTCCGTAGTGCAGAAGTTTAGGGTATGCTCAGGTTTACTGGATAACATTAATACCGATCTCTTGTCTTGCCAACGGATTACCTTTATATTGTCCTTATTTTTGATGCCAATTATTTCATTTTTCTTTAGTTTCTTTTAACCTATTCCCTTTGGAATACCTTTCCGATTGCTTCTAAGAGTCCCACAATAAAAAGTTTGGCGATCTAAACAAAGATCGAAAGACACACCAACTTGGATTTTTGTAACATCCACAAATATTATTAAGGGAAATGGATTTTCGATATATAAAGAGAAGTCGGAAAAGTTTATTTTAATCGAGAGGAACTAGTGATATGGCGGAGATAATATTTACAAAAAATTTATCTTAATATAATATGGACTACATAAATTTATCATATGGACGAGACTTGGTTGAATGACGGTCATACGAAATCCTAAGTATGGTAAGACTTAAATCTTAAAAGTTCACGATAGGCTTTTAATGAGGGACTTTCAACCGGCTAAAAAGCACCTTCGGACAAAGGAAGATGCCTTATTATTATGCACATAGGAATCGATTCAGGTTTCTTACAAGGTGGGTTAAATGTCTACCTCTATCAAAACGGGCGATTAACATGTGGATATGAGTTCGGATGTGTTTCTGTTTGAAAAGTGGTTTTCGTCTATACTGACTTTTGTAGAACCTGGATCGATAATTATAATGTACAATGCACCTTATCACATCCTTCGTATGGAAAAAATACCAACTTCTGCATCTTGAAAGGCAGATATAGTAGACGCAAAGAAGCAAAAATATAGATTTTGATGAATCTATGATTACTTGATGTAGTGCGCAAACATAAGACTTCCATCAAATTTGCAGTAGACGAATTGGTACATAAGCATGGCATGACCGTATTAAGAATTCCACTGTATCATTGTGAATTGAATCCTATTGAACTGATGATATGGCACATATAAAAAATGAGAAAGTCCAAAAAAACACAACCTTTAAATTAAAAGATGTCAAAAAATTATTATTAGAACAAACCATACAAAATACAGCCGCTTCCAACTGGAAGTCATGCATTAAACATGCCCAGGAAGAAAAAGATAAAATGTGGGACGTAGACACGCGTGTTGATGTTCTTATCGAGCCCATTATTATTACTTCAAGAGACAGTAGTGATGGTGAATTAACATCTGGAAGTAAATCAGCATAAACAGATTTATTTTAAATAATAACTAATATAGTTTGAATTTGTTTTTTTTTGTTGCTGTTGTTGTTTTATCATTTGGAAAGTACCTGTGAGATCCTTCGTTCTACGAGGTTATGGTATTGGAAGTACTTACCTAATAACTTTTTGTAAGGTTTGCATTAGGCTGCCGGGTCTATTATTATTTTCTGTAAAGCAGTTGGTATTTATATTTGAATATGAATTTTATTTTAACAACATCAATAGGTACATAAGATCATTATTCCAATATCAGTACGTTTAAAGAGGTCTAATGTACAGGGTTCATTTCGAATTAGTTCTCACAATGATTTCCCTTATTTTAAAAATGTATACCCCACCATTGAACTACGTCTCTCGTTTCGTGCCCCTCCTGAGTCTATAATTTTAAAGTGATACCCTGACAAACCTATTGAATTTGGACTATAAACACCTTCGCTAATTTATGCCACTAGGTGTCGCTCTTCGGAAGTTGCACATAGCGAATACCAGGTATCTCACTGCCTTTGGTAGTCTGCTACAGTTGTAGACGAAACAGTTGGAATAAATGGAGGGACAAGCATTTTGGAGTTATGGGTGGTTTTATGCAAACCTTGATTGCATATTTGTTATTTTAAAATGTATATAATAGTAAATAAAAAAAAAACATATTTACACATAAATCTTTATTGAGATTTCACATACATTATTTCAGGAAAGACAAAGAATATAAAAAAGTAAAATAAATAGAATTTAACTTCTATTCTAATACAAGTTGGCAAAATAAATCCAACATTCCTAAAAATAATTAACGTTATCAAAAAAAAAAAAAATGTTACAAAACAGTCGGTAACTTAAAAAAAAGTCTAGGTAAGTGCAGTTAATACAAAATAAAAAAAAAATAGAACATCCTACTTGCATAAGCTACTTTCACATTAAAAAAGTAAAAAATATATGGATTTTTAAAAGATGGTTTAAACTGGTGTATATATTTTAAAATTAAAAAATTATATTATTGTGTGTCTTTTATCTAAACATTATAGATATAGAAGGTATGTGGAATTTTAATGGACATTTACTCGGATGGATACCTAAATACGAGCGAGTGAAACATTACGGTAGTTTATAACGAAAGTTGCTTTTCATTTGCTGAATAGTGCATATTGCACTAGCGCCATCTATCGGAAAAACGTTTGCTGAAACTTGAGTGGCGCAAGCTAGAAAGCTAAAAATTTTAATTATAAAAGAAATCTTTTTATTAACATAATATTCATTTTCCTGTAGTCTAATCGACTCTTTTTTATTATACTACAGTAATTATTTTAAATCGTTTTTTTTTTGTATCGCCTCTATTTAATCATCAAATAAACTTATTGTACAACACGACGAAACATACAAATGACGTTAGACCGCACTGTTACATTTTTAAAATTTTTCCTTTTATCAACACCAGTTCAACTATCTTTAAAAAATCGCTGATACAACTTTAGACCACTCTTAAATCTTATTGATAAGTAGAAAAAAAATATCACTGGCGCATACCTAATGAGCTTCGCTGAAAACCGTCATTAGATCATGCTCATAAAATGCGATAAGGGCCATCACACCCAAACCGGTAAGTAAACCGCCCAAATGTAACAGAGCTTGTCCTACGTTGCCTTCATCTTCGTGGGCAGAGCTTAATTCGGGGATCATATCTACCAAGGCGATGTAGATGAACATACCGGCAGCTGCAGCAAATACCCACGAACTAGCGTATTCAGTATTACCTACAAAAATAAAATAATTATACATTATCTAAAATGAAGGATTAAATACATTTTAATAAAAAAAAAAAAAAGAAAAAGAGGTTAGTCTTTGTAAATGGGTATATTTATTTTAAAAAACCCTTAAAAGGGCTACATCAATAAAACAAACGTTTTCGGACCACACAGTCCATCATCAGGTTTTAAAATTGAAAAATGCTAGGTCACAATGCCTGAGCCACCAAAATACTAGGGTAAAAACCCTTTAAATTACATTTAGTTATAAAAGATTGTACATTGTGTTGTAAAATAACTGTGATGTTTAGTATTAAATTAAATTTGACTAGAGGTAACACATGGCTGAATCGAGTTCCAGAGCCGGTGAGAGAGAACCTCTACACGCGGAGAACAGCTGGGAACTCAGCTGTTTAATACAGTTGACTGTACTCATTTACGTCTCGATATACAGTGTATCCTGCTAATGAATCAGATGTCCATGATGATAGTTATCCTCAAAATAAAACCGAACTAACTCCTTTTCATGTATACAGGAAACTGATCGATGATGAACTTTTACTTTGAGTAACTTAGTCTACTTATTGTAGAGGAGACTAACAGAAATGCTGAGCAAGGAAAAATTGACCAACGGTATAGCAGATCACCCAGAATTCATGCATGGAAATCTAACAATACAGAAGAAATTTAAAAAAAATTTTGGGTTGTGTTATGTATGTGGGAGTTGTTAAGCTTCCCAAAATTGCTGATTATTGGAGTAAGTCACCATTGTATAATTTTACTTTTAATTGTTTTGTAATGACCAGAAACATATTTCACCTTCTTTTGAGATTCTTACATTTTGCTGATAACAGGGCTGCTTTACCAAACGATCATTGCCATAAAATTAAAAAAATATTTGAAATGACAATTACGTTTTGCCCAACAATGTAATTCTGGCTCAATACTTGTTGTTGATGGAAGTATGATTCCCTTTTCAGGAAGACTGCTTTTCAAACAATATATACCTTCAAAGCGTCACCGCTATGGCTTGAAACTGTTTAAATTATGTAATCCTATAGGTTATACTCTAAAAATGATTATGTGTAACGACAAAATGGCTAATAAAGGGCAGGATTTATCGGGAAAATTGTACTAGATTTAGCAAAACACTATCTATAAAAAGGAAGAGTTGTAATAACCGATAATTGCTATACGTCTGTGCATTTAGCAAAACAATTATTAGATGCTAATAGTCACTTATTAGGGACACTACGTAAAAGCCGAAAATATGTTCCAGAAGATATACTTTCCGCAAAATTAAAAAAAGGAGAGATAATAATTGGAAAGGAACATCGTGATGGTATTGTAATAGGCAAGTGACACGATAAACGTGATGTTCTCTTCTTGATGACCAGACATGGAATAAACATGAAAGATACAGGTAAACATAAGAAAGATGGTGTAGCTATAATTAAACCTGAAGCAATTATAGACTACAACAAAGGAAAAGATGGTGTTGTCGTCTCGGATTAACCCGCAAGCTATTTTTCATCTCTGAGAAAAACTGTGCGATGGTACCATAAAGCTGAAATTGAAGTTTTATTGAATACGGATGTCATCAATAATTTAATAATATATAATTCTTATAAAAGCAGTGACAGAGACACTAATTACTTTTTCACCCAGTTCCTAGCATTGTCCGGGTACTTCAGGTTTTATCTAGAAAGTAAAGGGAAAGTCTCGAATGGAAACTGCACAGTATGTGGAGTGGCAGACACAGTCGATGACTGTGCATTCGAGGGCAGAATGTTCGACGAGGACAAAAACGAATTACACGAGAAGGTAGTTGGGGTAAGCTCAAATACGATAAAAGGGGACAGAGTAATCCAAAGCAATACTGAGAGAGAGAGAGAGACAAGGGGTGATAGAGAAAGAGGGGAGAGAGAGACAAAATACGGGCTATTCATGTGATGCACCGATCTGGAGAGGACCGACCGCATGAGTAGTGTTGTGATGAGGGGGTGGACTTTAGTTGGTAGGCAGGGAGCTATGAATGTATCTCTGAGCACGACTCTTCTGGGGGATTGCCACTCTTCCACCCTGAATCAAACACATGCCAAGCCATTTTTACCAGGACACTGCCTGATACGGTCTTTAGAAGATTTAGTCCTTCTCATAATAAAAAATGAGGTTGAGTTCACCGAAAGTACAAGCTGATTAAAGCCGTAAATGTCAAACATGGAACAAAAAATTTCGGTTTAGCAGTGTTGCCATGTTTTTATAATGTATATGATGTATGCTTCAAATATAAATAGATAAAGCTTTAGAAAAGTACATTTTGATTATATTATTATATTATGAATTCTGCAATTTTTGATTTATATAAAACAAGAATGGGTAAATATTTGTTTCTTTGGAGATTAATTGCAGTTAATTATAAGAAATTTTTTTGGCAATTGCCCTTTGATAGATTAGGAGATAGATTTGGCAATTGTCAAATCAGCAGTTGCTAGATTGCAACAGATGTTTGCAATTAATCTCGAAAGAGAAAAAATATTTACTCGTTATTGTTTCATATAAATTAAAAATTGCAGAATTCATAAAATAGTATAATCACAATGTACCTTTTAAAAGCTTTCTCTCTTTATATTTGAAGCATACAACATATGCATTAAAAAGATCCCAACACTGCCAAACCGAAATATTTTATCTCATAGTTGACATTTGCGGCTATATTCAGCTTGTACTTTCGGTAAACTCAACCAAAAATGATTTTTGCCTTACTCCTATATAGCTGTAGCCCATACACTCCTTTCTCCAGAAAAGCCTCCAGTTATGGGTTGAGCTAAATGAAGATACGATTTAAGATTCCTGTCCCAACATCGATCCCACAGCTCTTTATTATTGTAGAAGAGTGGTGCAGCCCATAATAGACAATACTGAATTTGTAGGTCTATTCCTAATCATATGCAAGCTGATATTCGAGAAAGATGAAGTCACACATGTTTTTCATAATGTTAATTTTTGTTATGGATGTCTTTTTATATTTTTTGAAGTACTGTTTCTTCTGATAATGAAATGATAATTTTTTCATTCAATTCGATAACTGTTAACTTAACGTTGAATCAATTTAAACAGGTTTATCATTTAAAGCGAATACTACATGATCTAATACAATTTCAAATTATTTTGATTTGACCTATAATTACTAAACAATAACATTTAAAATTTTTATGCACGGAAGGTTATATGGTTTCAATAGTTTTTATATTGATTGGGAATGACATTGTCAAATACTCGTAGTTTTATTGCCTGTAATACTCACCGAGCATAAGTCCGAAAATATTTCCAAATATGCACAAAACGCTGGAGAGTATATTGT
Source organism: Diabrotica balteata (assembly GCA_918026665.1). Classification (NCBI taxonomy): domain Eukaryota; kingdom Metazoa; phylum Arthropoda; class Insecta; order Coleoptera; family Chrysomelidae; genus Diabrotica; species Diabrotica balteata. Next base: position 24,294,354 of record OU898280.1, read on the forward strand.
AGAAAAGAGCTTGTTTGATGGTCATTCCAGCTTTTAATAACATAGCAAAATCTCCGAGCTCGTGAGGTAATTCATGGCAAAACACCGCTACTGTTGTTGAAAACCCACCGGCTAAACTACCTGAAAACGCTGCTCCAATTGCCATTCCATCGGTGAAATTGTGTAATCTATAATATAGGTAATATTAATAAATGTAACGAACTATTAGAGATTATTAAAAATATATAAAAAATATAATGAGAGAGGACAACGAAGGAATGACATAAATAAAAATAAAATTCTATGTAAAGGATATAATATTAAACAGTCAATTTGATTGATTTATCATTGATACAATGTAGTGTATGAAATTCTTCATATAAAACAAAACGAAAATGATAGTAAGACTAGTTGGGTTAACGCTGAGGTTTGAAGTATGACTTTGACCTAATAGAGGCCCGACAACTAGTGTTAAAGACTATTCGAAAGCTACAAAGTTCTATCTATGCACAAAAGATTTTTCTGGAAAGATCAAAGAATCCTTTATCTATAACATAAGCCTCTTCTTTAGAGAAGGATATATTTATGAAAACTTGTAGTTTATGTGTGCAAGTAGCTAGTAAGAATGTAGCAGCATCCTTCATTTGTCTGACGGCTGCCGCCATTTCTTCTAATAGGATTTCGGGACCTGAATTTTCTTCAATGGTGGGTTCTTGTATTGTTTCTAAGGTCGTGGAAAAGTTTCTTCAAGTATTCTTCCCATACTTTCTTTTTATCTTCTTTGGTTATGGCAAGAATGCCTTCATCATCTGTTATTTTTCCGCTGCTGCGTTTTCGAAACTTTCCAGCTATTTCCTTCACCTTTCGATGGATATTGAAGTTATTACATCGACTCTGGTACTCCTCTATTTCTTAACATTGTTCTGTTTTTTGTTTTTCGTTGGCTTCTCTTTCTTCTGACGATGGTATGTATTCTCTTATGTGGTATTGTACGACTGCTGAAAAACTCAAAGGCTGGCATGATTAGATATGTCCAGAGGTTAGAAGACACAAAAGCAAGTATGAAAATGGTGCAATGAAAACCAACAAACAAACAAAAGAAAGGAAAATTTAGAACCAGATGGATGGATGATGTGGAGGATGAATTGAGAACGATAATTATAAGAGAATGGAAGAGAAGTGCACAAGAGATATATGAATGGAGGAAATTAACCCGAAAGCAAAGACCCACTTAGTATTAGAAGGGCCTACTTTTCTTTATAATTATGGACATTGAAACCAGTGCATCTGAATAAGTTGGCCGCCTTGGAATTTTGGTATTACATAAATTCGAAGAAAGCGAAATGTGGGAAGCGAATCAAACGTAGGTTAGGAATAGACCGATTATGAATGTAACGTTTTTTCCGGCACATCCAACATAATGAGCTAAAAAGAAATCCAAAAACTCTTACGCACTGAAAGAAGGCTCCGAGAAGAACTTTTAAATCTCGTTAGAAGGCCGTTAATTTTATTAAAATATTTACAAACAGACTGCAATAGGGGATATTCAAATTATTGATACTCACCCATCACCCATTATGACCATCCAGGCTACGGACGAAAAATTTTTAGGTGCTGCATGAACATGTCCGTGTTTATGTGAATGTCCGTGGTGTTCGCTCTTATGTTCTCGTACAATTACAGTGTAATCATCATTTTTGTGTTCAGGAGTTAACATCTTATTAGCTTCAGTACAGATGTTCATATCAGACGGACAATCCAGATTCTGGTTATTGGGTTCCATTTTCTCTAGGGTAGAAGATTTAGAAATTTTTTGAGTATCTGATTTGGAAGCGGGGTCCAGGACAGTAGTGGCCGTTCTGTCTGTGTCATAATATGTATTGTCTTTAACAAATAAATACAAACCTTGTACTATAGGTTAATGATAATCAGTGGTATAAAAAGTACATCTATTTAAATAGTTAAATCAAAACGAGCATCGAAAAAAAAGTAATTGAGATATGTTATGGAATAAGCCTTTGCTTTTTATGGATTAGTAGTCACTCTCACATAATAATTGATTTGGCTTATATGAGAGTAACATATTAACAGTAAATTTTTAGTAAATTGAATAACTTACGAGGATTATCCATTATATCCTTATAGCAATAAGGAAAGGAATTGTATTTGTCCATACACTGTGTCTCATTTTTCTGATCTATACTTTCCCTTCTATCGTTGATGACAGTTATATGGGAATGTTTCTTCTGTTTTCCTTTCCTCCATTTAACGCACAACGAAATTAGTCTCTCCATGACGAAGAAAAAAGTGAGGCCCAACATAGCAACACAACCTTTCTGAATATTTTCATCGTGCGAGGAGTCTTCCGCCAAATGGGTGTGATGATGAGAATGACCATGTGTAGTACTCATGGCGTGGGGAAGAAGATGAAGGAGAGCATCTCCGGCTAATGTGCCGACGGCGAGAGCGACGAGAAATTGTATGAGAGGCTTGTAGAACCTAAAAACATAAATAATGGTACTTATTTGTGATATTGGTGGAAAACACTTTCCTTCACTTTTGATAGTGTTTATTAAACTTACCTCTTCTGCATAACTGGGATAATAACTAGAGATAAGACTCCACAAGCGCTTATAACTATAATAGCGAGAATAGAACACAGCCAGACAAATCCGTTATTTACAATAGGAGCAATGTCATCCATATCATGATGGTCATCTAACATTTTGGTACAGTCTTTATTAACTAAGCTATATAGTAAAATGGGACACATTTTGTAGAATGAGTCTTCGTTTATTTTTTCGTAAGAACTATTTAGTCCCACTGACGACGGAATCTCCTCAACTTCTATGCACTGCAAAATAACAAAAGAAAATATCACAAATAATGAATGGTGTGACCAACTAGTCCGAAAAATTCGGGCCTGAATTACGCCTGAAGACTTCCGGATTTTCATGTTTTGGTAAAATTCTATTTTGAAAATTTAAATAAGTTATTCTTCGAAGAATTCACGAAGTGGTGGGATGAAAAAAGTTGACAATTTCTAGAGTGGAATACTAATACCACATCCAAAATGCATGCATTTTATATTATGGTATTTTAGTTCTACGAAAACTCAAAATGTGGACTTTTTCATAGCTGTATTTTAATTATCGTCTTATAAAAAACGATTCAAAAACAATAACAATTCATGTATACGTATACACATGAATCAGCTGCAGTGGCGGCTTTTGTGGGTAGGCAGGATAGGCCGGGCCTACCCAATAATTTTACGAGCTTTAAAATTGAAAAACATATATGCAAAAATTATGTTAATTCATGTAAATAACTTTTAAATGTACTAAATCACTCAATACATTAACGTCCGTAAAAACAACTATGTTATTATATTACCACTGAAAGCATCGAATCGTATTCAGGCATTTTAAATATCATTAATAGGCCCGATCGGAACTGGCCGACCCAGCTCACATAAGATCCCCGTACAAAAAGCGTTTGAGCAGCTTGCCGGACAACGATTTTTATTGTCGCCTTTATGATTGCTGTTTAGGCACCAGACGATCGGGCCTACGCCGACCATCGTTGTCGCTTGTAACGTAATTATCGAATTGTAATATAAATTTTCTTTTAAATTATGATAAAAAATATGTAACATAATCTATAATTGTAACAAATTTTTAAACAAACAACACAAATGTGTTGTATGAGAACGCCATAAATAACTCCACATTTTTTGCATGCATTATTGATGAAACAACCGATATTACTGAAAGGGCACAATGTTCAATAGTATGCAGATTATTGGATACAAAAGGTGTTGTTCAAGAGTATTTCTTAGGTTTTTTTTATCTAGGGGAAGACCGAAGTGCTCCAGCGTTACGTGACTTACTGTTTAGTGTAATTGGTAAATTTGACTGTAAAGCTAAATTAATTGCTTAAACCTACGATGGCGCTAGTGTTATGTCGGGACAACTTAATGGACTTCAAAAATTAGTGAGAGATTCTGCACCATTAGCAATATTTACCCATTGTTTCGCTCACCGCCTGAACTTAGTTTTACAGCAAAGTTGCTCCAACATTACAACAGTCAAAATATTATTCTCAACGCTTCAAGGTATTCTAGCTTATTTTCACTAATCGTCCAAACGGTCCTATTTTGTAAATAAAATACTTGGAAAACGAATTACCAAAAATAGTGAAGTAAGATGGAATTCAAATCCAAAAGTAGTATATGCTGTGTCACAAGAAAGAAAAAATTGTTACAAGTCTTTCAGGACATAATGAATTGCCCAGAATCAAATGCAAAATCAATTAGGCAGGCAGATGGTTTTAAACGTAAGTTGGAGGCTTGCAGAAGAAAAATAATGATGTTCAATTGTGTGCCAATTCAGTGTCCAGAAGTGTTGCAATGTTAAAGAGCTGTAGAAATGACCTTACATTTTCTAACCATTTCAACATTGATGCTAGCGAAACCAATTCTAAACTCATCTTAAGTCGTAGTGAACTTGATATTTTACCTGGTAGTTCATCTAATAACGGAGATCAAAGTTTTTTGGAGAAAGTTATAACTAAATTTAGTAGGATCTTTTTTGAGATTTTGGACAATATTATTACTCAATTAGAGCAACGTTTCTCGGATTACAAAAAGTTTCAATAACTGGAATTGGGCGATAATAAAAGATTCACAGAATATGGCGCTAAATTTACGATGTAATTTGCTGGCTTGGCCTACCCAAAATTTTACCACACCAGCCGCCACTGATCAGCTGCCGAGGCATGCAGCATGCAACGATGTAATGATTGCTGATAAATGTTTTTTTTTTTTTCGATTTTGTCAACCATTTAGAGCAGCCACTATAACACTCGCGAAGTTGATCGAAGTTCAGCGAGTACGAGATTGTAGACGGGTACTTCATGCGACTTCGCTTCGCCTCGTTCTACTTCCGTTCTCTGTCAGTTTTTCGCGTCCAAGTCAAAGGGTCCGAAGTTCGAATACGAAGTGTTACCTCGCCTCGATTAACTTTACTTCGACACTTCGTCAGAAGAACTTCGATCGAGAGTGGAGACGGCGTTTTAAGTAAACAAAATTCTTGATTTCGTTCGCGCTATACTCTTAATCGCCGTCTACACTTTCAATCAAAGTTCTTCGGACGAAGTGTCGAAGTGAAGTTAATAGAGACGAGGTGACTGTCTACATACTCGTGAAGTGGAGTTACACTAGGCGGCATCTGTAGAAATTCAGACCATAATGGAAATTTTCGAGGGAAGCTATTTTTTTGCTGGAATCCCTTCAGGATATGCCCAGTATCGATAATCACGATATGCGCCAGTCGCAAACCCTGTGCTAAATTTTTTATTTAACAAAATCTGAAAACAATTGAAAATTTCTCATTTTTTTGCTCCTATTTTCATTTATAATTCGAAAAATATTGATCTTAGAGAAAAAATTATAAGTAGTTAAAAGTTTCGTTATTAAATTTAACACAATATTTTGTTAGCTAGAAATTGAAAATTTAATGGTTATTGTTGAAAAAATAGCAATAATTGGAAAAAAAAGTACAAAAAAATGAAGTTGATCCTTTAAATGTTTTCGACTTTCTAAACTTGACTTACAAGTTCCATATTCCGCCTAGAAAAACTTTTTAATATGTTTAAAACGTGTGCTAAATTTTGTTAAGATCGGTTGGATAGGTTTTGCATAATAATTTTGCAATCCAGCCTACTGGAAAAAAAATCGCAAATTTTCAAATTCATAGTAGGCCCTAAATAAGGCCCTCAGATAGTTGCAATTTTTTTTACATATAAAGGAAGTCTCACACTTTCAAACGCTTTTTGTAAAATTCAAATCGGTTTACTAGGAAAGCCTATAAATTTTTTTAAAGTTATAAACATTTTTTAGGCTTATAAACAAATTAAATAACTTTACGAGCTTTAAACATATCAATTTCAAAATGTATACACTTTAAGAACATTAAAAGACGCTTCTTTTGAAAAACAAAAAGATACATTCTGCTTACTGGTTGCCGAGATATTGAAGGTTAAAGTTGGCATACATTTGCCGTGTAACCATAAGTGATAGAGGGCTCGTTTTTAAACAAATAACCTCGTCTTGTCAAATACTTTTTATATGAAAAGTTTTACGTAATGCGCTTTATGGCAATATCCATAAAAAAGACAAATAAAAAACCGTTTTCGCGTAATATGTCGCTCGGAATGCATGAGAGGTGGTGATGAGGGACATTCACTTCAAATGTAAATCGGCGAGTATCAAGTATATATTAGCCTCAGATAACAAGCCAGTTTTTATAATTGCAGAGGATATTGATCTTCTGGTAATATTTTTACAAAAAGTAACTGAAAATAAAAATATTTTTTTCTGGAAACCTAGCAAAGGAAAATAATCGGAAGAAATTTATTACTACAACTCTTTCAATAATGCACTTAAAATAAGTGAATCTACGAAATCTTCGTTAAAAAATTTAGTGGGCTTTTTACACGCATTTTCTGGTTGTGATACAACCTCTGCATTTTTTTATCAAGGAAAAAGCAAAATTGTTAAATTGGTTTCAACAAATAATTATATATGGCAAGAAGCAACCATTTTTAATGAAAAAAGTGCAACTAAGGAAGAAATTAAACGCAGCGGATGCAAAATTATATCGGCATTGTATATGGGCCACTCAAAGTGCGATTTTACATTGAATAAAATTCGCTACTTGTGCTTTAAAAAAGGTTGCACAAATAAAAATTTTCAATTGTCCATGCCGCCACCTACACAATCTGCAGCTGAGCAACACTTGCTTCGTGTATATTTCCAAGTACAGCAGTGGCTTGGAAATAACCTGAATGCTACTGAGTGGGGGTGGGAACTAACTCAAAATGGTCTTGAGCCAATACAACCTGAGCAAGTATTACTACCTGACTCATTATTCAGAAATATTAGTTGCAAATGTAAAAAGCTTTGTACAAAAACATGCAGTTGTATCAAACATGGTCTCAAATGTTCTGACTATTGTCTTCACTGCAATGGTCAAACATGTAAAAATATTGATCACAATAAAATATTGGAAGAAGTTGAACGAGATATGGATATGGAGTCGATGGATTCCTTAGATTTTTTGGAGGCACAAGATATAGCTACAGATGAAGGAGAAGAAACATTTAATTTACAGATTGAGGATGAAGATATTGAAATGGAAAATGAAGGTTTTGAGGAAGAAATAAAACCTGAAGATTCTTGTCCTTCCAGAAAAAGAAAAAGACTTAAAAAAAATTATTGAAGATTGAGTCAAAATAAAGATTATTTATGAAAAGAAAATTTTTGTTTCATTCGGCTTTGTTTTAACAATTTAAATTATTTATTAACAATTTATAAATACATATTTGTTTACTAAAAGTAACAATTTACTTCAATGTATAAATTGCAAGCTCAAAAAAAAACAATTTCGAGTATTACACAGCAGTATAATAACACGTCAATATACACTATACACGTCACTTTCGAATCAAAATATATTCTCAAATCAAATAATGTCATTATTATGATAAAACTGCAGAAATAAATTATTTTTAATGTTAATTATTTTAAAATGTTTGATTTTCACAAAAAAAAAAATTTCCTTCGTTTTAACAATTCAAATTATTTATTAACAATTTATAAATACATATTTGTTTACTAAAAGTAACAATTTACTTTACAAGCCCTTACAGATTTTGGAGCACTTTACTTTTGTTTATATTTCAAAACCCGAAATTAAACAAAGTGATGGTCCCCTACTTGATACTCGCTGATTCACATTTGAAGTGAATGTCCCTCACCACCACCTCTCATGGATTCCGAGCGACATTTTACGCGAAAACGGTTTTTTATTTGTCTTTTTTATGGATGTTGCCATGAAGCGCATTACGTAAAACTTTTCATATAAAAAGTATTTGGCAAGACGAGGGTATTTGTTTAAAAACGAGCCCTCTATCACTTATGGTTACACGGCAAATGTATACCAACTTTGACCTTCAATATCTCGGCAACCAGTAAGCCGAATGTATCTTTTTGTTTTTCAAAAGAAGCGTCTTTTAATGTTCTTTAAGTGTATACATTTTGAAATTGATATGTTTAAAGCTCGTAAAGTTATTTAATTTGTTTATAAGCCTAAAAAATGTTTATAATTTAAAAAAAATGTATAGGCTTTCCTAGTAAACCGATTTGAATTTTACAAAAAGCGTTTGAAAGTGTGAGACTTCCTTTATATGTAAAAAAAATTGCAACTATCTGAAGGCCTTATTTAGGGCCTACTATGAATTTGAAAATTTGCGATTTTTTTCCAGTAGGCTGGATTGCAAAATTATTATGCAAAACCTATCCGACCGATCTTAACAAAATTTAGCACACGTTTTAAACATATTAAAAAGTTTTTCTAGGCGGAATATGGATCTTGTAAGTCAAGTTTAGAAAGTCGAAAACATTTAATGTATTAACTTCATTTTTTTGTACTTTTTTTCCAATTATTGCTATTTTTTCAACAATAACCATTAAATTTTCAATTTCTAGCTAACAAAATATTGTGTTAAATTTAATAACGAAACTTTTAACTACTTATAATTTTTTCTCTAAGATCAATATTTTTCGAATTATAAATGAAAATAGGAGCAAAAAAATGAGAAATTTTCAATTGCTTTCAGATTTTGTTAAATAAAAAATTTAGCACAGGGTTTGCGACTGGCGCATATCGTGATTATCGATACTGGGCATATCCTGAAGGGATTCCAGCAAAAAAATAGCTTCCCTCGAAAATTTCCAATCCAAAACAGATCCCGCCTAGACTAAGTAATGTAGTGTGACACTTCGTATTCGAATTTCGTGCCCTACTTGGACGCGAAAAACCAACACAGAACGGAAGTTAGTGTTAGTGAACATCTCTGAAGCATTGTGTAGTTTACTTGATATTTGTCATTCCATCACATTGTTAACATAGAACCAGAACAAGAAAGTAAAAAAAGAAAATGCTGTTGCATTTTTGATAAAACTTTGGAAGAATTCCATTTTTGAAGAAAAAGACTATCTAACAGTGAAGTAAAATGTGATATTTGTGAATCCGAATTTTCGATCACCCACAGTGGGAGAGCAGATGTAGTGCTCACATCAAAAGTGAAAAACACCAAAGAAGTATCAGCTCCGCGGCAAGCAGCAAAAAATTTTTTAAGGCAACAGCAGCACCAAGCAATTTTGATTTAGAAACAGCAGCTCGGGAAGATGTTTAGGTTAAGAAAAATGAAAACTTCCGCCCAGCTGATTGCTCATCGAAAATCTTTCGGAATTGCTTTGAATTGACCAAATTTCAGTCAGCTCGTACTAAATGTGAGGCAATTGTTAAAAATGTCTTTGGTCCGTATATCGAAAATCAATTGGTTGATGATTTGAACAACATAACGTACGTATGTAAAATTACCGACGCATCTAACCATGAAAATGTAAAAATATTCCCATTTGTGGTAAGATATTTCGTTTCATTAGAAAGCATGAAGACGAAAATATTGAATTTTACGGCTGATGATGGGGAAACATCTGATATTATTGTGCAACTCTTGAGAAACACGCTTGAAAAGTACAACGTCCCAAGAAAGATAGTTTCATTCTGCGGCGATAATACGAACAATAATTTTGGTGGTAAAAACCGAGGTGGGCAAAACAATGTTTACTACAAACTGAAATCACAAATGAATTTGAATTTGCGGGGAATCGGTTGTGCGGCTCACATTATTCACAACACTTTGCAATGCGGCTACAACAGGTTACCATTTGCCGTGGAATTAATTATGGTGAAAATTTATTCACATTTTTATCGTTTCACAGTTCGGATCACACTTTTGAAAGAGTTTTGTTTCAGAGTTTCAAACTCTGAATTTTGAATACCAAAAAATTCTTGGTTATAGGAAAACTTGCTTTTTGGAAATGTTCACATGCGTGCAATCAAATATGCGTACAAGTTTATGATGGATTAAAGACGTTTTTTCTGGAGACTTCAAACAGCAAGTTTTTAAGACCCTTAAGAAATCTGTTCAAAAATTACTTTTAATAATTTCATGAATCGAATAAAGTGAAATGCAATTGTTCTTTTTTCTTTTCTATGGGCTACGATTTTCAATCAGGGAGTCTTGAAAATTGAAGGCGAACAAGTAGCTGCGATTGAAATGACACAGGCTTGGACGATTTACTGCGATCATTGAAAACAAGAGTGGATTCAGAGGTCCTGTCGTCAGTTGTATTGAACGAAGTAAACAAAACGGACGCTGACCTCAATATCGATAAACAGTGCTGCAAACAGCCGATCCATTTTATCAAACTTGCATCGATTATCTCGACCAATGGAAATCACAGTTTGAAGATGTACTCATCTGAAGTACAGTTTGAAGATTAGAATAATTGGATTAGCTCAGAAGAAAACATATTTAATTATTTGATAAGTTGGCACACATAAAGAAATTTGTGACAATTGCTAAAATTACAGCTTAGAACGAAAAACACACAAAACCACATGAACGCTGGGACGAATTCTTTCAACACTTCGAAAAGAATTACGTTTCATGTTCCATACAAACTCTTACAGTTATCGAATTCATCTTTTGTTTACAGCAGCTACTTCTGCGAACGTCGAGCGCGTTTTTCAATGATTATGAACATATGGACAGCCGAAAAATCGTAACTTGGCATTGAAACCTTAAAAATATTTTGTTTGTAAAATTTAATTTGACATACGAATGTGTTGATTTTTACAAGTTTTTAAAAGAGTCACCGTCATTGTTAAAGCAAATTTCATCGCAAGACAAATATGATTTTAAGAAAAAAACTAATTACTATTTAACTGGGAATAAGCCACAATTAAAGATAAAAATACGTTTATTGACATTTCAATTTCCACTTCGGAAATCGTTCTCAAAATACAAACAGTAAATTAAACAAATTTTATTTTTTGTTACATAGTGAAAAATTCTTCTAATAATTTAATTTTATCCGACTCATTTATATTGACAATTCAGACATACATTATGCATTTTAAGGTAGACGACTTTAAAATGATATTGCCAATATTGTTGAGATGCGCTCCTGGGACGACTTTACTTATAAGATAGTTCATTCGATTACATGAAATCAACTTTAACTTGAGAATATCCGTCAGAAAAAAATCATAGCATGTAATTCGTCTTTAAAAAGACAAACACATGACAAGATGACAGTAAAATTCTCCTGTTAGTGATTCCATAGTAAATTATGAGGAAAAAACCAGGAAAAAAAACCTCATAATACTATCCCAACATTGTAAGTATTTGTTCGTGAATTTAGTTTACCTTCAACAAACATCAAAATTCTGACTTTATATGTTACGTTATTTAAAAAACATAAATGATGTATCCTCTATATGTTACTGACTTACTAATACTGGTATTTTCTTATTAATAACTTCCTCTTTCAATATTGGTAACCAGATCCTACTACATTCTACCGAGGAATTTGCGACACAATTGGCCTCATTTAGCATAATTAGAGCCGCTTCTTTGGTTTTTCTTTTTTTACCATCCGTTTCTTTTAGGACTACATTTGAATTATTCCATTGAACCCTATGTTCATTATCCCATGCGTGTTTACATATTTCAGATCTATCAAATTCTCTATTTTTAATATAAGATTGATGTTCACTTATTCTAACATTTAATGGCCTTGATGATTCACCTAAATAAAACTGATCGCATTCACAAGGTATTTTATAAATGCAATTCTTTGTCCTTTCTTGTTCATTGTTAGGTTTGGTTTTGGACAAAATAGATCTCAACGTGTTTGTTGTTTTGAATGTTGTTGAAATGTTGAATTTATTTCCTATCCTTTTAAGTTTTTCTGATATTTTTCTTATCTGACGATAATTTTTTTTTTGACGGATATTCTCAAGTTAAAGTTGATTTCATGTAATCGAATGAACTATCTTATAAGTAAAGTCGTTCCAGGAGCGCAACTCAACAATATTGGCAATATCATTTTAAAGTCGTCTACTTTAAAATGCATAATGTATGTCTGAATTGTCAATATAAATGAGTCAGATAAAATTAAATTATTAGAAGAATTTTTTACTATGTAACAAAAAACAAAATTTGTTTAATTTACTGATTGTATTTTGAGAACGATTTCCGAAGTGGAAATTGAAACGTCAATAAACGTATTTTTATCTTTAATTGTGGCTTATTCCCAGTTAAATAGTAATTAATTTACAATGCCACAAGAAAATAGCTTCAGAAGAATATTAAGAAAAAACTATGTAAACAATGAATATATTTTGTTCATTGAAGTCAACTTAAAATATGAATGGACTGATTTTTAAAGGTTTTCTTCTCATTTTTAAGCAAATTCAATCGTTCGACAAATATGATAGTAAAAGTAATCAACATAAAAATGTTCTGAAACTGTTTTCTTGTGGAATGTTTGACAATTATATTTTTGATGGGATTAAGCCACAATTGGTTTTAATGACAATTACGTTTTTATATTAACATAAGGTTATATTTCCATGGAAATCCAACATCAGTTGATTTTCTAATTTTTCCTCTTTTGAGAAAATTTTCCGTATTGGAAAAACTAATAAAAATATAAAGTAACATGTGTAAAGTAACATGACTAAATCACCACTGACATAGCTGAGACTGACAGCTTTACACGCCCTCCGAAGTACGGTGGCGGCTGAGTTATTAGACACTGAAAAATTTCTGGTGTCAGTACAGGGGATCGAACCCGGGTCCTCTGGCAAAATAGTATCCGAGCCACAACTAGTTTCTTATGTTGGCTCATTTTACAATCTTCCCATATGCTTCAAAACCTTTTTAAATAAAATACCTTTCACATACAAAAATGGGTATCTCTTTAGATGGTTTGAAAGAAATGTAATAGAGCCGAAGAAAATTTTCAGAAATAATATAAAACCCTTTTTCTTACTTTGTGACTCAATTATAAAATTAATAAGTATAAAATAAAAATTCAATTAGCGAAATGAGGTCTCAGTGCCAAATTTTGTCGAAAGCTTATACGACAACTAAAAATACTCTATTATTGCAGAAGATGGACACAGTATATATTTTTAAACATAAACCAGTGCAAATGTAGGTCGGTAATTAACGAAGTTATTTTTTAAAACATAAAACGATTTTATAAAATTCCGTTAGGGCAGAATCGCGAAATATTCGTCTAATTGAAAGTTCCCGAGAAGAGCGCCAACTGAAAATTAAAAGCATGAAAAAATATTTCATGTTAAAATATTGAACATTTATCTAACAAATTAAATTTTTTATTTAAATAAAATATAAAAAATTGGATGAAACTAAACATGATAAAATGCATGATAATATTACTCTTATCGTATTTAAATGTTTGCACATATTTTACATCATACTATGTATCAACAGAATATAAAGAAGGTAAGTATTCAAGATAAAGTTAATTTTAAAACGTAAATTCCGGAGTTAACAAATAAAGTAAGGTCAGCGCCAAATTTTCATCTTACTCAAGGGATGTATGATGAACATGTATTAATGAAAGAACAGAGAGAGCCATCGCGATTTGGATTGGGGAACTAATTCAAAAAGGAATTCCTGTAAGCGGTTAATTAATCCAGGAAAAAAACTCTTCAGTTTTATGAGTTAATGAAACGGTCAGAGCCACCAACTTCCAGTTTCCAAGCTGGTAAAGAATTTTCAGCTAGCAAAGGATGGCTAATCGGATTTATAAAAAGAAATCTTCTTAGCCTTCTATCGTCCATGTTTTTTACAAATTTTTCATAATACGGAGGTATATATATATATATATATATATATATATATATATATATATATATATATATATATAATATATATATATATATATATATATATATATATATATATATATATTACAGGATCCAATTTGTAAATAGAATACATCTTGGAGACGGCTATCGCCGTATTCCCGTCCTCCTCCGCCAATCCTCTCGGTCCAAGGCATGCTCCTCCTCCAAACCTCTCGATTCCATTGCTCTTCTAATACCTTCATTCCATGAGCGTCGAGGTCTACCTCTTTTTCTTCTACCAGGGGGCTTCCATCTGTGAAGTTTTTGGGGCCAACGTTCGTCAGGCATTCTTAACAGGTGTCCAAACCATTTTAAACCTCTTCTTTCTATTCTGTCTATGACCGTATCTGTAGCATTCATCTGATTTCTTATAGATTCGTTGGTTTTCCTTTCCAGCCTTGATGTTCTAGCACTTCTTCTCAAATAATCCATTTCAACTGCCAACAATCTTCTTTTCAGGTCTGCATTAATTGTCCATACTTCAGAGCCATAACAAAGAACTGATTCAACCATCGTTTGCCCTATTCTTTTTTTGTTCCTTTTGGAAATGTTGCGATCCCACCATAAGGAGTTCAAACATCCTACAATTTTACGTCCCTGATTAATTCGGTGTTTAATTTCGGTTTCACCCAAGCCGTTCTTATCAATGAATGCACCTAAATATTTAAATTTTTCCACTTGTGTGATTTCCACGTCCTCGTCTATCAACACTTCAAACCTTGCATCTGAATTGATAACTAGATATTCCGTTTTCTTCATGCTGACTTTTAACCCCCATTTTACATATTCTCTGTATAGACGCTTTATCATAAATTCTAGATCATAAGAATCTTGAGCTAGAACGACTTGGTCATCCGCAAAGTTCAGGGAGAACAGTACGTCATTTCCTATTGGGATTCCCATTCCCTGGCAGTGGTTTTTCCAATTTTGAAGGGCTGCCTCAATATATAAATTAAACAGTAAAGGTGACATACTGCATCCTTGTCTCAGTCCTTTAGTTACTTTTATCGGCTCTGATAGTCTATTTCCGATTTTTAGGTAAGTGGTGTTATCCCTGTATACTTCTGTGATTATTCCTAAAAGGTGTGGACTAATGCCGAGTTGTTGTAAAGCTTGCCACAATTTAGGCCTTGGTACTGTATCATACGCTTTTTCTAGATCGATGAAGGCTAGATGTACTTCGTTACCAACCGCTATTCTTTTTTCTATTAATTGTTGGAGTATAAACAAGTTATCAGTGCAAGATCTACCAGGCGTAAATCCGCTTTGGTCTTCGCTAATTAGATGTCCTACATCATCTTGTATTTTTCTATTTATTATCTTTCCAAACAATCTGCCGAAAGTAGGTAGGACACTCAATCCTCTGTAGCAGTTAGGATCTTTTCGATTACCCTTTTTAAAGATGGACACTTGGTGAGCGGTTTTCCATTCGGATGGTATTTTAATTTGTTGGCAGCATTGATTCATTAGAAAAGTTATTCGTTCGATTAGGAGTGGACCTCCTGCTTTAAGTAACTCTACAGCTATATTGCCAGGTCCTGAAGATAGCCCGTTTTTCATTTTAATTAGCGCAGTACGGACCTCGTTGCTGGTAGTATTAATGTTACTATTTGTTTGTCTCTCCATACTGTATTCTTCTCCCATACATTCCAATCTATACTCTTGGAGTAAATTTTTATAGTGATTTTCCCATTTTTCTATAGAAATTAAGTTGCTTAATGAGTTATGGGTGTTCTTCTTTAGGTTAGTGATAGTTCTCCATGCTTCCGTTGTCTGAGAACCACCCATTAAATTTTCAACTTGGACACATTTTTGTTCCCAGAAATTGTTTTTTGCTTCTTTTATTTGCTGGCGTACTTCTCCGTTTTTCATTTGATATGATACTCTATTGCTAGATGTTTTATTTGTTAGCCATTTTTTATATAATTTGTTCTTTTCTTGTATCATTTCTTTTACGTTTTCTGTCATCCATGGTGGTTCGTGGTGTTTTTTGTCGTTGTTCTCTGTTCCTAATACTTCATAAGCAATTTTTTTTATTATCATTTTGAGGTTATTGTATTCTTGTTCTACATCCATATTTCTTTCCATCTCATTTAGTTCCCTTTCTAATCTACATTGAAAAAGATGTTTAATACTTGGTTGGAATAAAAGATGCAATTTATATCTATCCGTTTTGTACTGCGTAGTATTGTTTCTCTGACTTTCGGTGTTATGTTTGTTGTTTTGTTTAAAGGGGCACAAAATATTAGCTAAAAGAAAGTAATGGTCTGTCCCACAGTTAGACCCTCTTTTTACTCTGCAGTCTTGGCACTTAAATTTTGAGTTCTGTCTCATTATTATATAGTCTATGATCGACTTCTGTTGGAGTGAAGGTCGTTCCCAAGTGTATTTATGAATATCTTTATGTGGGAATTGGGTGTTCATTATTTTTAAACCAAAAAGTTGACAGAACTCAATTAAACTAATACTAATAATATGGAGGACTAATAATACGGAGGTCTCGGTCATCAATTCCCACCTATTGCAAGACACCTATAAGTTTGTCATGGTTTTTTCTCGGTCAAAGGCTTTTTCGAAGTCGATAAAACACACATATACCGATTGTTCGATATCCCTACATCTTTGAACCATGACGTGCATACTAAAGAGTGCTTCTCTGATTCCAAGATTGTTTCTGAAACCAAATTGTGTTTCACTTAGTTGTACTTCTATTTTGTTGTAAATTCTCTAGTGCAGTATTCTTAGGAAAATTTTCAGTACATGACCCATCAGACTGATAGTGCGATGATCGCTACACTATTTGGCAGTTATTTTTATCGGTATCATTACAAATGTTGACACTAGCAAGTCTGTTATAAATATAATATGTCCTGTTTCGTATATTTTATTGAAGAGGCATAGAAGAAAATGTTTACCCTTATCGTCGAGTAGTTGATTATTTTGCTTGTAATTTCATCTGGACCGGTTGCTTCCTTATTATTTGATAGCTTTATAGCTCTTTCCATTTCATCGAGCGTTATGTTTGGACCCGTTGATATATTTTCGATTTGAATTTCTGTTCTATCGTCATCAAACAGCTCCTCAATATATTCTTTCCACCTCTCTAATCTGTCTTGTTCATTGACTATAATATTTCCTTGTTTATCAAGTAAACTACTTGCAGTTGATCTATATGTTCCAGTTATTTCTTTCACCTTTTTGTACATATGAAACGTGTCATTCTTTTGCAGTTCTTTTATTTCAAGATATTTGTTGCTGTACCATTTTTCTTCTGCATTCCGGATTTTCCTTCTGATTTATTTATGGATTTTATTGTATCCTATAGTGCTTTTATTTTTCTGTTTTCATCTGCTTTCCATTAGTCCCAATATTTCATTAGTCACCCACTTTTGTTTGCGCTTATTAATAGTTTTATACCTTTTAGTTGTTCTTGCATAATGGTTTTGACATGATTCCAGTGGTCTTCAACGTTATGTGTTTCTTCCGATTTTTCGAACTTCTTTTCTATCTCGTGTGTAATTTCATGACTATTATTTAGAATAGTCCGTTTATTAGGTTAGTCGGTTGTTGGCGTTTTACTTTTTTAAGTTTTATGTCATCTTCACTACTGCTGGATGTGAGAGCATAAACTTGGACCAGATTTATATCTATCTGTTTTGAGTTTAATTGCATCACGATTACTCTGTCCGAAATGTAATTTACAGATTTAATACAGCAAGCTGTATTGATCTGATCATCAGGAAAACAAATTCTTGCGCTGATAGTACAAATATTAAGAAAGGACTGATCGCCTAGATAAATTTTCAATTATAAAATATATGAGTATTGTCTGCATTTTACTGAAAATTCACAAGTAAGCGAAGCACCGCTGCTGATAGACTATATAAAGTATGACCACTCTTTTATTCAATAACAGAATGAGTGAAATACACTCAGATCCATCCTGTCCAAAACCAAACCTAACAACACACAAGAGAGATAAAAGAACTTCATCTATAAAATACCTTGTGAATGCAACAATTTCTATGTGGGAGAAACCGCAAGGCCACTGAGTGTCAGGATGAACGAGCATGAAACATACATAAAAATAGGGAACATGCAACCTAGTCAATGAAGAAAAATGTGTAGCAAAACCACCAGCAGAATGTAACAAGCTTTGGTTGACAATAATAAAAGAAGAAGTCAACAATAAGAATATACCAACAATAATGCAACACACAATACACGAACGAATAAAGCACATACAAATGATGTAGAAATACATAATAATCAGAATTTTAAGTTCCATAGAGCGAAAAATCCATCCTCACATTTTTTCAGTCAAAGCATGGTTGTTGCCTACAAAAACAGCGGCCAAGTAAAAGTTAACTTTCAATTTTGAAAAGACATAACCTCTTTAACAACTTTGGCTGTTATACATCCTTTTTAGACAATTCTTAAATAATCTTTTTGAAAATAATTTTCGAAGTGTAAATCGAAACGTCAAATTGTGACCCATATAAATACAATTTTTGTTTAATAATATTTCTCTTTTAATTTCCACATATTTCCTAGCCGTATTATAATTTAAAACAATATTAGTGAAACAACTGATGAAATGACTTACCGTATTATTTTTATCTTCAGAATGGATGTGCGTATCATGATGCTCGTGGTCATGATGTTCGTGGCCATCGTTGCCGTGGTTGTCGTCTGTTATTATGTGTTTGGATAAGTTTAAATCGCCTAGGAACTTCTTGAAACCTTCTTTCGTCATGTATTCTCCGTCGCCGTACTTCAAAAATATTTTCCTAAGATGATCTGTGTCACTGTCACTGTTATTTACATTATCGTTGCCCGATTCACTACTCCGTCGGACTTTTCTATGATTTAAGTCTATAATACTGTTTTCCGTTTTACCAAGGACCGGTAGATCTCGGTTGTTTTCTTGATATTTTTCTTAAAAAAAAAAATAGAATATTTTTACACCTTGGTATGGAAGGAACATTCTGAACCAAAAATTAATTTTAATTTATTGGAATAACTGTTAAATCTGGTAACATCATATGCTATCTATTCTCTGGTAAGAGTAACACTATTCATTAGACTTATTAGTAGACTTAGGCAAATATGCACAGAGCATATTTTGCATATTTTAAGCACCAAGCAAACTTTCAACATATTTTTATACTAATCAAAGTAAAATGCATCATAAAAACACTAAAGAAATACCTACATTTGGATATAATCCATTTATATGTTCTTGGTATTGTACAATAAATGAAGAATGCGAAGAGCTAGAGAGACATGCAAACCGATATGAGTCCCATAAGCTATAGTCCATTTCCATCATATTGATAGCACATTATTCATGCAAATCCCTAAACTGTTGATACGGGTGACTCAATGAAAAATAGATATTTATCAACAAGTTTACAGAAGTATATAGGAAAACAATTTTAAATTGAGTATGACCACCAGGTATAAATGTTGAAGCAGAATAGAATACAATAGTTTTGAGGGTTACTAATCCCTAAATAAAGTTGCCAGTGTCGGAGTGATGGAGATTAACAGGTACTAATGAATTTGCAAGAAATGTAAGATGTTTATTTTATCGGTTATATATAAAATAATTTGTGGCCGTAACAGGGACCGATTTGTAAAAAAGTGAATATTATTTTAATCAAATTCCATTTCAGATTCACTGCTTTCTTCAGAATCTAAGGAATCTTCAACTGCAATGTTAATTATTACCGGTTCCAGCATTGCATCAGTCATATTATCCAAATTCCACATTTTATTTTCTTCCTTCTGAGCATGACTAACAGCATTTTTCCAATTTTCTGGAGTTACTTTTGATAAGGAATGTTCTAATAATTGTTGTAAGTCTTCTAATTTAAAAGTTTTGTTGTTGCGTCCGACTTCACCCTTTACTTGAGACCATATATTTTCTATCGGATTCAGATCACAGTGGTATGGGGGTAAACGTAAAATAATTACATCACGGTTTAATGCCATTTCATCAATTATATATTTTTTATAAGCTGCTTTATGTTGCCTTAGAATAGGTAATAATTCCTTTTTTATCGAATTCTCCTTGTACTCAATTGCGTGTTTATTAAACCATTCGATTATCTCTCCTTTTTCCCATGCCGTTGTTGGCAATTTTAATGCTAGTCTTGAATGGTAACTAGCATTATCCATGCCTATGACAGCATTTTTTGGAATTAAATCCAACATTTGCTCAAAATATTCTTCAAAAACGTCAGCAGTCATTTCCTTGTGGTAATCTTTGGTTGATTTTGAGGCAAAACTTAATAATCCACCATTGACAAAACCGTATTCGTTTCCAATATGGGTTATTATGAGTCTGCGTCCTTTTCCAACGCGAATATTGTTTATTCCAGTAGATACACCTTCGATGAATTCCTGACGGGAACTTTTCACATTTGTATCAACCCATAAATATGGTACAGTATGACCTTCATTTAGCCAAGTCTCGTCCAAATAAAAAATTGTTTTCTCTTCTTCTCGGTACTTTTTAATAGTTCTTAGATAATCTCGTCTCCAACATACAATGTAATCTTTTTCAATTAAAACGGATTTTCTTCTGTTCTTTTGCCAACGAAATCCCATCTCTCTCAATAGTCCCCATAATTTCTTGTTGCTTATGATTGGTAACTCTTCGTTTTCTCTAATTAATGGTTGGATTTTGTCCAATGTTGGAAATTCTTTGTTAAAAAAAAAGAGTGGACGCTGCGTCTTATCATGTTTTCATGTATTTCTTCAATTTCCAAGGGTTTACTCCCTCCACTCTTCTTGGGAGATGAAACAGTTCCTCCTTTTCTTTCTTTTGGGAATTTATAAATTGTTGCTTCTCCAACCCTTGTCATATTTGAACACATGTTAACGATTTCATGAACATTACTTAAAGGGCGTTGATGTACCAGTGCATCGTGTACATTTAATATTATATTTTTCTCTCTTAGACTGAAGGCACCTTTAAAACTACACTTAACCGGGATAAAACCTGTTGTCGACGTCATTTTTAAATGCAAATAACAAAATATCGACACCAAAAACGTAGGTAGGTAAGATGAACAATGTACATCTACAAACTAAATGGAAGATGCAAACAATTTCTAATTTATATTATTGGCATAAGCTGTAATGTATAAAAGCTACTTAAACTATCATTAGTGAAGCCTTATCAGTAATTCCAGGTAATCGTTCAAAGAAGGTATTCTTTTTGTGTCAGGCGATAACTTGTATAGAGAACAATAATCACCTTTAAATTACTGTTTACATTAATTTATTTCTTGAAACATTGAATTCTCTCGTTAATCACCCGTGTATAATTAACAATAATCGTGTGCCATATATACCGACGTTTTTTACGCACAAAAAAGGTATAGTGAGATTAATGGACACTTATTTTACAGAAGAGTTTTTAAAAGATAATGAATTGTTGACGGCATCTTCAAATATTTATTTTTTTTATTTTTTTGAAAACAAGTATAGGGTGACGCCTATGGTTTTTTGACTTGTTGAGGATTTGCATACATAATGTGCTATCAATATGATGGAAAAGGACTATATATAACAAAGTCCAATATCTATCTAGAGAATTTAATCACACAAACAATAATGGATCAAAACCAACATAATTATAAATGCAGATGATTGGAAACATGGAAAGGGAAACATAATAAGTGCACAGTAAAAATAAACAACACCCATTCCGATCATTTTAGAACAGAGGCAGGTGTCAGGCAAGGATGCATAATCTCGCCAACTCTGTTTAATATTTACAGCGAACACATTATGCGAAATATACTAGACGGATGAAAGGGTGGAATATCAGTAGGATGTCAAAAAATCAGGAACTTGAGATATGCTGATGACACTTTAACAATCGCGGCAAATCAAGAAGAAATGGAAGACATAATGAGATGTCTGGAGGAGAAAAGTAAAACATATGGACTAAAGCTAAATAGGAGTAAGACAAAGATCATGATAGTGGACAGAGCTCGGAATAATTTTCAACACATTAAAGAAATTGGGGGCTTTGAAGTAGTAAATAGTTTCATATACCTGGGGTCCCTAATAATAAATGACTGAGAGTGTGACAGAAAGATACGTAGAAGACTGGCTATTACTAGAACAGCTATGATGAAACTGGTAAAAATTTTAACAAATTTTAGCATAACAATAAGCGCAAAACTAAGACTGGTAAGGGCACTTATTTTTCCTATAGCCACATACGCATCCAAAAGAAAGCGGATAAAAATAAACTAGACGCTTTTGAAATGTGGGTATACCACCGCATGTTAAGAATATCCTGGATTGATCATCGCACTAACGTATCGATATTAGAACAACTTAAAGGATATATTGCTTAAACTAATATAACAGAGGTATTTGCAGTATTTTGCGCACATTGCTAGAAGAACAGGTACGATGGAAAAACTGATAGTCGAGGGTAGAGTTGAAGGAAAGAGACCTATGGGAAGATCTCCAAGCCGTTGGGTAAATCAAACAAAAATATTGATTAACCAAGGGTTAAATGAAGCCGAATAACTAGCCCAGGACAGGGAAGGATGGAGAGAAATGGTGAAAAAAACTGTAAAAGGTCTGATGGTGTCACCACATCCCAAAAGTGATTAGGACTAAGGAGCAGAGGATTGTACAATAGATAAAAATCCCTTTAATAACAGTTAGAAATACCCATTATTCCTAGTTTGGATGGAAATAAATGGTGCTGTTAATATTTCACACTATAACAATAACAATAATATCCCTTTAATGGCTTTTATGAAGGCATAGATAATATTCGACATTTTCGAAACATTAGTGTTCGGACGGCGATTAGTTGTGTGACTATTTTATATATGTATTTAAATGCAGAAATATATCGATACATGTCTGGCAAGTACAGGTATGTTTTTCAATATATCTAATATATTTATATTATTTTATATAGTTGACGAGAGTTCCAAAAATACATACCTAGTAAAGAAGGTTGCCCATAATCCTTCTGGTGAAGGGAATTATGTTTCACAGCTGCATGAGCAGAACAGGGCGTGTGTGTTGCGCATATGAAGCAGAAGATACACACCGATATGACATGATGAGACGACATGATTTGGATCTGTAAAAGAAAAAAGACGCTTTAATATAAATAAATGGATATAAAACAAATACTGTGGGGACATCCAGTGGATTTCAAAAAATCTGCTGACATCTGTTTATCCCCAAAGCCTATGTATGTTTAGACATTCCTTACTCATTATCTAGAATTATGCAACCTAAAACCTTTTACTTATCACGTCTGTAATCTATAAATTGATGTTAACTAAACGCGTGCATCAACAAATCGTAAATAACACAATTTAGTTGCTAATTGACGTAGGTTAGTGATATAAATTGTTTATTTTTGATACTGTTTTCATCGATTTTACATACTATTGTCACGTAAAAATTAGTCATATTAAAAAAAACCTGTAAACATGTTGTTTATTCACTAATATGTTCTAGACCCTTCGACTAGCTGGCAGAAATTCCAAGTAAAAAAAAACAGTCTAGGTTCCAGTTCATTCGAGGCAATGCAGGTCAACATCCATGGGATTCCTTTTTTACTAGAGAACGTCGAGGGAACTCTGGGCTAACGGCAGTTTATATTTAAATAGAAATTTTATGAAAAGACGAGTCAGTCAAAAGAAGATCGCGCTCTCGTTTTAATGTAACGCACGTATAGATAAATTATGTATTTATTAGTCAAATAAATTGTTGTACAGTGGTTTAATAAATTGATATAAATTATCGTGTTTTAGTAAATTAAAATAAGAACAATAAATTCGAATTAATAAAAACATTATACTATTACACGTTTTACTACTATAGTAGTAGTAGAAGAACGCAAAAAGAGCTTCAAGAAGAAATTGAAAACGTCTCAAATATTTCTGAAAATAAATCCGAGTCGCATTATCTACCTAGTAAAGATTATGTCTCAGATTCTGATGAAGTACCTAAGAATACTCCTGACCGTGTGGATGTAAACATCACTGCTTCCGACGAAGAAAGTTCTGATAACACGGTAATATCTGAAGATGACTCTGAAAGGGATGAATTGGCTGCACAATGGAATATACCAAATACAAACTTTTGTCCTTAAAAAGAAATTCTTACCCAGAGAAATGGGATCACAATACTAAATATTGATAAAGGTTCTCGTCCTGTTCTTTATTTATGCATATTGCTTCCTGTACAAACCAAAGAATAGCAGCACCACGAAAAAAAAACACATGTACGAAATGATGACAGTGATTAGTTGTACTATGGTTATGTGTTACAATAAAGTACCATCTGTCTCACACTACTGGTCACAAAAATAATAATACCATGGACCCAAATGGTTACAAATGCAGAAGTGTTAAGAAGGTTACAAAAGCATTGCGATGTCATAAAACACATCAAAACAAGAAAGCTGGAATATTTAGGCCACATTACCAGAGGTGCGAAATATGGGATATTAAGGCTCATAATGCAAATTAAAAGATCCATAGGAAGACGAAGAATTTCCTGGCTGAGAAACCTAAGAGAGTGGTATAGTTGCAGTTCAGTAGATCTTTTTAGAGCAGTCGCCTATAAGGTACGGATAGCTGTGTTGATAGCCAACCTCTGATAGGAGAAGGAACTACAAGAAGAAGAAAAATTATTATAAAGAAAAACTAACTAATCATATAATAATTTAAAACATTTAAACCTAAACATAAGATCGAAAGAAATGGTTCCGAATCCTAACTACTTGTATCTTGTACGCCGTACGGTAGTGAGAGGCTGACTGAAAATGTGAAACCCGAAGAAAACGGGCGGCCGGCGCCGAGCTTGTGTGATGATTGAGACGAGACATCTGGCAACCAGTTATGTTAGGGTTGGATTTCAATTTTGGTCCTACAATACAAATAGTTCTTTCGCGAACTAGTTCATTTTTGTGAAATAGTTCTCTTGAACTAGTTCGTCTAAAAGAACTAATAAGCACACCTCTATGCTGTTCCACGTAAAAGTGGTACTATTTGTTAAATTAATCATATCCTAGTGAAACAAGTAACGGTTTTTTGCAAAAAAGTAAAAAAATATTTACGCGGAAAATGGGTGTTAAAACTTTCGAGCAACCCCGTATATTACACCTCAAGTTAAGTACACCCCTCGAGAGGGGATGCAAGTAGCGGAGGAGAAGTCAGTGACAGTCCACTCTCAACTCGAGTCAACACAACACCTTACGCTAAGGACGTTATTTTTAAATTTATTGTTTGCAACATATTTTACATGTGCCTTTTTTTTACTTCAATACAGTTTTAGTTTAAGTGATTTGTTTTTGTGTATTATTACGTGAAATTCCAATAAGATTCAACCTACACCCCAACATAAGTGGTTCTTCAAGCGGATATTATCCAGTGATTAACAATATTTTGCTGTTCATTCCATGTAAGCTGAATTCATTTTCTACGGAATTTGCCGTCCCATTCACACAGTTTATCATCGGAAGACGCAGGTATATTCTCTTTTCAAAGGTTAGTGCACATTTCCTTTATTTACCTATCTTTTATGGTCGTTAAAAGGGTACATTTGTATTTGATGTAATTCAGTGGAAATATTTATTTTTAAAAGCAGGTATTTTAATCCTTTAACACATTTAGAGATTTCAATATTTTCATTTATACATTAATACATAGTAGCGTCCTTAAATTTATTTCAATTTTTTCATTTTACATTTATAAACTATTACAAGTTGAAATATTATCTTTAAAGTTTTTTATTGATTCGCAAAACATTTTTACACACATTACATAATTGATTTTAATTGTTTTTTGCATATACATACATACATTTTTATTTTTGTGAATATATAAGTTATATTGTTACTATGGCTGACATCGCTACAGCAAAAACTAAACGCTCTTCAATCAAAGGTTCTGTAACCCGTTTTAGTACGTATTTTAATTCTATCAAAAACAAACCGTTAGAACAAATTAACTTTAGAGATTTACAACTTAGACTTGATAGAATTGAAAAACTTTTTGACGATTTTGACAACGCTCAATCACTTATTGAGGCCTCTGATGAGGACTATACTGCCAACGCAGATACTATTCATGGTGTTGAAAGGTCATCTTTCGAAACGCCGTTTTTCCATATTACTAGCGCTGTGCGAGATTTTATTGACACCAATTTTTCAAAACCCTGTAGTCAGGCTGCTCAAGCTTCAAATTCGACAATTTCGTCCGAAAATACTTCACAAAGATCTATTAATATTAGGTTACCCGCTATTAACTTGCCCTCCTTTGAGGGTGACTATGAAAATTGGTTGTTCTTTAGGGATACATTTAATTCTATCATTCATACAAATACAGAACTTTCCAATATTCAGAAATTCCACTATCTAAGATTATCTTTACAAGGTATTGCCGCAGAAACAATACGTAACTTGGACATTTCTGAGGCAACATATGAAACTGCGTGGGAGTTACTAAAAGACAGATTCGAAAACAAATCTCTTCTTGTCAATAATCACATTAAAAAATTATTTAATTTACCAAATGTTTCAAAAAATTCGCATCATGATCTACGCACTTTACTTGATGGTTTCCAAAGACATTTACGCTCTCTTGAGTCCTTAGACTTAGACACAACATCTTGGGATGCCCTTATTATATATTTAATTACCACGAAACTAGACAATGCCACACACAAAGAATGGGAACTGTCAATTAAAGACGATAAGAACACATTACCCACTTTGAGTAGCTTAACTGAATTTTTAAAAGGTAAATGTAGAGTCTTAGAATCTATTAATCATCAAGAAGAAAAATCTCGTCCCAAATTTTCATCTACAGGCAATCCCAATTCCAAGAATTTCTTGTCAACGAATAATTCTTCCAACTGTTCTTTATGCAAACACAAACATCTAATTTACACTTGTCCTGATTTTCTCAAATTAGAAACGTCATTAAGACATAATGAAGCAAAACGCTTGCGACTTTGCATAAATTGTCTGCGTAGTGGTCATTTCACTAAGGAATGCAAATCTTCCGGGTGTCGTAAATGTGGAAAAATACACCACACACTTTTACACTTTCAAAGTAACTCACAAAAGCTTACTGAACCCAGCAATCAAACCATCAGCAGTTTACCTTGCTCTAGTCCAGGTACATCAGAAGGGTCTAATGCACTGACAACACGTAACATGTCGTTTGAGTACAACTCTACTACTTTGCTGTCAACTGTAAAAATTAACGTCTTTGACATCTCAGGTAATGAACACGAGGCTCGTGCACTTCTAGATAATGGTTCTGAAAGTAATTTCATTTCCCAGCGCCTATTAAATCTCTTAAAGTTGCCTACAACCAAAACACATTTTTCTATTTCTGGTATAAACCAAACAAATTCTATTGTAAGCTACAGAACATCGGTCAAATTTAAGTCCAAAACTTTAAACTTTTTTCAAGTAATTTCTTGCTTAGTGCTTCCTGAAATTGCAGGAAATTTGCCTTCTGTCACATTCGATAAGAAAATACTCAATATTCCTTTCAATATTACTTTGGCCGATCCAGACTTCAATATTTCTTCTCCGATTGATCTTCTTATCGGTGCAGACATCTTCTGGAATTTAATTTGTATTGGTCAGATTAAATTATCACCTGGACAACCGATTCTTCAAAAAACTAAACTTGGATGGATTATCTCAGGTCCATTATTTCCAAACAATACCCTTGCAGCCAGAACTAGATGCCATTTGTCGACCATAAACAAGTTGAGCATAGAAGATCAACTTCAAAAATTTTGGGAAATTGAAGAATGCCCAAAAACAAAATTTTTGTCTAACGAAGAACTTTCTTGTGAAGATCACTTCTTAAAAACAATCTCTCTTAATTCTTCTGGTAGGTTTGTAGTATCACTTCCCTTGAAATCTTCCGCCGACAATCTAGGCGACTCTAAGACTACAGCAACAAAAAGGTTTTATTCTCTCGAAAGGAAACTTAATGCGAATTTTGAATTAAAAGATGATTACACTCGATTTATCGATGAATATTTATCCTTACACCATATGTCCGTTTCACCCTTTGAAACCACTGGCTATGAGTTCTTTCTTCCTCATCATTGTGTCTATAAAAGCAATAAAATTCGTGTTGTTTTTGACGGTTCTGCCAATACAGATTCAGGTGTTTCCCTGAATGACATTCTTATGGTTGGACCTAATTTACAAGATGATCTTTTCACTATCATCTCACGTTTTCGTAAACATAATTTTGTAGTAACAGCTGATATAGAAAAGATGTATCGACAAATTCTGATAAAGGAGGAAGAACGCTCCTTACAAAAGATCATATGGCGGTCTAATCATACAAACTCTCTCGAAACTTATACTTTAAACACCGTTACTTACGGTACTGCTTCTGCTAGTTTTCTTGCCACTAGATGTCTTCAAGAAGTGGCACATATGTATGCAACCGATTTTCCCGACATATCTTCTATAATTTTACGGGACTTTTATGTCGACGATCTTCACACAGGTGGTTCTACAATAGAAGATATCAAACGTATTCAATCACTTACTTCCGAATTATTGTCTCGTCATGGTTTTCAATTAAGAAAATGGAAGTCAAACGCCCCTATTTTAAACTTTGACAATCAAAATTATGCTTCCTTGGAAATTGGAGCTGACGATACTGTCAAAACTTTGGGCTTATTGTGGAGTCCCAAATCTGACACTTTTCATTTCAATGTTCAACCTATAGAGCACAAGTGTAAAGTTACAAAGAGACTTATTCTTTCCACTATATCAAAAATATTTGATCCACTAGGTTTGCTTTCGGCTGTAACTATAACAGCTAAAATTATTCTATAAGATTTGTGGAAACTAAAAATTTCTTGGGACGAAGTCGTTCCCATGGATATCTTTACGAAATGGGTTACATATCAGACTCAACTGGTTAAACTTAATCAGTTACAAATTCCTAGGCATGTAATTTGTACAAACTACAAGTCAATTCAACTACACGGTTTTTCAGATGCATCCACCACCGCATATGGTGCTTGCATTTATATTCGTTCATCTGAAAACTTTGAAAATTTTCATTGTCATCTACTTTGTTCCAAAACTAGAGTAGCTCCTTTAAAACACATTCTCACGGTACCGCGTCTAGAACTTTGTGGAGCTTACTTGCTAGCTGAGTTGATAGACAAGGTAAAACAACACATGCAATTAGATTTTGAAGAAATCACTTACTGGTGTGACTCCACTATTGTCCTAGGATGGATAAAGACTGCTCCGAGTTTGTTAAAGACGTTTGTGGCAAATAGAGTTTCTTAAATTCAAACTTTGACCGAATCTCACACATGGCGTTACGTGAATACACTTGAGAATCCCGCAGATCTTCTTTCAAGGGGAATTTCTCCTACATCACTTATCACTTCTGAAATGTGGTTTCATGGCACATCATGGCTAGCTAAACCAGAAACTCATTGGCCTAATAGAACATTCGAACCTTCTGAACTCCCTGAGCTTCGACCAGTATCAGCCCTTATCTCAAGAGTTCACATGAAATTGGAGATCATCACTAAAATATCCTCATTTGTAAAACTACAACGCATTATTGCTTATGTATTACGCTTTATAAATAATTGTAAATTTTCTCCTACACGAAGGAGCTTTGACAACCTTTCTTGTGAGGAAATAGATAATGCTTTAAAATATATTATTCGACTAGTACAAAATGAAACATTTTATGACGATTTGACACACCTTAAAAGACATGGTAACGTTAACTCTAAAAGTAAACTACTTACCCTCAATCCATTTATCGATAAGGATAACATACTCCGCGTTGGCGGAAGACTACATAATTCTGATTTTTGTTACAAAAAACATCCCATTGTCCTTGATTCTAAACACCACTTTACTACTATTCTTGTACGAAATGAGCATCTTAATTTAAATCATTGCGGTCCTCAATTACTATTAGCTTCCATTCGTGAAAAATTTTGGCCCATTAATGGACGTCAAGTGGTTCGCAAAATCGTTCGCGATTGTATTATTTGTTGTAGGGTGGCTCCTAAATTAGAAACCTATCTTATGGGTAATTTACCCTCGTCACGTCTTGTTCCCTCTAGGCCATTCTACAACTGTGGACTTGATTATGCAGGACCTTTTTTGCTAAAGGATCGACACACCCGAAATTATAAAACTATTAAGGGTTACATAGCTCTATTTATCTGTTTAGCAACTAAGGCCATACATTTGGAAGTCGTGAGCAGCTTGACCACTGAAAGTTTTTTAGCAACGCTAAAACGTTTTATTTCTCGACGCGGAAAATGCGCTTCGATCCTTTCGGACAATGGTAGTACCTTCGTTGGCGCAAAAAATGAGCTTGTCAAATTTTTTAATACCTATAGTTCAACTATTACTGACAATTTAACTACCGAAGGTATTAACTGGCAGTTTATACCGCCAAGATCACCTCACTTTGGAGGAGTTTGGGAGGCGGGAGTAAAATCTGTCAAATTTCACTTAAAGCGCGTCATTGGCAATACAATTCTCTCATATGAAGAATTTTCCACTGTTTTATGTCAAATTGAAGCGTGCCTAAACTCACGACCACTCTCACCAATGTCCAACGACCCTTCCGACTTACTTCCTCTTACTCCTGCACACTTTTTAATTGGATCCACATTGACCGCAATACCTGAACGGAACTTCTTAGATGTCAAGGAAAACAGCCTTAGCAGATTCCAAAGGCTTCAAAAAATGATCCAAGGTTATTGGACTAGGTGGTCCAAGGAATACATTTCGTCTCTCCAGCAGCGAGTTAAGTGGAAAAAACATTTCAACAGTCTTCTCAAAATTGGAAGTCTAGTGACGGTGAAGGAAGATGGAACTGAACCCTTACGATGGTGCCTGGGTAGAGTGACTCAATTACATGAGGGTAGTGACGGAATAGTTCGTGCAGTGACAATTAAAAATAACAGAGGTTGTTTCAAGCGACCAGTGACAAAGGTGTGCGTTCTACCCACAGATCAGTGACTTAACCGTTAGTGAAAGAAACTTTTAGCTCAGCCTTATTACTTGTTGAACCCCTGCAGGCGTTCAAGGGAGGCGGCTTATGTTAAAACTTTCGAGCAACCCCGTATATTACACCTCAAGTTAAGTACACCCCTCGAGAGGGGATGCAAGTAGCGGAGGAGAAGTCAGTGACAGTCCACTCTCAACTCGAGTCAACACAACACCTTACGCTAAGGACGTTATTTTTAAATTTATTGTTTGCAACATATTTTACATGTGCCTTTTTTTTACTTCAATACAGTTTTAGTTTAAGTGATTTGTTTTTGTGTATTATTACGTGAAATTCCAATAAGATTCAACCTACACCCCAACAATGGGACTTAGGATATCTATTTTTATTTATTTTGTCAATTGTATAATTAGTTTTTAAAATAAATTACTTGAACTTTGAACATCAAATATTCCATATCCAGGAATTCTGTGTCGACAAAACATTAATTCTTTTCTGACAACGTTGCAACTTCTAACGTTAATACTACCATATCATCTGCAAGTCAACAATATTTTAATTTGTTTATTAAATCGTATTCATGAATTTATAAGACTCTATATAACAATATTCCCATCTAAATAAAGTGATTGAATATTGTGTCTACATACATTACGGAGTCTTTAAGTCTAATCAATCTCGAAATCGATCTCGAGAACAGTTGAATTGGACAATTTAATCTATTTACCACTTAAATGTATGTAATCAATATTGGATTTTTGACACCGTCGTTTAAAACATGTATATAAAATATGTAAGATAATGTCAAAGACAAATATGTATATAAAAACGTTTTAAGATAGAATGTGACTATACAAACGACAGGAAAGAAACATCTTACAAAAACCACAAAGAATAAGGGGTGGGTGACACAAGATATACTAAACTTGATGGAACAAAGAAGAAAAATGAATAATTCATTTTCAGATGGAACAAAGAAAGAAATAAACACATAAAAAAGAGAATAAAAGAAGCCAAAGAGGCGTGGATTAAAGAACAAAGGGAAGAAATGGAAACCTATGAGATAAAGTACGACGAGAAAAAAGTAAAAGAGATAACGGGAAGCATAAAGAAATGCCAAATAGGTAAACTAGAGAATAAAATAAAAAGATGGACAGAATATCTGAATGAATTATTTGAAGACGATAGAAACAACTTAACTCAGATAATCAATGCAACTGGACCAGACATATTAAAAGAAGAAGTAGAATACGCAATAAGAAACGCTAAAAATGGAAAAGCAAATGGATCTGATGGAATTTTTACAGAACTGTTGAAGCTTTTGAATGATCCGTAACCATAATATTACATCTATTCAATACAATATTCAGTACTGGTATAATACGTCAAGAATGGTTGCTGTCTACGTTTGTCCCATACTGAAGAAAACTAAGGCAATGCAATGTTCAGATAATCGAACAATCTCCTTGATGAGTCATTTGCTTAAAATATTTCTTAGAGTCATCCACAACCAATAGTGGATTCAGAAGAGAACGCAGCACAGTGGATCAAAGTTTCCTACTGCGTGAAATACAAGCAGAAAGCTACGAATATGGGAAACCTACAATGGCCCTATTCATCAACTTTAAACAAGCGTTCGATAGGATAAAACGCAAAGAAATATACAAGGCACTACGTAAAATGGGAATTAGTGAAAACCTGATAAAAATGGTAAAAGTGACACTACGAAGAACAGAGAATAGGGTTAAAATAAATGGTGAAGAAACAGATAAGTTTGAGGTCATTGGGGGGGTGCGACAAGGAGACCCACTGTCATCGCTGTTGTTCAGTATCGTCCTCGAAGTTACCATCAGAGAAGCTGGAATCAACAGGTCAGGACTTATATATCAAAGAAAAAACCAATTTTTAGTTTTTTGAATTATAAAAAATATTTTTAAACTATGTATTTTGATTGGAAAGCTGTAATGTTTTTTGTGCAATATATAGATATCCATATTTTAGTTGACTTCTATTTATTTGTTGACAAAAATATAAACCAAAGCGGGAAAAGAGGTCCTAGGCGAAGAAGAGAAAAACACTAAAAAAGACTGGATGACACTGGATGGAAATAGTTGAGCTAATAACTGAAAAAAGAAAATACAAAAATAAAGATGGAAATAAACATAAAACCATCAAGAATAAAATCAAATATGAAATCAGAAAGGCTAAGAAGGAATGCCAGGAACTGGAAGAACTCGGCAACAAACATGACACCCCAAACTTACATAAAAAAATGAAAGAACTTACAGGCAACACCAGACAAGGAAGAACACTCATAACAAGAGAGAATAATGGAGGTATACTAACTGAAAAGAGCAAAATAAAGGATGTATTGGAACAATATATAATCCATCTGTTCCATGACGAGAGGGAAAATGAACAAGATAAAGATGAAGATGAACAATACCTACAAATTTTACCCTCAAAAGTAAAGCATGCCCTACAGAATGCAAAACAAGGAAAAGCACCGGCTCTTGATCAAGTTCCAGTTGAACTGTTAAAAGCCTTAGATGACGGTAATATAAAGAGACACCCGAATTCTCAACCACACATATGTAGAGGGCAACATCCAGGATGAATGGCTTAAGTTGATATTTTTACCTCTACCAAAAAACAACAATCCCAAATCATGTAATGACTATAGATTGATAAGCCTAATGTGCCACCTTTAAAGATTCTCTTGAAAATTGTTCAAAACCGAATTTGTAAGAAATGTGAGCAGATAGATCAAACGCAGTTTGGCTTCAGAGGAGACATGGGTACAAAAGAGGCATTATTTGCGTTGACGGTACGAGAATATAACAAGAGTGCATATGTATGCTTCATAGACTTTAGGTAGTATGCATATGAAAATATTAATTAATGAATTAAAAACATCAATTTAGACAAAAAAGACACTGAGTTTATTAAGGCTATATACTGGAACCAGAAAGCAGTAGTAAAGGTGAACGATATAGAAACAAATAATATACCGATTGCGAGAGGGGTAAAGCAAGGATGCGTCTTGTCTCCAACGCTTTTCAACGTGTACTCACAGGTCATATTCAGAAAAGCCTTATGGGAAAGAAAAGAGGGAATAAGAATTGGTGGAGAAATCGTAAACACCATGAGATTTGCAGATGACACAGTAATTTTGGCTGTGAGTATAGAAGAACTACAAACTTTACTAGATGAAATAAATCGTGAATGCAATCAAATGGGACTTGGCATCAACACAAATAAGACCAAATTTATGATAGTATCAAGGAGTCCAATAAATAATGAACAACTAACCCTTGGTGGACAGCAAATAGAGAGAGTGCCAAAATATAAATAACTGGAGCAAGCAATTGTTCTGTGACAAAAATCTGATACTGCGCTGAGACAGGTTTGTTGAATGTGACGTCTGGCCCCAACTATTGTACGGAGTAGAAACATGGACGCTAAAAGCGCAAATAGTTAAGAAGCTTGAAGCCTTTGAACTTTGAACTATACCGGAGAATGTTGAGAATTCCATGGACTGCTAGGGTCACCAATGAGGAAGTGCTGAGAAGGATGGGTCGAGGCAAAAAATTGTTGAGAACAATAAAAGTACGCAAGATTGCATACCTTGGACATATACTGAGAAATGATAAATATAGTCTTCTGCAGGTCATCATGCAGAGTAGAGTCGATGACAACAAGGGAGTAGGTAGAAAGAGGAAGTCATGACTGCGAAATATTCGAGACTGGACAAACATGACTGTAGACGAATTATTCCACGTTGCAAAAGACAGAGAAACTTTTAGAAATGTGGTCGGCAACCTCCGTTAATTGGGACGGCATAGGAAGAAGAAGACATGAGTCAGCACATATCAAGAAAATGTTACCAGGGTTCGCATGGCGCACATGTGAGTCGTAATTCAAAAAATAGGTAAAAACCCTGTATATATCATTTTAAATATTAACACTAACCTCCTAACAACAAATACATAAACATTTTTACAAAAATATTCGTCCGCACCAGGCATACATTATCGCTAAAAAGTGCGCAGTCAAAGTGTTAACAGATCCCCTGCATCCCTTATCCGGGCTGACGTCAACAAAATTAGTATAGCCAATTTGACAGATAAAGTACGATAATCGAGCATAGCCCAGGAAGAAGAATACTTTCAAATTGGATGTTTTACACGCGTACGCCACTGGTTTTAGTAAAGTTTGAAGTGCTGATTGAAACTTATTGTTGAATGATTATTATCATTCTTTCCGTATTTAGATTACAATTATTACGTTATAACAGACGGTTTTGATAATTTTTTACAAGCCATCAGCATTTGCGATTAATGTAGGCTAAAACCTTTTGTTATCTATTTTTGTTTTTAATTTATGCTGATAACGGAAGTACAATTTGAGGATGCTACAGTTTTTTTTAAACGTATATGTAGAGGTATTACAGGATATTACTTCTAGACTAATTATAATAACATATTATATTGTTTTTTACCTTACGTTTATCGATTATTGTCGTTAAATAGATAATTACTTGTGGTCTGTCAGCTATTTTGATGTAACGTATCTGTTACATCGTTTTAAATTAGCAATACACATAATGTATATATATTATATATTTATCGATTATAGTCTTGAACTAACTTTCTCTATTGATAAAACAATAACAAACAAGTCTATTTATTTTTTGCAGTGAACTGATGTTTTGTTATGCCATATTTGGCAGTTGACTCCCACTATATTTTTTGGTTATGCTTAAATGATATGTTTAGTTTCTGTGGTTTTCCGGGTTTAACTCCGCGTCGAATAATTTTGGTTTGATAAAAACCATTATTTTGACGACGTTTCGGCACGGCCGCACTTGCCATTGTCAAGTCAGGTAGTAGCGCTTCTCGCTGACGCTTGAAGTTAATTCAAGCATCAGCTGCTATTGTAGTGTAATGCTGCAAAAAGTGCCACCTACTTTGGTAGATAATGGTATTTTGGTAGATGAAACAAGAAATGATAACATCCAAAATGTATGAAACTATGGGTTAGGTATTAGAAACAGCCGAGGGCTGTTATTAATTAGAACGTTTAATAGATTTTGCAACCGAACAGAGTTTGGCCATTGTAAACACAATGTTCAAATATCATGCCCATCGTTTATCGACGTGGACCAGCCCAAATGGAGAATACAAGAACCAAATATACTACATATTGATTAGAAACAGATATGTTTTACAAACCTAAAAACTAGACCAAGAGCTGAAGGTGGATCCGATCATAAATTCTTATAGGCTTGCTTCAAGTTAAACCTAAAAGAACAATGCCGCACCAAAATCAAAACAGGCTGGAGATTTCAAATCCGAAAACATTTGAGCATGTTGAACACACAAGACAACCCAGAAGAAATGTGGAAAGGTTTCAGAAATGCCATAGAAACCTCTGTAGAAAGAACCAGAACCGAAAAAAAGATCATCAAAAGAAAACACTGGACACAAGCTCAAACTTTTTTCATTTAAAGTATGCATGTATGTCGTTTCCAGAAAAAAATTACAAACCATTATCAGCTGGCCTTATGTTGTTAAAAAAATGCTGAAAACGGAATTTTATCAGTTTACCTTTTCAAACTTTCAGGTCCATTTAAGGTCATAAGGGTAGTTTGTAATTAAAAAATGCTATGGACCACTTTAGAGCATACTTTTACAAACAATTTAGTTTTTGATCTATTGTTCTAGGACAAATGTAAGTGAAAATATTGGCTAAAGAACGAAGTCATGTTTTTCGTGAAAATGATCAACACGATGAAACAAAAAGGGCCGAAATCGGCAAAATAATTTTTTTAAAAATAAAATTAATGCAATTTTGTATACTCTATAATCTGAAGTTTAATTGGTAGAAAAATAAAAAATATTAAAAATAGTCAAGCAACCAAACTTGCTTTATATTGGACCACTTCGTATGGATTGACCCTTATGTAAAATATGAGGGGAAAAAACTCTATACAAGGTAATATTTAAATCCATATGGAGTTGTGGAAACCATTGGTGAACATTGCGGATCCGTGTTCTACATATAAGTGGATTCCGGGATCTAATATAAAACTTCATGAGAGAAAGGCTTGCAGTGATGCCACTCCTCACGATTTATCGTGAATTGAAGACAAATCTCACGATCTCATGAGTGACGTCTTATATCTTACGATTTCTAAAATTTTTAGGCTGTTACCAAATCTAAAGATAAATAATGTGTACCTAATAAAATGTATACGAGAAAATCAGCATTTTTAAAGTGCTCTTAGATTGTCACTTCGAAATATTCATAAATCAACTATATTTTTATACAAAAGTGCTTGCACTACTCCAATTAGTATACACAAAATAATATAAACAAAGCTTAAAAGGTTCTTTATTGCTTTGAAAGTGTAAATATCAATCCATAAACAAGCAACTGAAGTTTATGTATATTTTATCAATAAATATCAAGAATAGCCGGAATTTTGTATTAAAGGATCAACAGACCAAAATGATTTAAGCTTGTGTTAGAGATATAAAACAAATCAGCAATTGCATATAACAATGACATATTTCATCTTCAATAACTTTGAAATCCTACAAGTACCGATAAAATGTTAAACCTCAGAAAACAAAATTAGATTTATGTATACCTAATGTATATTATACTTAATATTCTTGGGTAAAATAGGTTGATAATTTTCATTGAAATTTAAACTATAAAGAATGTTGACAATCATTGCCTAATATTGAATCGATAAATCCATAGCTTGCAGCATATAGATATATTTCCTAAAATTATATCTGATATTGGTGGTTCCCCTAAAATAGGCCCTTTTCTAGTACACTAATTTTTAAGTATGTACTTATACATTAATTAATATATAACAGTATAAAGTACAGTCAAAATCGTTTATAACAAACTTCAGGGGACTGGTGCTTTTTGTATGTTGTAGCCAGAGTTCTCTGTAAGCAGTTATATCGGTTATAATGAACAGGTTGCTATAAACGATATTACACTAATAGGGACAGTTAGTTCGTTGTACCTAGGGTTATGACGCAAAAATGTGTTACTTTAACTATACTTATAATATGTATTGAAATAAGTATAAGTAGTGAATAAAGTATACACATAATATAACGGCTTCTCCAATTCTTCGTATTATAAAAATGTAGGCATACATATACTATTTATTTTAAAAAGACAAAAAAAAATACATACATATATGTATTACAAAATATGTAAACACATTTTACCTGAATATTTAATGAAAAAAGTCTGTAATTTTTGTTTGTCGCCTTCCTTTCTGAAAAAAACATTTTTTCAATTGATGTGGAAACAATCGATAATGATTCTTTTACACTCTGGGAAGTTTCAGCAGTCTGAATAAATGCTCGTATGGTGGAACAAGCAGCATACGCTTCAGCAACAGTAGGGATTTTGCCGAAATCCTCCAATTCTTCATCAGCCTCATCAGTACTTTGTTTGTCACTAGTTTGGTGACTCAGTACGATGTCAATATCTGAGAGTTCTTCGCTCGAACTTATTTCGTCATCCACTCGTACATAGTCATCTGCAGAGCAGTCAGAACTGAAAAGGGAAATGGCATTCTGTTTGATGACTTTCGTATCGTCGTTATTCTCTCTCTTTTCGATGATTTTGTACACCAATTCTTTCCGAAAGCATGCTTTAAGACTTCTTATAACTCCTTGGTCCATGGGCTGCAGTACAGATGTACAATTTGGAGGCAGAAAAACGAGTTTAATTTGTTTTAACCTGTCAACTGGGGGGTGGGACGGACAGTTGTCGATAATTAAAATTATGTGTTTCTTTTGTTGTAAAAGTTCACTGTCCCATTTTAGTAAAGTCTTTTCAAAAATAGCTGACGTCATCCAGGCTTTTTTATTGAAATCATAATCAACAGGGAGATTTTTCACGTTTTTAAAACAGCGCGGCATTTTACTTTTTCCTATCACCAAAAGCTTCCTTTTTATGGAACCGGACATGTTGGCTGCAACAAGAACTGTAACACGCTCTTTTGAGAGTTTACCACCGGAACATTTCTCGCCTTTAAACTTTAACGTGTGATCAGGTGTAAGTCTAAAAAATAACCCCATCTCGTCAGCATTAAAAATTTCATCATCGCTATAGTCGGACCTGAGTGTAGGCCACAAATTTTTAACCCAGTCATTTATAATTGATCTGTCAACAACTGCTGACTCACCTGAAATTTTTCCATGGACAATATTGTGGCGAGCTCGAAAACGTTGAACCCAGGAAGCATTACACTTAAAATTCTTCTTCAAAATCACAGCGAAAGCATCAGCCTTTACCTGAAGCATCGGCCCACTCACGGGTACATTGTTTGCGCGTTGTTGTTTAAACCAATCGAGCAAAGCACTTTCAATGTCACTGTAATTTGATGACCGAACTCGTTTTCCTTTTTCACACTTATTAAATTGCTTAATAATTTTCTCTCGCCTTTTCATTATTCCAGCAATTGTCGAGCGTGACGTTTTAAATTCCCGGGCAATCGAACTCGCGGAATCACCGGAATCGACTCGGCAAATTATTCCAAACTGTTCCTCAATAGTAAATTGTTTCCGTGACATTTTTTCAATGAAGGCTAGACATAACTGAATTCAAATTCAGAAACTCTTGGCTTAGGCCAAATGGTGAAATATGTATAAACAAAATTTTGTAATACAATGGACCCGTCTTGGGAGGTCTAACTGTCTAAAGGACAGTAGATGCCTGTCCGGATGTACTATAACCATAAATTAATAAATCCTTACTTCTCATTTCGTGGTATTAAATATCGGTAATACCTGTGAGAAATACAACACTACAATGTCCATTTTCATAACTTTACAGGATAGCACTTTTAAACTTATTTATTAAGATGTACGCTGTAACCAATATTTTAACTACTAGTGTTCCAAGAAATACGTTTGCTCTAACCGATTTGTTCATTATAAGCAATTTAATGCGTTTTTTGTATGTCATTTTATGGGACCTACTATTTTGTTTGTTATATCCGATTGTACGTTATAGCCGGTGTCGTTGTAAACGATTTTGACTGTATTTAAAATAGTTTTGTATAATTATATATCGTTTAAAAACTCCCATTTCCTTCAAAATTCAACTGTAACGAAATCTCACGATTTCTTACGATTAATTTTATCCGATCTTACGATTTCTCTTCGACTTCATGTGGCATCACTCTTAAGAGTTATTCAATACGTCGAGTACGAATTCCAAGTAAATTAGAAGAAAATATTTAACCAAGAAGTTAAGTATTGTGTGGCTTACAATTTAAATTATTATAATACAATTTAAAATTCAATTAATTGAGACCCTGATTAATAATTGAATTACGCGATAATATTATAAATTTAATGGGCGTTAAATGTAGGCAGAAAAATTAAAATAAATGTTACAAAAAAAGTATACATTAATAAAATTCATTA
The DNA here is from genome assembly GCA_918026665.1 of Diabrotica balteata. NCBI lineage: Eukaryota > Metazoa > Arthropoda > Insecta > Coleoptera > Chrysomelidae > Diabrotica > Diabrotica balteata. Next base: position 24,334,716 of record OU898280.1, read on the forward strand.
CTAGGAATTATAGTAAGTTTTTAAAGAGGTTATTCTTTTGTCAAGGTTAAACTATGGTTATTTCATTTTATACTGTTTTGTATAAACCATACTCTTTTGTTTAATACTACTTCTTGAAATACGCGTTATTTATCATATTATTATATTTGTATGATGTATTTATGGAATTAGACGAAACGGAGTTTTGATACATTGTTTCCATGTTTTACATATTTTCCATCTACCCCTTTGTTACGCCGTTGTAACCGCTCAAAAAATACTTTGGCTAGTACTGCATGTACCAGTCTAACATTATCTCTACATAAAACAAACTATTATTTTACAACTTAAGTGGTATTTAATATTTGCCTTAATTATGTGTTGGGACTCTTCTTATTATTTTCTATAATATTAACCATGGATAATTACCTAACTGCCTTTAAATGAGAAGCGATCAATCAAAGTGCAATAAATCCACTAAAACTGATTCGGAGTTAAATGCAGAAATGTTACCTCTTACTCGCCGTTCAGTTAAAAAATTTAAATCAGATGATATTTTAAAGAACAAGGGTAAATTATTACTATAATATGTAAATAGGAATATTGAACGCACAATATGTTTCATGTTCATGATATGTGAAAAAAAAGAGTGGATTTATACCGATACGAATGATTTTAAAGACATATGTGTGTTCATTGTCGCAGAGAGCATTAAATAATAATAAACTTAGCAATAGGTGGCAATATATGGTGTTTTAAAAAAAGTACAAAGTAAAAAATAATTAATTTCACCTTAGATATGTAAAGTTACACCATCTATCTATCGTCCGTCGGCAAATTCAATCAAAAACATAATTGTTCCAGACCATCTTTTACCACCTTTAGTCCAGGCAAATTAATATATGTATTTAATATATTTTTTACCACCAAAAATGAGATGTTTTAACGAAATAATGCTTCAAATATAATTTACAGAATAATTTTGAATTACGTTCCGCTAATGAACTTGCTTTTTTGTCCTTAAAAGTAGTGAACTATTTTTATGAATCTAATTTATTAACTTTGTTAACTAAGTGATACAAAAAAACAATGACACTGAGACTGTAACTGTAGAAAAGTGTTTAAGACTTTCAAAGAAAAGAATTGTTTTCACTGGCGTAGCTAGGAGGGGGCCAGGGGGGGCCAGGCCCCCCCCTGATGGTTCTCGGCCCCCTTGAAATATTCTAATAGAAAAAATTGCAAATACAATGTAAACAAGAAACAATAAAAAAATTAACGTACCAACCGCCTATACTATAGCTATCGGAATACAATACTGTGCGTTTCGTGTTTCACCAACACGGGTTCAAGGTACAAAGATCAGTCAGTTTCAGTTAGATACTTTGACGTGGCTTGACAGTGTACAGCGTGGTGTACAGCAAACAATAAAACGGCGAGCGATAATAGAATAGAGTAGTAACACAATAGAAAAGTATTAGTGAACTGTATTTAAGAATTGTTGGCGTATTACTACAGAAGTAACAAGTAAGTGTAGTAGTTAGTAAGTTTACTTTATTCTTTTTACCGCTTATTTTTAAAAATTTATTCAGTATCTATAGCTTTTTTCGTCAAGGTTATGTGTCAGTTTGCCTTTTTCATTAATGATTGTAAAAGGTGTTGCCAACCCATCAACTCTATCAAAAATTAGACTGTGTCTACTCAGACTCTTGTTCAGAAAAAAATGTTCTATTCCAAATTTTTTTATAGATCTTTTCGTTTCAGACAATTCTGAACGTTTTTTGTTCCCCTGTCTGTCTGTCTGTCGGTGTTTCCAAATGCGAATAACTCAAAAACTATCAACTCAAATTGAACGAAATTTTGTAAGCAATTATCTTTAGTCTTTCAATTTCGTTTTGTTGCAGGTAATGGACATAAGAAAATTTTTCAAAAGACAAACGTCTTCACTATCTTTACCGTCTATACAACCAACTACACTGGAAGAGAATGAGAATAGTCAGCCTGAACAGCAGCCCGGTACAAGCAAGGATCTGGATCAGAATATTCAACCAAAATCAACCACGCACCATGTAAAAATAGACGCTTCTGACTTGGGCCAACTAGGTGAAAACGTATCACAACCCATTCTTAAAAGATTTCCTCAAACTATGTTTGGAAATAAAAAAAGGTCGTTCAGCGCAAACTATTATAAAGATTTTGATTGGTTGGAATACAGCGTCAAAACAGATTCCATTTCGTGCTATGCTTGTCGTCATTTTGGAGCTGCTATGGATGAAGAAGCTTTTAGAATAGTGGGATTGCGCAACTGGAAAGAAACTGGCGAAAAATTAAAAAAAACATGTTGCATCACATTGAAAGTTTCAGTAAATGGCATAATTATAAAAAGACAATAAAAAGCGGAAATGTTTTATCTCATCTTTCACAAGCATATATCATCCAGATAGAGAAAAATAGGAATTACTTGAGAATGTTGGCAGATATAACCTTAACAATGGCTCGTCAAGGCATGGCTTTCAGAGGTCATGACGAAAGCGAAAGTTCATTAAATAAAGGAAACTTTAAGGAAATATGTGGCCTAATAGCAAAGTATAACAAGGACTTTGACATTCTACATAATTCCTATAAAAACTATACCAGTCCCCAAATACAAAATGAACTTATTGCAATCTTGTCACGGGCGTCTTTAAGAAATATACTTGATGACATTATCGGAACTTTTTCAATCATGTGTGATGAAGCTCATTCTTTCAAAAAGGAACAATTGTCTTTATGTGTTCGCTATGCATCGAAAGATTTAGAAATTCGTGAAAGCTTCCTTGCATTTCTTGACTGTTCAGAAGATAGATCGGCTACGGATTTATTCATTTTAATCTACAAAAAATTGGAAGAGCTTAATCTTAGCGACTTGCAGATGCTAGGGCAATCCTATGACGGAGCTGCGGTGATGTCAGGCAATACAAGTGGTCTTCAAACACAAATGCGAGAGAAATTTCCAGCTGCAATTTACACGCACTGCTTAGCTTATAGACTTAACTTGGCTCTGGTAGACTCCTGTAAAAATGTTCCCTCAATATCGACATTTTTTTGTACTTTGGAAGCACTTTACGAACATTTTTCAGATCCTCAAAACCATAAAAAATACAAACAAATATTGAAGGACATGAATATTGTTCCCAGAGAGTTGAAAACTCTGTCAGATACTCGTTGGGTGTGTCGATATACGACTTGCCACGCTGTTAAAACATGTTTCGAGGGAATCGTCACAACACTGGAAAACGAAGTTGCTCATACAAATAATAAACAGTCAATTACAGCAGTTGGGATATTATCCAGCATTAAACAACCATCATTTATAATTCATCTTTTTGTATTGCACTGGGGCCCAGGCCCCCCTTGAAAACTGAGGCTAGCTACGCCGATGATTGTTTTGAATGAACAATCTAAGAGAATTTGTATGAACTTTTACAAATTGATCAAAATGATCAATTTGTAAACGTGATCAAAATCCTGATCCTGAAAATAGTTGTAAAGGCAGTATTATAAGAAAAGTGGCCTTTCTAACAGGAATTCCGTATTCTGCACCATGCGCGACATCGTGAAAAGTGATGTTAAAAAGAGAAAAACAAGATCGGATGCTGGAAAACCTAAACAAATTAATATCGTGGCTGCTAAATGTTTGAATTTGGTTTACGAGGAATACAAAAAAAAATGTAATACCAACAATTACTACAAACATATACACTTACACTATTACAATAGTGTTGTAATAATACAACACTATATACACCAAGTTTGATGCGATGGGAAGAAGGAATACCTGTCAGTATCTGGAGGGATACTCCAGATACTGACAAAGAATGTAGCGTAGAATCTTTTAAGTAATTTTAAACTGTTTGTCCTCGTTTTAGTGTAGTGTTTTGTACAATTTTTGTCAATATTAATGTTTCCACATTCTACGCTTGCCGGATAGTTTACATTTGACGAAATGCCCATGAAGATGCTATTTTAAGCGAAAGTACTTGGGCTAGATTTAATTAACTTGTGCTCGATAATAGCCTTATTTTTCAAAGTTTATAAACGAAATGTCCGAAACAATATTAAATCTTAGGGGAAAAAGCAGGAATCATTTACTTCCTTTTCAAAAAGGTAAATATTGAGATTGTTGCGAAATCAATTTTATTCTAAAATAATTTTAGGTATTTTAATGGCAAATAATTCCCTGAAACTTTTGTTACCTGATCTTCAAAGAAGATTTGGTGCAGAATTTATTTTAACAAGACGGCTCAACCAAGACGTTTTAGAAAATTTGTTTGGTGTTATAAGAGCCAAAGGTGGTTTGCATGATCATCCCAATTTGTTGGAATTTAAGTATCACCTGCGTTCCTACATTATGGGAAAAAATGAAGGTGTATATTCCGAATTTTCGAACGTAGAAACAGACAACACTCAAGATTTACCAATTTCGGGACAATTGATCCAAAGGCTGAATTCCAAGAACGAAGCAGTTGTGAATATTCAAGTTAACATTCTGAGAGTCAGAATGAACAAAACATTAGTGACAGACACTTTTTTATTACAGCTTGAGCAACTGGAGAAAATTTTTGTTTCCATAAATGGTGATTCCATTTTGGTAACGAAAAATTATTTAAAAAACCTAATGTCGAAAAGGGGTGCTGTAGACTGTTCTAATAAGGCGAAGAAGTTGTTTTTTAGGTCTCGGATGTACTTCCGCATTAAAGAATTAAACAAGTCTCTTAACATCCTGGCATTGCGTAAAAGAAAAATATTGAAAATTACTACATAGTTACTGTATGTACGTCTGATTCACAAGACCAAAGTTTGATTTAAAGTGCATGACATGAAAATTGTACGACTTAATTTTGTCTTTTCCAAACTTGTCAATTAAATCTAATACAATACATTAATTAAAAAGTAAAATTTTTTTTTTTAATAACCCATCAAATTATGGTTCCAATTACATATTGGGGTTTCTCTTCCCCTTGGTAAATATTAAATATTTTCTAATGTGTAGGTCCCATAATCGATTTTTGGCAACTAACGAAATATAATAATTTTATTTATTATTGATTATATAATATAAATATTTTTATTTTCCGGATGCAAATATAAGAGACTGGATGCAATATAAATTACTGAAAATATATTTAAATAAAAGTAACTATACTAAAACAATTTTTAATTGAAGGTGAATACTTGGCAACAGCGTACTTAACGAAGCCCTTAACGATAAATTTTCAACGAAATCGTATTGAAATTATCAATTTTGCAGAGGCGTACCAAAAAAAATTTTAATTATTTATTTAAACACAAGTAATTACGTAAAAATTAAATCTAAGACCGATTTAATTATTAAATTATCATGTTTCTTTTAACAGGTATCTTATAGTTGTCTAAGAAAATAAAATAAAATTTTACTCTTATTAGAGAGTATTTAATACATTTAATACGTTATATTTGTTTTTTTTTTAACTTAATTTGAAAGTTTGCTTGTGTTTATTTGTTTATATAGATATGAAAATATATTATGAAGTTCATATAAATTAAAATTAAGTAAGCTAAACTATTATCATATGAATGCGTTTATGTAGCAGTGGATTTGTTTATTTTAGTAAATTCTCGAAATATGAAATGAAGATGGCACTAACTACTAAAGAGTTAATAGCTTTGTTAGAAGAAGACTCAGATTGTGAAAATGCCACTTAATGTGGTTTATTTGCCGCTAAGATTAGATTAGAAAGATTCTGATGTAGAAGACATTGATCTTCTTCTTCTTCTTCTTCTTCCTTATAATTTGTAGGCTTTAAAACCTCTTTCTTCTTTAATATTAGCTTCCTAAATTGTTTAAATTATCGCACCATCTTTTTCTTGGTCTGCCAATACTTCTTCGTCCATTTAGTGACTTATCTCGTGCTATTGGTACTATTCTATCCTCCGCCATTCTACTGATGTGTTTGTTCCACTTTTGTTTTCGTTTTATCACCCATCCATTTATTTCTTCTATATTGCATGCTCTTCTTATGTTTTGCTTCTCTCCCTATCCAACAGACTTCTCCTTGATATTCATCGGAGTATTTTCATCTCGGTTGTTTCTAGCAGTCGTCTCGTTTTAGATGTGTCAGGTCTTGTCTCAGCCGTGTATGTTAATATAGGTCTAATTCCTGCTTTATAGACTCTTGTTTTTGTGTCTTGTCTTTGGTGTTTGTTCTTCCAGATTGTGTCATTAAGAGAACCCGCCTCTTTACTTGCTTTTAACCTTTGCTGTCGTACTTCTTCTTCAACATATCCGTAACTAGTTATATCTATTCCCATATATCTAACCCTTGCTTCCGGCTTTATTATTTTCCCATCAATTTCGATTTTACACCGTAGTGGATATTTAAATGTCATACATTTGTATTTTTCCGCTGATATTATCATATTGTATTTCTTAGCTGTTGTATTGAAAATATATGTTAATCTTTAGAGCTCGTCTTCTGTCTCAACGATTAATGCGGCGTCGTCTGCAAACATATTTGGATTTCTTTGTTCCCAATTATGTAGCCATGACTTTTACGTACTACTTGTATTATTTCGTCCATTAATATATTAAAGCGAAGTGGGCTTAACGTGTCACCCTGTCTGACTCCGCTTTGTACTGGTATACACTGTGTTAGTTTTCCATTTATCTTTGCCTGTATTCGATTATGGAGGTAGATGCTTTCGATGGTTTGTATAATATTGATTGGTATGTTCCTTTTATACAGTAGGTGTAAGACGTCTTCGACTTGGATGCGATCGAAAGCCTTTGTCAGGTCTATAAAACATAGATATGATGGCCTTTTCTGTGATTTGTCTTAGTACAAATACGGCGTCTACGCAGGATCATCCGGATCTGAATCCTTGTTGTTCATCTGATAAAGCTGTTGGTTTATTAATTTTGTTGGTTAGGACTTTTGTGGTAAGCTTAAGTGCGGTGTTCAGTAGATTTATACCTCTATAATTGTTGGGGTCTTCTTTATCTCCTTTCTTGACCACTGGTATCATTATGCTGTTTCTCCATGCGTCTGGTATCTTGCAGTGCAATATTAGTTTTTGTATAAGTTTTGTCATCTCTAGGGTTAAACTTTCTCATCTGTAATTTAGAAGCTCATTGGTTATTCCGTCTGGTCCTGGTGACTTTCTATTTTTGAGTGAATTTATGACTATTTCTATTTCGTGAAAACTGATTTCTATTTCGTCTCTTTTTTCAGGTACGTTATTGTGTTGATTATTATTTTCCTTTGCTTTAAACAGTTCCGTCAGGTATCTTTCCCATCCGTTTGCTGATATATTATTGTATTCCTTGAAGAGATTGATGATAATATTATTTGTGAAGAATCAATAAAATCGAATATTGCCGGTACATATAAAATACAAGTGATACAAGTAAAATACAAGGGAATTCTAACGATTCTGATTATGATATTCCTCTGAACCACAGATAAAACGTCCAAATAAAAAACCAGGCAAAAATAGTAAATCCAAATTTATCTCAAGTTGTAATAACGGATATTCTTTCGTGCTCATTAGTAATTCAACATCAGTCTGATTGATATTAGACAATATAAAAGCCAACCATGTAGGCAAGTCATATATTGAAGTTTTTTCACTCTTTTTGATAAAAAAGTAATTGAGAATATGTTATGGAATACTATGCGTTTATTTCTTCTCCGGACTAACTCTTTGTTTTGGAATTAAACAGAATATATTGACATGTATAAATTTATTATATTAGAGGATGAAAATTACACTGCCTGTTATTTCTTAAAACTATGAATTTATAAGTTCTGTTATCTACAATTATTTAACGATGTTTCTGGATGGATTTGAGTACAAGAGATTGGACTCAAATATTAATATTAAAATAGCAAATACGGATAGCTTATCGAACAAAGAAATAAGAGAAATAAATTATTATTATTCCATAGATACGAAGTATTAGGCGAATAAACTAGCGAAACTTATTTATTCTAAATAGGAAAATATTTATGAAGAGTATTGATTCTGATTTCTAACAGCAAATAATTATTAGTGATTATACATGAGAACTTTTCATAATTGTAAATAACATATACCAGGTGACTAAAAACTATATAGAAATACATAGATACTTTAATTATCTTACATGTGAGTAGGTAGGTACATTACACCTCCTTTTGTAAGAATGAAAATAATTGTAAAATGAATTTTCATTTAAATGGTATAAAACATTTGTATACATTATTATTTTATTTTAACACATTTAAATAGTTTCTTTTAGTCTCGATAGTCTTTCACTTCGTCTTATCGGTGTAGTCTCTGTGAAACTAGTCTCTTCACACTTTTTGGATTCACTATAATTATTGTCTTTATTATGTTTACAATCTATACTTAAATCTGTCTCATGTACATGTTTTCGTTTACTTTGACATATATTTAGTGTTAAACAATTTGTAATTTGTTGACAACTATGTGACGGATTTCTACGAAATCGTCGGTAAAAATATTTAATTATCCTGTATAAAATATAAAGTAACATACATTTTATCAAAAATAAGATTGCATAAGTGAAATAAGAACTATTTTTTATTGTGTCTGAAAAATTAATATTTGTTTCTGAGGTCATTTTCTCTAAATTATCTAGTTTATGGCTTGCTAAATTTAATGCATCTCGATCGAGATTATTTAATTGTAAGGGAACAAGGTGTAATTTGGATTCATTATTTATCTTAATATCATCACAACAGACTTCTGGAAGGGATAAATCTGGAATGATAGACTGAAAATTACTTTCTTTTGGATTTGAGACAGATATCAAAATAGTTGATCCGGTGTAAGTTTTGCAATTATTCGAAGTAGAAAAAATACCTGTGCGTACTAGTCTGACAGCTTAAAGTTAAATCTGTTGGTTTGGGTAAAACATATATCCAAGAATTTGGTTTGTTTAATTTATGCCAAATTTCATATTCTGTTTGAATTATACGAGTATCGCAACTAGATGGTATGTTTGTTATTGAAGTTAACAATTCAGTTTCACAAATTGGATTAGTGTGTGTAAATCGGAAAGTATCAGGATTTTTGCAAATAAGTTTTTCTTCATCTAATGAATAACAGTCTTCTAATGTATCAATAGTAACATAAATGTTTCTATTTTCTGAAAGAACAAGATATTTGACAGATGGAAGAATAAAGGTAAGTCTCTTTAATGTTGGATGAATTATAGGAAGAGATATTAGTTTAAAAAGAGAATAAGGAGTATTACTAACCAAAGGTATACTAACCGTAATTAAAATCTTGTTATCAAAATATATATATTTAAGTAAAATGATATCGAAATATTTATGAGCATAATCGATAGTCAATGGAAATGGATAAGTCGATGTACTAGGTAAATGCGTTACCGTTTTAGATAATTCTTGAATTAGTTGCTCAGGTGTTATAACAGAAGGATGAAGGTTATTATTTCTTGCAAATAGAATAACGTTTATTAAAGTAGAATATTCTTGTTGTAATTCTGTTATAAAGAAAGTTAGTAAAGTAAAATGTTCTTCAATTTTTTGTTTTAAATCTAAATTAAAATATTTATTATTCATTTTATCTGTGTAATTGGTAATTGATTCAAAATTTTTATCAAAAATCACTTTGTTTCGGTCTAGATTTGTAATAGAGTTATTAAAATTTGTAATCGTGGCTTTAACTACATGAATTTGTTGTTTTAGTAAATCAAGAAGATGATTTTCGTTACTTTCAGCTTTGTTAATAGCATTATTGAAATTTTCAGCATCATCACTGTCTAAGGTACCGAATAAGGTCCTGAAAACAGATCCAATTGCATTAAATAGAGCGCGTTTTGGTCTAAAATGTTCATGCAGAATTATGTTTTTTAAAGTTTGTTCATCTTGAAAGAGTCTAGGTATGATTTGTCCTAAGAGTTTTAGTGAAGTATCGCATAATCGTAATTCAATAAGAACTGGTTTGTTTTGACACAGTCTTAATGTTTTTTGATAGGTGAGATCTACAAAATTTAATTTGTCTGTAAAAGGTTGTAAAGGAATATGACTTAATATGTTCCAATGAGTTTCAATAAATTGAACATTTTTTATGTGTTCGTAATAGATTCAGGTGATTTGTTGATAGGAGTATTGGTATATTTCTTGTGAATTTGTTCACTATTTGTCAGCCATATTATTGCATACCTGAAACAAAAGCATGTTTCAATCTATTCATGTGAACTTTTATTGGTTTTTTATTTACTAAAATTGTGCAATTGACAGGAGAATTTATCTCTAGAATTTTATAAGGTCCATTATAATTTTGTGTAAGTTTTTTGGTTTGACCCTTCTTTGTTTGCTCATTTTGGAGATATACTAATTGTCCTTCTAAGAAAACGGTGTCATTAATCTTTTGGTCATAATATTTTTTACTGACTACTTTAGATTCTAATAGATTCGTTTTTGCTAACTCATGAGATTTTCTAAGCTTAAGTGTTAAATTATCTAAATAATCTTCATATGTATATTTGAGTTCTACTGGTCGTATTATACTGCTAGGTAGATTAGGTGTATATCCAAATATTAGTTCATATGGTGTGAATTTGGTTGAAGTATGATTAGTTGTATTATATGAAAACATAGCAAAATCTAGCCATTCGTCCCAATCGGATTGATCAGCTTTAATATAATGTTTAAGGTAGTCTGCTAAAGTAGCGTGACTCCTTTCTAATGCAGCATTTGATTCTGGATGATAAGCAGTACAATTTATATGTCTGATTTTAAAAAGCTTGGCGATTTGAGAAAATAATTTGGAAGTAAAATCTCGGCCTTGATCAGTAACTATTATATCGGGTTTTCCAAACTTGCAAATAAATCCACGAACCAGATTTTCAGCGATAGTCTTGGTTTCATGATTCGGAATTGCGTAAGCTTGAGAAAATTTTGTTAAGTCATCTTGTAATGTTAATATGAACTTATTACCTGACTCGGTTAAAGGTAAAGGACCTACTATATCTAAAAATATTTTTTCTAATGGATTTGAGCTTGTTGTTGTTATCTCCATGGGCTTTACGAATTTTTTTCTAACGAGTTTATTTTTCTGACAAGATTCACAGGTTTTTATAAAGTTTTTAATATCATTTTTCATATTATTCCATTTGAAATGTTTTTTTATACGATTGTATGTCCGATGAAAACCAGAGTGTCCAGCCGTAGGACTAGTGTGATTCTCTTGTAATATTGTAGTTATTTCCTCAGGTTCAGGATTTGTTAGTATATCATGATAAATGATAATAGATATATCAGTTTTTCTAAAAATAAATCTAATCATAGATCTAATTTTTCCCCAACTTAATTTATCGTAGCTAAAAGTTATTCTGGGTAGGCAAATTTTTAATATTTTATCGTTTAATAACCAGTCTCTTAATTTTATTAGGGAATTAAATATATCTTCATAAGAGGTATTGTCCCAATAATTATTTTTTATAAATATGTAATAAAAGTTTTTATTTTGATCAAATATATATATAATGTCATTTAGTCTTGGATTTTTGGCTTTCAATTTTTCTATATGACTGAATTGTTTATTTATTTGTTTCTGAACGATCTCATTAAAATTTAAATCTACGGAAACAAACAATGCTAAATTTTGTGAAAATGATGTAATCTTTTCATTTGTTTCTTTTATATTATCATTTGTTATTAATATAGTTTCGGATTTAGATAAGAACTGTGAATAAGTGTCATTATTTTCTTTACTCATTTTGTTTATTTGTAAGGTGATTGTTGCCGGGTTTTTGTTTTCTTCGCAAATATTTGTTTCAGATATGGTTAAAGGAGGACGACTTAAACAATCAGCATTTTGATTTAATTTACCTGGTTTATAAATAATTTCATAGCTATATTCTTCTAATGCTAATCTCCACCTAACGAGTCTTGATCCGGGATCTTTTACATTAAATAGCCATGTGAGTGGTTTATGATCCGTATAAATGAAAAATTTATTTCCGTACAAATATGGTCTAAAGTGTTTAACACTCCATACAATTGCAAGTAATTCTTTTTCTGTTGTGCTATAGTTTGATTCCGCTTTGTTCAAGGTACGACTAGCATAAGCAATAGGTAAATCATCTGGTACTTTACCTTGAGAAAGTATGGACCCTATTGCATAATTACTAGCATCCGTTGTTAAGACAAAGGGTTTGGTAAAATCTGGATACTGAAGTATTGGTTCTGAACAAAGTATTGATTTCAGGTTCTCAAATGACTGTTGTTGAATGCTTGTCCAATTAAATTCAACATTTTTCCTCAGCAGTTTTGTTAAAGGTTGTGTTAAAGCACTGAAATTTTTTATAAAGCGTCTATAATAACCAGTGAGACCCAAAAAGCTCTTAATATCTTTTTGTGTTCTGGGTATAGGAAAATCTGTAACAGCACATACCTTTTTTTCGTCCGGTTTGACACCAAATTCAGTTATTAAATGTCCTAAATACATTACTTCGCGACGAAAAAATTCGCACTTATCTGGTTGTATTTTTAAGTTGAATGTAGACAATTTTTCGAATACTTCTTTTAATCTTTTATTATGATTTTCTAATGTATCGGCATGAATGACTATATCGTCGAGATAGACAAAACATCTGTAATTTTGTATTCCTGAGAGGACAGTATTCATTAGCCTTTGAAAAATACTGGGAGCATTTTTTAATCCAAATGGCATTCGTGAATATTGATAATGTCCAGACGGAGTTGAGAAAGCAGTCTTTGGAGAATCCTCAGGATCCATTTTGATCTGGTGAAATCCTGATGTTAAATCTATTGTTGAAAAATATTTTGAATGACCCAATTGGTCTAATATATCGACTATATTCGGAAGTGGAAATGAATCTCCTATAGTAATATCATTTAGTCGTCGATAGTCTATAACAATTCGCCATTTCTTCTTTGCTGAAGCATCGGCCTTTTTTGGCACAACCCAAAGGGGCGAATTCCATGGCGAAGTTGATTCTTCGATAATACCTTGATCTAGCATACCTTTTATTTGAGTTTCGACTTCATGTTTGTGTACTTCAGGATACCTGTATGATTTAGTGCTAATAGGTACATTAGAATTTAAAGGAATTTTGCAAGTTATGGCATTTGTACTGGTAAGTTGATCTCCTTCCAGATAAAAGATATGATTGTACTCCTTGCAAATAGAAATTAAAGATGATTTTTCTTCACTATTTAAATGATCTGTTCTCAAGGCATTTTTTAATTTAGCAATTCTGTTAGAATTCGTATTATCTTTATAAGAAGACATTTTTCGTATATTTGCATTGTTTTGTAAATTTGGAATTTTTTCTATTGCTACTTGAATATCGTTTAATTCAACATCCGTTTCAGTAGTGTTTACGATTGAGGTTAAAAAGAAATCATTTTTTACTTTAACAACACTAGGACATAAAAATACACCTTTAAAGATTTCGCGTTCGGGACATAATCCTTCGCTTAATTCATTATTTATTACTTTAATTTGAACAATTGTTTCAGTTCTTGCGGATAGAATAGTTTTATTACTTCTTGAGTTAGAATTAGAGTTTTGATTTAGTATAAGATCGTCTGAACAGGATTTTTCTTCTGAACAGGATTTTGATTTATGATTTCGTGAAGAGTTACAAGTTTTATTTGTGCATATCTCAGTGGATTTTACACATTTTGGACTTGAATTTTCTTTGGATTTAGAGTTAGATTTAGATTGAATTGGATTGGATAGTAGTTCTTCACTACTTAAGGTTATTTGGATATCATTGGTTTCTAAATAAGAATGATCCTCTATGGATTTAGCATCATAAGGAAATATTTCATCGATATTAGAACTTGTCTCGATATTTTGATCTCTCAGAAATTCGTCATTGTCATTGTTTAATGGAGATTTTATATATTCAATTGGAATAGAACAATTTTTAAAGTTTAATTTATTTTCTTTATAATCAATTTGGCATTTATTTATTTCAAAAAAATCGCTACCTAATATACCGTCGAAATGAAGAGGAAAATCGTCTTCTACGACATAGAAAACATGAGTTTGGACAAAATCTTTTATCTTGAAATTTACGTTACAACTACATATAGTTTTATTTGGATTTAAGACATTTTTATCAATGCCTCGTAGAGTAATAGACTTAGAATAAATTTTTGGAATGTTTAGTATTTTTGAATATTTAATTAAAGAAATATCTGCGCCTGTATCGATTAGAAACTTGCAAGAGGATGGATTAGAATTATTTACTAAGGGTAAATCTACATAGGAAGTGACTGAGAAGTTGATGGTTGTGATACGGCCTGAACTGAACGAACTCCTCGAGAATCGACCGTTGGTTGTCGAGGATTCTGGAAGTTTAAAGAATTTGTTGGATTTTTGTTTTTATTGTTAAATTCGCGTTTTCTACATTCTTCTATAACGTGACCTGGTTTTTTGCAGTATCTGCAAAAACGTTGGGAAGTGTTGGTATTTTCTTTTCTTAAGTTTGGAGGAAAATCAGAATTGGAATTTGAATTTGAAGGTTTATAATTTTGATTTTGAGAATTTGACCTTTGAAGATTTGAATTAGGATATTTTGGGTTTTGAAAACTAGAATTTTGAAGATGTCTAACATTTCTATCTGAATTGTTTTTATATCGACAGTTATTTGAGGAATGGTTATTTCGTTTGCAAATATTACAGAATGGTCTGAAAATTTCTTGTCTTGATAACTGTTCTTGTTCTTCGGCAATTGCTATAGCAACAGCTCTTTCTAAGGAATCTGGATTTCGGGCTTTGATTAAAATAGAGAGGTCTTTGTTTAATCCTCTAATAAAGACATTTAGTGCTTGAGTTTTTAAGAGTTTAGTACATGCATTTCTTGCATCTGGAGATAAGTCTGGATCAAGTGTATTTATTAATTTTATATAGCAATTTTCAACTTTATTTGCAAATGACATTACATTTTCACTGGGCATCTGACGTAAGGAATGTAATTCCAATTGCCACTGACCTTCAGTTCGGCGTTCAGAATAAGCATCTAATAAGAAGTCTTTTAAATCTTTCCATTCGTCAAATGTTCTGTTTCTAGTTATGGCCCTAGCTTTATCGGTTAATTTAGTTTCTATAATGGCTAATAAGATGGGTTTGGATTGCGGATTTACTAAATTGTATGCTTTATCACAATTGTCTATGAATTCGTATAATTTTGATTTTGTACCATCAAATCTAATGAGAAGTTTTTCAGCTATTTCAATTGATACTGACATTTTATTTGAATTAGAAGTAGAAGAATTTGAAAGAGAATTTGAGTCGGGAGAAGGTATTTGTTCGTCAAATAAGTTACTTATATCAGGATATAAAGTAGACATACGTTTACAAGATTTTTAAAATATGAGACAGAATTTAAGATAGAATGTACTTACAAGTAGAATATTGTTGTTGGTCGCATAGTCTATTATTCCACGGGTTCACCTCTACTTCCGATGGAACTACAATTGGGTTATGACTGGAACTGGATTTCGAACTGGATGTACTGGACCCCAATGTAATTAGTTGTAGTGGCGATTTTTCCACACTGACAGTTTTTTTGAATGATTCCTCGAAGGAAACAAGTCAATTCAAAAATTCCTCAGCTCTCCTTCTATCAGCAATCAGAGGAACTCTGCTACTAATATCCCACGTTCTGACACCAAATTTTGTTATGGAATACTATGCGTTTATTTCTTCTCCGGACTAACTCTTTGTTTTGGAATTAAACAGAATATATTGACATGTATAAATTTATTATATTAGAGGATGAAAATTACACTGCCTGTTATTTCTTAAAACTATGAATTTATAAGTTCTGTTATCTACAATTATTTAACGATGTTTCTGGATGGATTTGAGTACAAGAGATTGGACTCAAATATTAATATTAAAATAGCAAATACGGATAGCTTATCGAACAAAGAAATAAGAGAAATAAATTATTATTATTCCATAGATACGAAGTATTAGGCGAATAAACTAGCGAAACTTATTTATTCTAAATAGGAAAATATTTATGAAGAGTATTGATTCTGATTTCTAACAGCAAATAATTATTAGTGATTATACATGAGAACTTTTCATAATTGTAAATAACATATACCAGGTGACTAAAAACTATATAGAAATACATAGATACTTTAATTATCTTACATGTGAGTAGGTAGGTACATTACAAATAGCCGTCACAATTTTGAAATGAATAACATAGATTTAAAAAAATTATTAGCATATGTATATTATCTGGTTTACACTCTGCATCAAGTTGATATGCATTCGTCAACGGATGAGGATAAAGAAATGCATATTATAAGAGAAAGCATGAGCCGACATAGATTTATAATTTTAATTCATAATAGTGAAGAAACCTACATAAGTGTCAGTACATGGGCGTCAATCTAAATTTGCTTTATCAGATGATACCAGATTCGACAATATTGGCCACATTATAAAAAGAGACGATAGTGCAAAAATGTAGGATGTACAAAAGTAATACTATTTGTTTATGTAAAACGTGTAGAATGCATCTACACCCCGAATATTTCGAAAAATTTTACCTTAAAATTTAATTTACGTTTAAGATACAATATGTTCCTTTATTAAAAATTGTACTGTTTTCCTTAAAAATGAGAAAAAAATTCTTTTTGGTTGTAATTTATTCCTAATTTGTGTTTTTAATCCAACCTAATAAATTAATTGTCAAATTTCTCTTTGTATATTGAGCGGCCGTTAAGGGTTTAATACTATATAAATAATAAACTGGCCTCAAATTTACTTTACTTACCTCAAAACTATTTTAAAGTTAATAATAAAGTATATTTAATAAATACATTCCCAATAATACACTACGCCTATGTACACTATGTATAAAATCTGGAAGATATCATATTTCATAAACTTCAATAAAATAAAATATCATATTTCTCTAATTAACATTCTTTCTAAAAACGTAAATTATATAGACCAGCAAAATATTGATAATTTTACCGATGTTAAAAACTATTCTATGAACTTGTCTCACTATACACTCGTGAATCGCACCAATTTATATTGTTACGGGGGCAAATTTATCTTAGATGGGTTACAAATTTACATATTTACATGGGCGAAGCATACACAATAAAAATGACCCCGGTAAGAATTTACTAATGAAATTTTTCATGGTTGCCGCTACCGTTTAGTTCAATTTGTAGATTAGTCACCTTTAATTGAAAATTGTCCGACCCTAAGTCATTTTTATAGTTTAGTTTTCCTCTAAACTATAAAAATCACAAATATCATTCTTATTCCTATTACGGAGGCATAGATGAGTTTATGCTTAACTCTGTGCGTGCTCTGTTGCCTACGTCATGCGCCAATCGGGCGAGTTTCTGTAACCGGAATATCAGGCCCTGAGTTTTGGGTGAGTCGGTTTATTAGAGTCGTATGGCATACATAGATTCTGTTGCGCTAAAGTTTAAAAATTAGTTCTAAAAAAAAGTTTGTTCTCGAAAGCTATGGATGGTTTGTTAGAACAGTAAGCGATGCATAACTCACAGTCAGTCGAACGCCGCGCATTTTCGTCAAAATCAAAGAAATGGTTCTCTATGATAACGGTTTGTTAGGTTCTGCTGAGCTACGCGCACTGCAGACCAGTGTTGCCAACCTTCTTGCAAGCTTTTTTCCTCAACTTACCTTAAAAATTCCCACTTTTATGAAAAAATTCCCTCCCGTTTACAAAATGGGTTTTGTAACAGAAATATAAGAATGTGTATATTTAGCCACGTTATGTTCAGCAAAAAAGACACTTATCTTATTTCGGCGCCTTTTACGGCATTTTGGTGATTTAAAGAAGTATTACCAGTTGCCAAAAACGAGGAAATACTTGATAATAGATTTAGTAGCAGTCATATTTTTTAAATGTTTCTTATCTGCAGCATGTATTTGCAGTTCTCTTTTGATATATAAAATTTCTGCATTACACACTTTCACATACATGTTTTATTATTATGTGGCAAAGCCTTAACCCAGATTTTAAAAGAAGGATTTTCTAACCACTTAACATCAAAATGTTTTTTCTTTAGATTTGGTTATTTTAATTTTCTTTATTTTGATGACTACATTAGCCCCACTATCATTAAATACACTACTGTTATTCATTTTTATTGTTACATTTTTACTCTGCTCTAAACTCTAATAATTATTATTAAGAAGTATAACACTTTATACATAAAGTACCAAATAAGACAATTTCGGTGGGTTTCCCACTTGAATTACAATATGTATTCAAACAATCATAATTTTAGTTAAGTACCTAATAAATAAAGACGAAATTATTGGGATAAGTGCTTACATCAGCCTTCGTTAAGTTTTATTATATTTTGATTTGGGGAATAGGTGCCTACTTAGATCATAATATTTATATAAAAGTATAGTGATCTGGCTGTGAAATAGATTACCCAACCATCATCTATTTTAATTTTTGACACTAAGCACTAAGTGTTGAGAGATTCTTGAGAGTTATGATTACCGAATGATGTTTTGTTATGATTAAAAATACCAAAATAGGAGAAGCATTTCAATTACTACCAGGGGGTGAAGATATGTTTAATTGTTTTCAAATATTTTTTTGAATTTTTTTAAAGAATATTTTACAATTTGCACTGGAGTAAATATTCCCTTTTGAGATATTTTTTCCATTTTTTTGTGTCAAAAATTCCCGCAAAAGGGAAATTTCCCTCCGGTTGGCAACACTGCTGCAGACCGATAGCCGTGTACGTCGACGGTGTGCGCTGGAATCAACTGCAACTGCGATTTGATTTTGATTTTTGATTTGGACGCAAACGGCAAACGTTCAGCTCGTCCCTACCATTTCCAACTATCGAATGTGAAAAATCGGGTTTTTCAGATTCGATACCTTGTCCTTACATTAAACGTGATACACCTTGTAGCAAAATATCGAAATTGTAGCTTGATCAGAAACGCGGGAAATATCCTGTCTAAACCATCGAATATGAACATTTTGTCATTTTGTTTTAGTCAAAATATCGAATATGCTGCAAACTGACGAAAATGGAATATTCGATATTTTGTTTTGTATAAATATAACTAAAGGCATATATATGTACAATGCAAAATGACGAATGTGTCACATTCATTATCTTCAGTGTTGTATTTGATACAGTTATTCAATTATAATCTGCAAACTGTCGAAAATACTAAACATTGCAGACAAGAACAAAACGCACGTGTTCAAAATTTGTGAATTATTGCTCCCAAGAAGTTCTTTCGGTAACGCACTTTATTATTTTGTTTTTTAATGTGTCACATACATTAGTTTCAGAGTTGTAATTGATACAGTTATTCAATTATAATTTGCAAAATGTTAAAAATACTAAACATTGCTGACAAGAACAAAACGCACGTATTCACAATAATTGTGTGAATTATTTCTTCCAAGAAGTTCTTTCGGTGAGGAACTTTATTATTTTGTTTTTATCGGTTTTTCATTATCCGATTATTCAGTTAACTGGGTATAGCTAAACCAAAAACAGTGGTGTTGTCAAAGCGAGAATTATTTAAAAAAATATTAAAGAATGCTGACAAAAGAGGCAAACAAAATAGTATAAACTCTGTTAAGGCATACGACGAAAGACTCCCAATCACGGATGTGAAGAAAAAAATCCTCTTGTCACTATGTGAACAAAACTTAATACCTAGGCCATACCACCAATATTACCAATCTTTACCAACATCTAATACTGCCAGAGATTGTCTTCCAGAACCTGACGCAACTGAAGACAATGATAACGTTGAATCTAAAATTTAAGACTTTACTTTAATTTATCATTATTTTACTACTGATTACTTGAGGTATCTACAGGACGTGAAGTTCCATAATTGTATTGTGATTATTTTTAACTTTTCTAATTACATTAATTTTCGATCAATACGTACTTTCATAAAAATACTTTTAATAATTTCTTTATACATGATTTTCCCATTTTACCCTATAACTTCAATTTTTAATTAAATTATTTTTAATAAACTTTGTAAAAACATTAAGATTATTTTTATTTTCCTCCTTTTCAATTAAGAATATTAATGTGTTAAAATTAGACCAATATGAACTGTCGAAAATGCCACATTCGCAATTTTGAAACATTGCACCAAATAAATGTGCTAAAATTATACAAATATGAACTGTCGAAAATGCCACATTCGCAATTTTAAAACATTGGACCAAAACAAATCGTTGATTAACACAAAAAGCAAAATAACGAATGTGATTTTGTGGAAAGAAGCAAACGGTAAGCAGTTTTATTCTGATATCAATCTAACAAGGATCAAACATTAATTTTTAAAAATATAAAAATTTTTCCATTAGTCAAAGCGCTGATTTAGAATTATCTAAAAAAAAAATTATTTTGCTCTCCTGAAAAGTACCACTTTTCACATTCGATAGTTGGAAATGGTAGGGACGAGCTGAGCTCATAGCGTACACATCTATATCGAAATATAATTGTATTTTCATATAGTTATTATTATTGCAATATTTAACCGATGTCTACTAAATTTTTTCCCGAGAAAGATGAAATACTAGTGGATCTAGTACAAATTGCAGTTCCAAATAAATCCCTGGAAAGTCTAAAATACTCTCGAAATTTTTCCTCGTTTTGAAACAATCTTTCTTCGACTGTTAATTTAAAAACACCTTCTGTATTAAGACATGAAAAAATTTCGTTTAAATTTTTATTTCTTTTATTTACATTTAACGTTATCAACTCTTATTCTTTCTCCTCTTCTTGAAGTAATAAAATTATTGCATTAAGTTTGCGAGAATTCATTTTTTTAAATGTACAATCTTTGAGAGAATAAACTTGAAACCAATTTCTAAACTTGTTTTCAGAGCGACAGAATATTTATGCGAAATAATCTGACACCCAAAACTGCCGTGAGTCGAGTACAACAGATTCTGCTGTGCGCTGCACACTGTTCTAACAAACCGTAGCTTTACCCAAAAACTGAATCTTATATTTATCGAAAGAATATGGTACTGTAACATTACAGTAAACATTTTACCCAAAGTTTACTGCGGGACCCTGCTTTATTATAAAAATTTTTCAACAAATAAAAAAAAATTGAAACCAATTTATCCTTCTGTTTATAAAAGACGTTAAAAGACGAACAAAGATAATATCCTTAAGTTTCTATTAGATATATTAAAACTGCGAAGAAAATTATGATCAAAAACTTGACGACTTGAGACTAAATTAATGAAAAATTTTGTAATTTGAGTGAATAAACATTTTTTTTTTTTCATTTTTATTCTTAATCGAATTGTTTAAAAATACAGCATCATTTATCTATTACAAATGTGTATTTTGACAATTTAGAGGACGCCTGAAAGTATTTTTAAATCCGTATTATCCGTATACATATTATGTGTTAATACTATTCGAATACGATTCTATTATCCGATTTTTTACGTTTACGAATTGAATATTATTTTAGTATCGTCGTGTTAAAAAAACGTTTTTAAGCGATTTCAAAACTGTTAGAAGCAGAAAAAGTGATAACAAATCGTGTAATTTTAATCGTTATGGATAGCACCGATAACAGAACTATACCTTGACTGGATACACAAAACACATTAAAAATTAAACAGTTACTGCAGTCGTCAGAGACGAAAAGGCCACTGAATAGGGTGGGCCGAAAAAATATTTTTTTATCCGATCGAAACGGGGTAAGTTTTAAAAGTTGCATTTGGGGTCCTAAAAGAAAACTGAAAATATTTTTGCTGAAAAAAATATCTTCAGTCTGCGCATTTGACTTAAAATTTCAGTTTTTTTTGGTAAAAAGTAACTTTTTGGAAACATTAAGAAATGAGATAGAATGACCGGGTAGCGTTATATATGTTTGTTAACACTAATAGAATAACCCCAATCAGTTTCATTTGTCTTATGCAATATCTTCAGTGTGCGCAAGTACCATCATTTTGTGTGAAAATTTAATATTTATATAAATAATTTATACCGGTCACCTTTTTAGCCCTTTCAGACCCGGTGTCCATTGCAATGGACATACATTTACGTAAGCCGTACAACAAAATTAAACTCCTGTAATTTGCTGACAACTACATATTTTTTATTTTGCATATCTCAGTTACTACTAATAATAAAATTATCAGTTTAGTTTGAATCATAACAAAGTTAAGTGCTGTTAAATATAGTGTGACATGGCGAATTCAGGATACTCAAGAAAGCGTAAGTAAATATCATGTTTCTTCACATTGTAAATTTATTATATGTAATCAAATATTATTTTATACAATAGTAGACATATCAATTTATATACTACTTTTTTGACATGGATAATTTATTGTTGTTTTTTGTTGATAACAAATATTAAAATGTGATGTCCATTGCAATGGACAACAGGTCTATATTGATATTTTTGTTTCAGGTTTTAATCCTGAAAATCCAAAAGATCGAGATATTTTAATGTCCTTATTATATGATGATGATGAACTGGAAGAATTAGCTGATAATGTGCTGTCTCAAATTGAAGATCAATCAGACATAGAAGATGTCTGTAACGAAGAGATTAATGCGGAGATTCCTGAATTGTTTATGGGCGATGTTCCAGGCTATTCTCATGAATTAGTATCTAATGTAGGTAAAAAATATTAATTAATACTCACAACATTCTAGCTTTTGTTATTTTTAGGAAGAGCAGTTAATATATAACCCTGTGGATACCTTGCAGAAAAATTTAAAATCACCAACAAAAAAAAAGAACAAACCAAAACTAGAAATGAGATGGAACAGTCGCAAGTTTAGTACAAGGAAATCTCATTCAAAAGCTATAACAACAACTTTGGAAATATCAGGTACAGGAGAAACAAAGGATCCTATAAATTATTTTTTAAAATATTTTCCTCATACTTTTTTTGAAAAAATGGCCGAAATGACCAATATCTATAACATCCAAAATGACAATCATTTTCAACCAACAAACCGATGTGAAATGGAAAGTTTTGTAGGGTTACACATACTCATGGGATGTTTATCTTTTCCAAGAGTCAAAATGTATTGGAATAAGGTATTTAGCATAGATGTCTTCCGCAATGTTATGAGTAGAGATAGATTTTTTAAGCTTAGGAGTATTGTACATATTGTTAACAATCTAGAGAAACCTAACGATTGTACAGATAAATTGTACAAAGTAGGACCATTTTTTGAGAGTATCCGAAAACGTTGTACTGAGTTACAAAAAGAAACAAACCTGTGTGTGGATGAGCAGATTGTACCGTTCACGGGAAGACTCAATATTAAACAATATGTAAAAAATAAGCCATCTCCATGGGGCATTAAAATTTTTGTTCTGTGTGGAGAAAGTGGAATTGCTTATGACTTTATAATCTACCAAGGTTCAACAACGGAAATTCCAAAAGAGTTAATCGACGAGTTTGGTTTAGGTTCATCAGTTGTTCTGCACCTGGCCAAAAATATTCCAAAAGAAAATTATCTTTACTTTGACAATTTTTTTTCTAGTTACAAACTTTTTGAAGAACTTTATAAGAAAAATATATACTCTGTTGGAACTATAAGAATTGACAGATTCCAGAAACCTCCATTCACAACAGATAAACAATTACAAAAAAAAGATCGGGGATATAGCGAAGATGTGGTAAATGATGAGGGAACCGTGGTTTTATGCAAGTGGCAAGATAATAAGTCTGTGCATGTCGGTTCGAATTTTGTTGGAAAAGGAAAAGAAGACTTAGTAGAAAGATGGGATAAGAAGCAAAAGAAAAAAATAACTATTCAGAGACCGCAAGCGATTCAATTATATAATAAATCAATGGGAGGTGTAGATTTACTAGATCAACTATTGTCATATTATAGAATCTTTATCAAGTCAAAAAAATGGACATTGCGTTTAATCTTCCATGCCTTTGATTTTGCTTGTGCCAATAGTTGGCTAGAATATAAAGGGGAGCAACTTGGTTTACCGTCCAAACATCAAATGGATTTATTAGATTTTAAAATACAAATTGCTGAGGCGCTAATTAAAGTGGGAAAACCCATAAAGAGAAGCGTTGGTCGCCCCAAAATATCGTCCCAAATGGATTTATTAGATTTTAAAATACAAATTGCTGAGGCGCTAATTAAAGTGGGAAAACCCATAAAGAGAAGCGTTGGTCGTCCCAAAATATCAACTGAGAATTCTCCCCACACTCCAAAAAGACCCAGAGTTGAAGTAAGACCATTGAAGGAAATACGTATAGATAAAATAGATCATTTACCGGATTACGACAACAAAAAGGAAGCATCCAGATGCAAAAATGTTGGGTGTAAAGGGAAAACACATGTTTTTTGTGAAAAATGTAATGTCCATTTATGTTTTGTAAAGAAGAAAAATTGTTTTAAAAATTTTCATTTGAATTAAATTAACATTTGCTTGATATAAATAAAATATATTTAAAAAAAATATCGTATGTGACTATTTTCCTAAATTCTTATTATAGTCCCAATGTCCATTACAATGGACATTCTGTCAAATGACCACCTATTAAACAAAAATGTCAAAAATGTGATTTTAGACTATTACAATCTTCTGTTAAGAAGATTCAATAGAAAAAAAAAATTTTTCGGCAGAGAAAAAGTCAGGTCTGAAAGGGTTAAAGGGATTAGTCGTAGATATACTTGAAAGATCAAAAATAGTTGCGTTTAAGTTAGGTAAATTACATTAAAACAATAAAGAATTGAAATTAGGTAGCGGTTGTCAGTACGGGCTTGTCGAGGCCGTGCGCTTAGTCCCGCCAGCTTTTTCCACCTAAGCAGACAAGTTGAGACCTGTACGTACCGTCGAGTTGAGACCTGTACCGTCGAGTTGAGACCTGTACCGTCGAGTTGAGACCTGTACCGTCGAGTCGAGACCTGTCGGCCGCGACCTACTTCGTGGTTCACACTGTTCACAGTAGTAGTACACATTTGTATTGCGGAAAGGTTGTGTCTGTATTTGCAGTGCATTGTGCGAGTGTAGTTCTGTTTAAATTTAAAACCAAAGTAATTATTTTTAAGTGCTAGGATTAGTTAAGGACCAGTCGTGCGATGGCGTTAAGGACCAGAGATCGTGACAATCGAATTATAGGGAGTGACAAACAATTTAGTGATACAATGTTACCGACCATAAATGATGTTATGAGACACTATAACTATGTGTGGCACGATGTTCAACTTAAGGAAAACGGTAAGAATCTAGATTTCTCTCGCGTAGCTGAAGAAACGTTGGATAAAGTTCAATTGATCTGGCGTAAAGCTTCAATCCCTATGTTATCTTACAAAACTATGAGAGATATGTTGAAAAGAAGCTTAGATGAAATGAAAGGTCTAAATAAATCTTTCGAAAGGGATCAACATAAGCAAACATTCTCTTCTCATCTTAGCAAGTTTTTGGAAAAGTCTGGCAAGTTATTTGATGTGTGCACTTGTAAATGTAGTGACTTGAAACTCTTGTAGTTGTGCTGATCCCTGTAATGGAGCGCGAGTTTTTAACAGACCAAAGAACTGTACGCCAAATGATGATTGGTAATATAGACCTAAAAAGTACGGTACAAAATAAAAAACTAATTATAAGAAAAGAGAAAGAAACCTTAAAGAGACAGGAAAAGGAAAGGAAAAAAGAAAAGAAAGAAGTTGACGACAACTTAGACTTCCATCACGATACAGACGAAACCGTTTTGCCACAAATCCCTTCTCAAAATAATGCTACAGAAACAGAGCAAACCAGAATTAATATAGGTACTTTTGCTAGATCGTGTGATAGATATGGGATACCAGATAGGCCTGCAGCGGCTTTAGCACCGGCTTTGTTGAAGGATATGGGAATAAAAGAGACGTCTCAAAGTAGCCCAGTTTTTGACAAAAATAAAGTCAGACGGGAAAGAGTAAAGATTCGTAAGGAAATTTTAAGCAAAAATTTAGATAATACAATGCTCCACATCATATAAAGTATATAGAACTCGTATATCCCATAGTATTTCATTCTTTCCTTCCCCCTGATTGAGTATTTGCTCAAATTGAAAGAAAAGTTAAGAAATGTGCCACCATAATTGATCCAGAAATATATATTAATTTTATTAAAGATTATTCTACAGTGCTGAAGATGTGGGGAGGTTACACAGTGCTGAAGATGTGGGGAGGTTACACAGTTTTTGACTGGAAAGGTGAGGTGCAAGAAGTTCTTAAAAGAAAGGATGTCACAGAAGAACCGTTTTATAAGAATGTGCTTTCTATACCCAAGAGCACCTGCAAGAAAGAAAAGAATATTACTCAAATCCAGTTACAATCATTGAGTGTAGGGAGATGTTTAAACCCAGATAAAATAAAAAGCATATCAACGTTGTTAACGAAACACTATGAGGTAAATTGGGAGGCTGATGAACGTCTTCATTTCTTTACAAAAGCTTTTAACTACATACTTGGAAAACACTAAACAGGCGGAAAATCATCCTGAGGATACGGAAGATTATTCTGAAGGTACAGAAGACGAAAGTATGATTAATTAATCTGATACTGAAGATATTAACTTAATAATTTAGTTTTTGTTTATATATTCAATAAAAACAATATTTTTCGAATTTAGATTTATTTTATTACGACTATTTTTTTTTAGTATCACACACGAGGCTATCAATGTTATAAAAAATACAAAATCAGTTCATTTAGATATATAAGCAGACATGTGCAACTCTCACGTGCAAAACAAGACTAATTTTTAAACCAAAATATCTTTTTACTAGCAAGTCTAATTTATGTTTTGATTAGTAGTAACTATATTTATCAAAGATAGAACATTTTGGTTAAAACACAATGTTCATTGGTGTCAAATTACGATTTTGGTAGGTTTTTTGCGATTTACTCGAAAACAACTTATGGTGAAATGTCTGGTTTTGCATTTATACACTTCATATAATATATAACCAGTTGATAACCGAAGCAAATTAGTGCATAATTTTCAATTGTGAAAAACATCGTATGATCAACAAACACACCATTTACATTTCAATTGAAATCGTTCTATTTGTCGTGTTTTTCAATAAAAATAATATTTAGATAATGCTCCTAGATAATATATCCAACTTGGAAGTGCGCCGCAACTGCTTAGGTTTCTGAACCACTGGTTTATATTATTTTTATTCATCCAGCGTGCCTATTTCATTAAAGCAATATTTCGTACTACGTCTGAATGCATTACAGTACTCTAATTATCCTGTGATCTGAATATAAAACTATTGGCAATGCTATGACCACACATTTGGTTGTTCAAGTACGTATTTTAATAAATGTCAGCAAAAAGTAAGCAACAATAAAGTGAAACCAATTAACTTTATATCTTAAAATTTCGAAAAGAAATGAAACATGATTTTCTTTATATTGTTCTGAAGCTATTTTCTTGTGGCATTGTAAATTAATTACCACTTATAACTGGGAATAAGCCACAATTAAAGATAAAAATACGTTTATTGACGTTTCAATTTCCAATTCGGAAATCGTTCTCAAAATACAAATTTGAAAAAAAATTTAAAAAAAGTTTGTATTTTGAGAACGATTTCCGAATTGGAAATTGAAACGTCAATAAACGTATTTTTATCTTTAAGTGTGGCTTATTCCCAGTTATAAATGGTAATTAATGATTTTCTTTAGTTAGATTCGTATTTCATATAATATGCTGCATATTTCTCATGTTTTTCATAAATGCATATGCCTTGCAATATTTGGAGATTTAAGAGCATATATAATTGCATCCTCCTCCTTGGACATTAAGCATTCGTCAATTCGATACATCCTTAAATATCTTCAGAAAGAACGATACTCCACACTCCTTAATAAAATACTTTCATCCACAAACTAACAAAATTTTCTAAATCCTATCATATATACACAGACACTTCCAAAACATCTACTGGAGTTGGGGCAGCTGTCATTACTCCAAATATTACACTTGAGTATAAACTACCATCTTAAAGCTGTATACATACTGGCGAGCTATACGCCATCTATCAAGCTCTCGTTCATTTTAACTCCAGTAATATATCCAATGCTCTTATAATTACCGATTCCCTCAGTTCCATCGATACCATTAACCAACTGTACATGAAGCATCCAATTGCTCTCCTAATCAAAAAATAACTAGCTACCATTCAAAACAATAACTATACTGTACAATTTTTTTATGTCTGATCAACAGAATTGCAGAGAAAAATTTCCAAATGTAAACACCTAAATAATGTAAAAAAGTATTTCTGAAAACCCCACTACGTGTACATAAGGAGGTTCTCCCCGATATGTCTTTGTAAAAAAAACAAGTATTAACCGGATGGAGGACTTTGCTTAAAAGAACTAGATTTTTAGCTGAACACTATTTCTAGTTTTGACGCGACTTATACCGCTATTGATAAAAATGTCAAAATATTTTTAAAAGTTAATTTTTCTTCTTCTTCTTTAAGTGCCGTCTCCTTTAAGAAGGTTGGCTATCATCACGGCTATCTTCACCTTTGACACTGCTGCTCTAAACAGCTCAACAGAGTTACAATTGTACCACTGCCTCAAATTGTTTAGCCAGGATACACGTCGTCGGCCTATGCTTCTTCTGCCCAGTATCTTTCCCTGTATAATGATCTGCAGCAACTCATATCTCTCACCTCTCATGACATGACCCAGATACTGCAATTTTCTTATTTTAATTGTATTTAATATCTCCTTTTCCTTGTTCATTCTTTTTAAAACGTCGTTGTTCGTAACCTTATCGATCCAACTTATTTTTAAAATTCTTCTATAAGCCCACATCTCAAACGCTTCTATTCTGTTACTTATATCTTTTTTAAGCGTCCAAGCCTCCATTCCATATAATAACACAGAAAATACATAACATCTAAGCATTCGTACTTTAAGTTGCAGACTTAGATCATTGCTGCAAAGTACTTTTCTCATAGTATTGACTGTTGATCGGGCTTTTCCTATACGTGATTTGATTTCCTGTGTGTAATCGTTGTTTTCGGTTATGATTGTTCCCAAGTATGTATATCTGTTCACCTTTTGAACGAGTTCGTCCCTAATCCATAACGTGTCCTGTTATTGTGTCTTTGCGATGGTCATGAATTTCGTCTTTTTGATATTTAAAGTAAGTCCAGCCTCTTCGCTACTGTCTACAATCTTATTTATCAGAACCTGCAATTCTTCAACTGACTCTGCGATTACTAAAGTATCATCGGCGTATCTGATGTTATTTATAAGTTCTCCGTTGACTTTAATTCCACTTGATGTTTCCTTTAGTGCCTTCTGAACTACCTCTTCTGAATAGAGGTTAAAAAGCAGCGGAGACAATATGCATCCCTGCCTTACCCCTCGTTGTATTTCTATTTCTTCTGATAGTTCGTTGCCAACCTTTACAGATGCAACTTGATTAAAGTAAAGGTTTGATATTATTCTAATATCTTTCATATCCAGATTTTTATCTTGAAGTAGCTGTAGGAGGCGATTATGTCTGACTTTGTCAAATGCCTTATTGTAATCAAGGAAACAGACATAAAGAGGTTGGTTAACATCCATACATCTTTGGGCCAATACATTCAGGGCAAACAAGGCCTCTCTTGTACCCATTGCGTTTCTGAAGCCAAACTGCGTGTTACTAATATCTTGCTCCAGTTTTCTGAAAATTCTTTGATGTATAATTTTCAAGAATATCTTTAGAGTGTGGCTCATTAAGCTGATGGTTCGATGGTCACAGCATTCTCTAGCGTTAGCTTTTTTCGGTAGAGTCACGAACGTCGACTTAAGCCATTCTTTTGGAATGACGCCTGTATCATATATGGTGTTGTACAAGTCTTTTAGTATATCTATTTGATCTTCTGCGATTAATTTTATAATTTCCGCTGGTATCTCATCAGGACCTGTAGCTTTATTATCTTTTGCCAATTTTACTGCATGCATGACTTCTTCTTTTGTTATACTGGGCCCCGTTTCTCTACTGTTGTATAGTTCTATGTTTTCTGGTTGTCTCTCATCTTTAAATAATTCCTGTATGTATTGTTTCCATCTTTCTATTTTCTTGTTGTTATCAAGGATAATTTTACCTTTTTCATCTAATAGAACACTACTGTGGTTTGTTTTTCTGATGCCGGCCAGTTCTTTTACCTTCCTATGTAGATTAAAGTCATCATGCCTTTCCAATAGTACTTCTATTTCCTCACACTTGTTTGAGTACCATTTTTCTTTGGCTTCTCTTATTTTCTTTCTAATTACACCATATATGTCTTTATATTTTTCGATGTCTACGTTCTTGTACAATCTTCTCTTTTCCATCAATTGCAGTATCTCATCATTAATCCATGACTTTGTTGTGTTTTTTTTAATTTTTCTTACCGCACCTATAAAGGTGCGATCTGACAGGAGTTCGTGGAGTAGCGTTCTTCATCGGCGAAGAGAAATAGAAAATACATAATAGACAAAGATAATATTTAAAGACGGGAACTAACAAAGTGGAATAAAGTGAAAAGAAGGGAGACCACGCTTGGCACCCCATGTTCTATCCCAATGAAGCAAATATTATGAGTAAAAAAGGTATTCCACGTTGGGTTGGCTTATGTTTTTATATTTTGTCTTTTTCTATTATGTATTTTTTATTTTTCTTCGCCGATTAAGAACGCCACTTCACGTTCTATCAGATCGCACCTTTGGATATCTTGTTAGCCTTTACTCCAGTTGATCTAAACATTTTTTTTATCACGTGTTTATAATCATCTATACACACTACTTATCTAATGTAATGTTATGGTTTTAATGTTTTTAATTTGTTTCTAATTTATTTTCATCTATAAATTGTTAAAAATTGATCAGTATTAAAGGAAGTTCCAATTATGTTATTATTCTATTGAGTAATATTGAATGCAGGTATATTCAGTGCAATTTTTTTCCTATTGTAAAAATTAAGTTCAGTGTCTGATACCAGTGTATGTTACGACATTCATTGATAAAACAAAATTCAGTTTTTAGTACTTTGGTTCTATATCGCCTACAATTAGCAATTCTAGATAAATAAGAAGGTTTATAGGCGAGCGGTTTACTCCGTAAGCAGAGCATTCGATTTCCTTTATATGTCCCATACCACTGTATTTTACAAAGAATTTCAATAAAATTTACCATAAGAGGCATTCTAATATACTCCATTCGCGTAGCTCGGGCATATTTTGACAGATTCATTGTCGGAAACCTACAAAACAACAATTCCTAGTTCTTAGTATTAATAGCTCAAGTATACTACTATTATACCCATCAAATTTTGGGTAGCATATATTTAAAAAATATATTTTAGTTGTTATAATTTAACATAACTATTTATTATATGGTGCAGATAAATAAATATTGATTGTCGATAATTCGCAAAGTTTCCATTTTATTTACTATTTAGTTTGTTTACTATTAATATTGGCTATGAGTACATGTGCTTGGTTGTATAGTAATTTCCAGCCGCTTTTGGTCTATCAAAAAGTAACTAACTTCGCAAAAAAAAATAATTACTAAATTCACTAGGCAGTTCGGACTGCGAATAGCGAAGCGAGTATAGTAATATGTATATATATTTTTTGCTAATAAATAAATAAATAAAGCATTTGTAAGAGAAACATAATATTTTATCATAAACATAATATATAATGTATCTACACACGAGATATAAATTTACACATTTGTGGGCAAGAGACAGAAAGTTCGAACATCACATATTAGGGGATTCCCTGATATAATAACGCATACTAACGCATTTTAGGTTTCTATGATAATATTTTTTATAGTGTTTGTGTTTACCACGTTGGCCGGGGATTCACGCAACTATAGCAGTTTGACTTGTTTACTGTTTATTTGTTGTGAATGAACACATTGGAGTTTTTTACAAAACTGCATAAATCCACTTTTCAAAATTTCAGAGAACGTAATCAATTGAAGTTAGATTTAGAGAAATAAAACGTTAATTATTATTTTTATTGATTTGCATTAACATAATATAGCCATGTGTCTGTTGGAGATATCGCGTTTTGTAAAAAAAGATGGGAGATATTAACTTTTGTCAAACTAACAATATCTTAGAAATAAAAAATATTAAACGGTACCCACTAAAACAAAACAAAAAATTAGGAGTACAAAAAATTTAGATGTGAACATTTTTGGCTTGTCCTCCAAGCAATCACACTCACCATCATGGTAGTTGAGGGTTTCTGGATCTGGATCACTAGTATGTGTTAAATAGCATTAATATACCAATGAAGATCAGGGATTTCTTTCCAATTTTGTCCAAAATGGACTGAATGGGTTTGCAATAAATGAAGGATGTTTTCTCTTCAGTCACGGAATGAGATAGTGGGATTTGGGGAAGAGCCGGAAGAAAATCATTTTTATTTTTTTTTTACAATGCTTCTAAAAGTTTCTGTTCCACTATCGAACCTATAGTTGGCGCAGCGTTTTATTTTGGTTGAAGTATGCTGGTCCCTTGTTTTGATTTTCTTAATAATGAGGCGTTTGGTTTGGCTGATTCCTTTTATTTTTTGATAAATCATTTTAAGGCTTTTGATATCGTATATCATCCAGTTCTGTCCCAGTTTCTGTACAGAGCCAAACTCCTCATAAATAGAAGCATACTCTTCGCTCGAGATAATGGTATCAGTTTTTTACAAGCGCTTCTCCACACGGCCAAAAGCTCGATCAGCTGGAAGAAAACTATGGCCACGAGTCGGAAAGGCTACATGAATTTTCTGTACATTCTCTGGAGCCTCATTTTTAAGCCAATGGCACAAAACATGAACAATATGAGCATTTTTATTTTGGCCAGCGCAACCATCATAAAACAACGATACTGCAGAAAAAGACGAAAGATCTTGGCGTCTTAAGTGATGGATGACTGCAGATCCGATTTCATTTGCTCCTCTGCTTCCCTGAATTTCATTCCACATATAAAATATTGGTGCCTTTTGAGTCAATAGGCACATAGCAAAATGCATACAATGCAATTTGTCGGCGATAAAAGGCATCGCCGATTGGAGTTTTAGGGAGTGGGTGCACTTGTTGCAAATCAAAACTATAAGTAACACTAAAAACCCTAACACTAGACCTTAGCCAGAAGGTTACACGAACTTTACTTTTCACAGAGACAGGCGCACCACTTCCCTTCTTCTTTGGGACTCGAAAGCAGATATACTTCATCTAATTTAGATAACGACTTACGTCATTATCTACGTCAGAGATCGAAGTTGACATAGTTGCCAAAGTATAAAAAAATCCTGACTCCATTTTAAATCAAATAGATTACATAATTATTGCAAAAGTATTACCATCTCTTTACAACGACTATTTAAATTCTTACGTGACATTTTTGAAATAAAACACACTAATTTTGTTCTAAAAAGAACAGATTTTATTAGATAGTTAAAAATATAAAACAAGAGATATTCACTTTAAAATTCAAAATAATGAAGTACAAAAAGTGTCAACACCGCAACTGTCAAATAAGTGTTACCAATTTATGCCAAAATTTTACCTTCGTTCGATTACAGTTACAGTGTGTTCCGAACAAATGTTCTTGATAAAAACGCTTTATAATGCATTTATATAAATTAAATGAAACATATTATTGTGTATTTCTTTAAGTTAACATTAATAGAAATTTTTAAATATGATTTCTACGCGTATATAATAAAATATGTCTAGTGGCTGTAATGTCAATGTACTCGATAAAGTGGTTCTAAAAAAGAACACACCTACACCCTAAATATTTTGTGTTGGTATCATGTGACGCCACAGGCTATGACGCCGATGACGTGCATCGTTATATAAATTAGATGAAGTGTATATTTCATCAAAACAAGATCTTATTTCTCTTTACCTCTGCCATGTAGACTGCTTGTCGATTAATTTTTATATCATCGTAGGATACCGTAGCACAACGAAGATTTTTCGAATTATGGGCACATGGTCTGGTCTTCTGTTTTAGAAACACTAAATGAGGATTACTATCGTTGTACTTCATAATTTTTGAACGCCCTCTCTTACTTGTTTTGATGGACAGTCTTTTTTAAATCCCACCAATAAATTAGCAACACTATCCATCTCAAAATAACACTCAAAACACAGAAACAACGTTAACATACAACGAATTCACAACATTCCGTCTCATCGAACGGAAAAGTACTGATATATCTCATACAGCGTGGCATGGCGTGGCTACACTACACATTGTCAGTGCGACCCGTGAGTAGTGTTAGAACTAACGAATATTATATTTTGTTTCACGAATCAACATCTAAGTAATTCTAGAGGATACTTTTAAAACCAAACAAAAATAGTAGAGGGATAGTTCTGCAGACCGGAGGATTTATGCAGTTTTGTAAAACAAAAACTGATTTTAATAGTTAGCTAAAGAAGAAGATGTTAAGTTTGGTATAAAAAAAATGAACATGGGGTAAAGTCTAAAGGGTTAAAAATTCCTCACTTACTAACTAGTCTGATGTTTAGGCAACGCTGTGGGGTTCTGAAGACCTAAATCTTGAATGACGTGCAAGCTTTTTTATATGAAAAATGCTATATGTGATAAATGTGGCATAAAAAAGCAAACTGTTTCGGACATAAAGAAACACAAAAGCAAAATAAATAAATTTGCATTAATGTGTGATGTAGGAGAGAACAGCACTCTCAGAAAACGAATAAAATTGGCTCGTGAAACTTCACTGGAAGAAGCAATCTTAAAATGAATGTCCAAAAACATTCTAATGGGGTCCCGGTCCGGGCTGTCGAATTGAAATCTTCTGCAATTAAATTACGGAATCATGAATAAAACAATTTACGGCGAAGCCTCAAGTGCACCAAAAGAAGAAATAGAACCTTTTAGGTAAAAATTAGTAGAACATATAAGTAACGGAATGCGAATTTGTTATGGCGTACTTTGTCTGAAAGTACTTCTTCAAGTGCCATCTCCGCTGTGGAGGTCGGCAATCATAATAGCGATTCGGACTTTTGAGACGGCTGCTCTGAAAGTACACAAGCCTCCAAATATAAAAAAATTTAATTCTGGGAGAAAAATCAGCAAGGAGAGGATCTCGGCACTGCTTTATGCTAACGCCGATGGATCGCATAGATTAACTCCTGTAACAGTTGGCAAATCTCGTAAACCTAGAGTTTTAAAAGATATAATGTATCATCTGATCTGCCCGTTTCATATTATAGCTCTAAGAAGGCATGGCTCATTTAAGATAATTTTCAAAAATTGGTTTTTCAAAGAATTTTTACCTTTACTTAGTGAGAAAATTTCAAAAGAAGAAATTGCGAATACCACCAGAAGAGGTAAAATGTTTATTGCTTTCAAACAATGCTCCTGATCACCCTCTGAAAATATTCTACATTCAGAAGATGGCAACTTTAGCTGTATGTTTTCAATTTTCAATTTTTCTGAAGCATGGGAGGAGGTGACAGAGCAAATATTAAAACATGTTTGGAAGAATTTGTTTGATTCAGACATAGATTTAGAAAGGTTGTAAGTTACTGATTTCTGTAGGACAATAAATAATAATTCTGGAGAACATGTAGCTGAGGAAGATCTTTTACAATGGCTAGAAGTAGATGAAGGTGGTCCTGGGTATAACATCATGACTGAAAGTGAAATAGCAGATAAAATTATGAACCTAAAAAATGAACATGTAAGTGAACATAGCGAAGAAGACGACAAAACAACATTGCCAAAAATAAAGCTATCAGATGTAAGATCGCATCTCACTGATCGAATAACATTTATTGATTATTTATTAGATAACGAAGTTCAACTGTATTCTAAACATTTTTGTAATTTTAGGGAGTTGATCATAAAAAACCAACAAACATCGAAAGTGCAAACAAAACTAGATTCCTTTTCCAAAATAGGATTGCTGACAGCAAGTGCATTGATATCACCAGTAACCTCACATCACGACGAATGTCCGAAGACAATAATTAAATATAATTTTATTTTTATTTTTTATATATATCTAAATACAGTGTACATACATATTTTCAAAAAAAAAGTTTTTTGATTTATATTAAACATATTTTTATATTTTGAAAATAAGGCTATTATCGAGCACAAGTTAATTAAATCTAGCCCAAGTACTTTCGCTGAAAATAGCAAATTCAGGGGCATTTCGTCAAATATAAACTATCTGGCAAGCGTGGGATTTAATTAGCGGAATAAACAATTTTATGTAATTATTAATGTTTCCAGATTCTACGCTTGCCGGATAGTTTATATTTGACAAAATGCCCCTGAAGATGCTATTTTAAGCGAAAGTACTTGGGCTAGATTTAATTAACTTGTGCTCAATAATAGCCTTATTTTCAAAGTTCATTTATTCGAGCATTCAACCTCATTTCAATTCAAATATCTTTATATAACGGACTTTTGGCTTTAACGGACACCCCGCCCCCAAAAAAAGTCCGTTATATCGAGGTTTTACTGTACTTGAAAAGAGCAAAAGTGGTAAATATATAAATGGATGCAAGCAAAAAACAATATTATTTCATCTCATGTTCCATTAACCCATCGTTGGACAATGGAAAATAATTGTTTCAATTTTAATTATTTTGAAAGCGAAACTAACATGTGCAAAAGTATTTCTGATCATGTACCGAAAAATGTCTTAGGAAAAATTATAGTTGTATTTCCTATAATTTAAAACACTGCACAGTAGGTACATGTACCCCAGACAACTGTAAAATTTTAAACATGACTTTATTAAGACACTGAAATCAGCTGTTTAGATGGAAATCCTGCGACTATCAACGAAAATTTTCAAATTATTAACAATGAAAACGATGTATAATTAATATTATGTACTAATTTTCTTGAAGACAGCTCGGAAAAGGGATGTAGAGGACCTATTAAACTGTTCCCCCAAGTTATCAAAGCCATTACATTCTTCTACCAAACTTATTGGTAGGATTCTCCCAGATTCTCAGTACAAGCAGATTTCAAAGACTTCCAGTTTTTTAAGAAGTGTATTCATCAAAGTCCAGCCTTCAACACCATATAAAAGAGTAGACAATATATAACATCTTACTAATCTAATTTTTAGTCTCAAAGTGATAATGTTTTCACAAAAGTTTTTGTTCATCCTAAAAAGTTTAGGACTGCCTTCTCTATTTTGTATTCTAATTTCTTTGCACATGTTCTCAACCTAGGTAGGTTGTAATAGGCTGTGGTAAACCAATCAACTAGATGTTGAAGTTTAATGTAACTACTTGCAATTAACTCTGTGTCAATGCTTTATTGAAAACAAACTCAGAATGAATGTTAAATGTTTGTGGGGACAAAATGCAGCCCTGTCTTACTTCTCTTAGTACTTACACCTCTTCAGAATTAACCTGGTCAATTCTGATGTTTGCATGCTGATGCCAGTAAAGTTATTTAATGATACATAGGTCTTTATCATCAATACCTAACTGCTGAAGAATGGCTATCATTTCAGTATATTGTACTCAATCAAAGACCTTCTCAAAGCTAATAAAACAAATATAAATCAGATGTCTGACATCTCTGCACCTCTTTACCATAACTTAAATACTATGTAGTGCTTCTCTGGTTTCAAGATTATTGCTGAACTGTTATCAATTTTCTCTCGATGTCACGGTTATTGTGTTATCCATTTTCAAACCACATTTTCAAAGAAAGTAACTACTTATAATTTTTTAGTGCATTTATTACAGTAATAATACAGCATTGCCATATATGATACATAATCAAAATAAGAAACACCCTGGCCCTGAAAGTCCCCTGGCTTTGTCTTTCTATGACATCATGAGTAGAGTGGATTAAAATTAGAATGGCAAGTGGGCATATCTTGTTTGTTATAGTACCATGGAATTTTGTGAACAATAAGGTGATCCTATTTCCAGTTTCCTTTCATTTGATAAATTTTGTTATTTACTTTGATCATAAAATCTATTATCTAAAGCCTGTATTGAAATCCCACCCTGAGTTATGGCCAAGAACTATTCTTAGTTGGCCAAATGGTACAAGACTGGAATTATTTTTACTTCTTGTTGAAAATTAGCCTAGGCTGTTTTAGCAAAGATTTGTTATTTGTATCAAATCAAATTTGTTTCCAGAAAAAAAACTGCTTTTGTGTCCCCCCTTAACTTAAATATCAGAAGCTACCACTGCCTAAAAGGAAAAATGGAGATGGTGCATTGGAATCTTAAAATTGGATGGAATATCACAAAACATAGGTACTAATAGAACAAAAAAAATATTTCAAAACCAACAAAAAAATATTACCAAACAGAAGAGCAACAGGATACCATAGAAAAAGGTGGTTAGAAAACATAAACGAAGCAAATGATTGATTCTTTATTGATCAGACTTAAAAACCAAATTATTTTAATATTCTTTAACTATTTTTATATTCTCTCCCAACTTGGTAGAAATAAAAATTATCCACAAGGAATCTAAGTTCCTGTAGTTGGCTGTATACCATGTATTAAAAATTTAATTAAAAATCCTTTGTAAAAGGTATATTTTAGGCCCAAACGGGCTAAGTTAAATAGACAAAACGTTTTCGGAAACCATGTTCCATCATCAGTGTCCTAGAAAATAGTTAACCACTTAATTAAAAAGAACGTAGGTTAAAATTTTGACTAAGGTTAAAGAACAATGTGGTTAATACTTACTAGGAGTACATGAATGAAGCCACCAAGATTAAATATGTGGGTAAAAACCCGGTTACATATGTTTAATTACATTTAGTTTTAAATTAATGTTGAAATGATATAAGATTACAGAGTTAACGATGGATTTGGTAACATGGCGACATATGACTCCACGTTGAAGTTGCTAGTCCTGAGACGGTATGTCTTCAGTTGCACTCATATAGTCCTCGAAGACATACCGTCTCAGGACTAGCAACTTCAACGTACTTCAACGTGGAGTCATATGTCGCCATGTTACCAAATCCATCGTTAACTCTGTAATCTTATATCATTTCAACATTAATTTAAAACTAAATGTAATTAAACATATGTAACCGGGTTTTTACCCACATATTTAATCTTGGTGGCTTCATTCATGTACTCCTAGTAAGTATTAACCACATTGTTCTTTAACCTTAGTCAAAATTTTAACCTACGTTCTTTTTAATTAAGTGGTTAACTATTTTCTAGGACACTGATGATGGAACATGGTTTCCGAAAACGTTTTGTCTATTTAACTTAGCCCGTTTGGGCCTAAAATATACCTTTTACAAAGGATTTTTAATTAAATAAAAATTAATTTTTTATTTCAGTAAATTTTATTTTATGACAAGCATCACCAGAATGTACATTATTTTTATTTAATATATGTAAATAATAAACTTTAATTGCACAAGAGTGTCTTAATTACATTAATTTGCTTGACTGTCTAAGCCCTTTCTGACCTCTCAATTATTTATTTTACTCACTACTCCACGTAAAAACGTGATGTACATATCATGTTCTAAATATCCGTCATAAATTTTAAAACAGGCTTTAGGTTACTTTATATAAACTTTATTTTGGAAATTGGAAATCAGATATGACAACTAAGTATCTCAAATATATCACAAAAAAAGAAAACACCTTGTAAGGTAAACAATAATTAACACGATTTACGAGTTGAAACTTCGTTTTATGAATTACATAACGTTCCACAATTGAAACGATG
Source organism: Diabrotica balteata (assembly GCA_918026665.1). Lineage (NCBI taxonomy): Eukaryota > Metazoa > Arthropoda > Insecta > Coleoptera > Chrysomelidae > Diabrotica > Diabrotica balteata. Next base: position 24,374,472 of record OU898280.1, read on the forward strand.
TCGTTTACCTAATTTTGTAACGTATTGACGGTCAAAATTATCGAATTTTAATAAATATAAAAATATCTTACCTCAATGTCGCCGCCGACACTCTTCTAAACAGTCACTATAACTAACCAACTTAACCAGTGCAGGCACTCTGCTCTGACCTAATCGCATCAAGCCACAAGCTATTAAAAAAAGAACAGTCTTTTAAAAATGACATTACAACTACTACCAACTTAATACTAGTTCTAATTTAACCAACACGAATGAGAAAATAAATTTTATTTTTTTATAAATTTCTTAAAAAATAAGACTATTAAAAAATTATTGTACCTCTGATATATAAATTAAATTTAATTAGAAAATTAATAAAGTCAACATTATTTTTTTTGTAATCCCGGTAAATATATTCACCTTCTATTACAGAATAAAAAACGATTCCTTATGTGCTTCCTTCTAATTTACAAACTAAAAAATATTAGAAACAATAAGAATATTAGTTAAAAACATAGAATGGGCTAATCATGAACATATATTTTTGAAAGAAAATAGCTATGATTTATGTCTAATTTTGGAATTAAATTGATATTGATTAAGAGTTTTACTTATTTTTACAACTTAAATTAAATTCGTCTTGGGATTATTTGTTTGGAGTTTTATTCTGGACTAAAAAAATGACCAACACGTCACTTCAAAGTGATATATTACGATGTAGAAATGCTGTGTGTGCAGTGCGTGTATTTTTAGATTATAGATAAAAGTAAAGTAACTTTAAAATAGATGAAAGATTCCTCGGCCTAAAAAACGTAAAATTTAAAATTATTTTATATTCTCGTTGACTTTGCCCCTTTTTATAGTTGCAATATCAAAACTAATAACGTATTCATTTTGATTTGTTTATGTTATCTGTGGTTTTATGGAATTGTCAAAAAAACTACCAAACATCAAACGTCAACATAATTTTATTTATGTTTTGTTTGACGTTGACAAATTCTATTTGTGCAGTCAAATACGTGGCCGGCCCTGTATCGAACAATTTTGTAGTCTCACATATTTTAAAATATTAATGTCGTTGTACCTAAATAATTTTTATACAGTATAGAAGGTAAAGCTAAAATGGGGCTGTGCAAATGTCCGAAACGACGAGTAACGAATCAATTCTGCTTCGAACATAGAGTTTGTGTTTGCGAAAATTGTATGGTAACTAATCACACAATTGTAAGTTTTTTTACTATATTCTAGCTTTGGGATATACTAATAGTGTTCTCTTGTAGTGCATAGTTCAATCTTATCTTCAATGGTTACAAGATAGTGATTATAATTCAATATGCGAATTGTGTAGTAAAGAATTAAGTAGTCAAGACTGTATCCGATTAACCTGCTATCGTAAGTGTATTTAAAATATTTTTAGTTATTTAAAATGAATGTCTTGTTTACTTTTAGATGTGTTTCATTGGTCATGTTTGGATCACTTTTCACGACAGCTACCTCCTACTACTGCACCCAGAGGATATACATGCCCATCCTGTAAAAGCCCATTGTTTCCACCATCTAATTTAATAAGTCCTGTAGCAGATGTGCTAAAAGAAAAACTGGCTGGAGTTAACTGGGCTAGAGCTGGCCTCGGACTGCCTTTAGTATGTATATGATTATAGTAACGTAGTTAACAGGTGTCCAAAAGGATATGAAATTTTTGTTATCACTCACAGTAATTGGAAATTTTTTAATGTACTGTGATATTTTATTAGTTCTGCCCACATTTAATTTTTAAATGTAATGGTATATGCATCCATTTTATAATAGTTTAATTTGGGTTTATAAAGGATTAGTAAAACAAGGGATATATTTTTCTTTATATGGAGAGTGATTTCTATATTTCCTTTGCCAATGCCATTAGCTTAGGGAAAAAAATTATATTTTTCAAATGACTCTTTTCATCCCTGAATTTCTCAATCCCTTTGTAATTGAAAAAGTGGCCACATTAAGCAAGGGGTCAATTTTTGGTCATAATATATGGTTTTGAGGTTATTAAATCTTAATACTAAATTTATAAGTTGAATTGGTATAACACATTCAAAAATACAAGTTCTACAAAACAGGTGAAAAATAAATTTAGTGAAATTTTCAATTTTAACTTACTGTGTCTTTGGTCCTATGAATATTTCTTTTCAACAATCTTACATCCTGACCTTTGAAGCATTCTGATAAAAATGAGACCTAGGGTAAATGTTTTAACAGAGTTTAGGTATATAAGTTTCTACACATTTTGTTATAACATGAAATAACAGTAGACTGACTTTGAAGGACACAATTTCTTCGGGTTAATGCAACACACAGTAATTTGTATGGCAGTTTCTCAGAAGATCACTTCAAGCATGCTTCTGGCAATCTTCCAGTTCAGATTATCTAGTGCATGGCCTATCTTGGGTAAGGCCAAATTCTTGATGTAATTGCACACAATTTTCTTCAAATTAGTTAGAGGATGTCTATATACGGCTTCCTGGTCACCATATACAGCAAAGATTGAGAACCATTGTCTAACCTCAGTACTCTTCCAACTTTAAGCTGCTGGTTTTTTTTAACTCATCCAAACGACTGAACTTCTTATAAAATACGGATGAGATTCCTTTAGTCATCTCAAGATCTTGGGCAACACAGTGGGCTAGAGTGAAGTTATGCGGACTAAAAAGATCCTCCTGAACTTTTGTCCTCACGCTGAATCTAGCACTCTTTCTCTCTGCGTAAGTTGACATAAATTCATTAAAGCTTGGTCGCCAGTCATCTTTGATCTCATGTTGAAGGGTTCAGGCTTCTTCTGTTTCATTTGAGCCAGCATAAGGTGCAAGACGAATTATGTGAACTACTTTTGGTTTACCTTTTATCAACTTCTTAATTCGGTATATTACGTCATTTACGATTCTTCTATGATTCTTCTTTCACTACCGGATCTAAAGCATTAACCGGTGGTAGCACTTGTGTATTGGTTATCATGCTCTCTAACTGTTTAATTTTCTCTTCTACTTTATCGAATGTTTTAGAGACTTCTTCAAATTTCGCATTGTTCTGAATACATACTTCTTTTATTATTTGAGAAGTCTTGTTGAATCTTCTAGATACATTTTCGAATTTCTCGTCATTTTGTCTAACTGTTTCTTTAATAATTTGAGACGTTTCATTGAATCTTTTGGAAACGTTCTCGAATTTATCATCATTTTTTCTAGAAGATTCTTCATTTTTTTTTAGAAGTTTCTTCAATCATTTCCGACACATTTTTTATTTTCCTTAAAACTGCTTCTTCTGCTGACTGGAACTGGAATGTCTCTAGATCTTCTCCATTCTTGTTGAGAACAGTTTTCAGTCGTTATTGGATTATCTTCTTGGACCCGCTGCAGTCTTCATCGCGTTCTTCTAGTTGCTCACGCAACTGTTTTACTGAAAGTTCTACTAGCAGCATCTTTGGCCAGGCACACACATACTTTTTTTAAATGTTCTTTCGTAAAAAAATCACTACCGAACTACGCGGATGTTCCCGACGAACAACACTTTTCAAAAGTTCAAAAGTCACTGCTGAATTTATTTTAAAATCTCACACCGGACACCAAGTGTAGCGTTTTTAAATAAAACGAGCGGTTCGAACTTCTATAAATATATTTATTTATAAGTTAACAAGTTCGGTAATATCTTAACAACTAACTCAACTCATAACATTGTTACCCAATATATATACCAAACTGTAAACTTATAAATAAATATATTTATATAAATTCGAACCGCTCGTTTTATTTAAAAACGCTACAGTATTAAAATGTAATATATGAAGAAGTATTATATGTATAAGTATAAATTACATTATCCATACATATATAAACAAAATTGTTATAATTGAAAGCCAAAATACCTTTTGTGGTATAGCTGTATTGTATCTAGTATTAACTTAGATTGTTTTCATTTTCTATTCAATATGTCTGGGAAAGGCATGGGTTCATTAATAACAATTTTCATATGTAGATTTTCTAAAAATTTTTGAGGTGAGGCTTTCATAGTTATTGTCCTCAGTCTGCTTCTCTGATTTTCTTCACCTTATGATTTTCAGAGACATGTTTTTATATTGATATAATATTCCCATAAAAGATTTTAAAAAATATAAGAATAAACAGCTTGAAACCATTAGTAACTATCTAGTTTAATTTTTAGTTGTCTGAAGAACGTGAAATAAAAAGCTCAATAAACCATATGAACATGCCTCCTAGGATAACTCCAAGCCCTGCCCATTCAGTGGTCTCAGTGGATGAAGATATTGGTGCTTTCAACAGAGCAGATAGTTTTCAGCATTCTTCAAATAGGCGGATATTTCAGGACATTAGAGATATCAAACCTGATGTTTTTGACCATGATGATAATAAATATAAAAGAAAACCTATTTCTGAATTATTTGGAAATTGGTTCAAGTAAGTTGAAATTTTTATACATTGTATGAATATCTTAGAGGCAAATTTTTAGTTTTTGCACATAACATCCATATTATCTCTATATTATTTGTTTTCATTTTGTTATCCTTCTTTTGTGTTAGGTTCTGTCCTATTTAAATTTTGTGAGAGGAAAGTAAAAATACTGAAAGTTTGGATGTTATTCCGTATTTGATGGTTTAAGGCTTTAAAATTTCAGTCTCACCAGTTAGATAAGCAGATAACACCCTAGCAAATCGAAATGATTGGAATCCTTTCAACCCAAACGAAACACCACCTACCATCGAAAACATTGCCCAAGCCATTAAAAAGCTTAAAAATAATAAATCACCAGGAGTTGATCAAATTTGCAGTGAGCTCTACAAGAATGGTGGTGATGCCCTACTACAGACACTGCATAAGCTTTTACTGCTTGTTTGGCATAATGAGACCATGCCTTGTGAATGGTCTCAAGGCGTGATATGCCTGTTACAAAAAAAAGGTGACCAGCTCCAATGTGACAACTATAGAGGTATAACCCTGTTAACAGCTGCTTACAAAATACTAGCAAATATTCTCTACGAAAGGTTGCAAGTTTACACAGTGGGCATAGTTGGTAAATATCAAGTTGGATTCACTCCAGAAAAATCAACAATTGGCCAGATTCATTCAATAAGACAGATTCTCGAGAAAACATTAGAATTCAATATTGAAACCCATCACCTATTCGTCGACTTCAAGGCTGCATACGACAGTGTCAAGAGAACAGTGCTATACCAATCAATGCATGAGTTTGATATACCAGAGAAACATCCGACTAACGAGAATGACAATGTCTAACTTAGAAGCCACTGTTAGAATACAGTGAGAGAGTTCTAGATCCTTTGAGATAAAGGATGGACTCAGACAAGGAGATGCTCTGGCTTGCTCCTATTTAATATTGCCTTAGAAAAGGCAGTCTGAGATACACGAATTAGGGATGGCGGTACTATTTACAATAGATCGATACAAGTCTTAGCATATGCCGATGACATTGACATAGTAGGGCGTAGCAAGCGAGATGTTGAGCAATATCTCCTAGAATTGGAAACAGCGGCGAAACAGGTCAGTCTAGTCATCAACGAAGACAAAACCAAGTACATGTTGGTTACAAAGGATCCGATAGCAAATGAGGAACGAGAAACAGTCTTTGGAAGTCATACCTTTGGATGTGTTGACAACTTCACATACCTTGGGTCGCTATTGACCTACCAATAAAACAAGCGAAGAAATCAAAAGACGAATAAATCTTACAAATAGGGCATACTATCGACTCCAAAAGCATTTCCACTCAAGAAACATTCAAAGAAGAACTAAAATTATTATATTATACAAAACATTGCTGAGGCCGGTCCTCACATATGGAGCAGAAACATGGACTCTAACGCTGAAAGATGAAAGACTTTTGGGAATATTTGAACGTAAAATACTCCGCAAAATATTTGGAGCTGCAAACGACCAAGGGCAGTGGCGCAGAAGATATAATTTTGAATTGTATCAGCTCTTTGATGCCAGATCTTGAATGCCAGAAAATACCATTGTTAAAAAGCTAACCACAGGAACACCTGCAGGAAAAAGAAGTAAAGGCCGACCGCGAATTAGGTGGTTAGATGGAGTAGAAACTTACGGAGTAGACTTACGAATATTAAAAATCAGAAGATGGCAACATGTTGCCAAAAACCGAACAGAATGGCGACGAATCTTAGAGCAGGCCAAAATCCACAGAGGATTGTCGAGCCGAAGATGATGATGATGATCACCAGTTAGATCAATCAAATAAAATTTCAATACATGTAAATCATATGAAATATGTCTCTGGTTGGGGTCTTTTTAAAATTGAAGTTGAACTGTACAAAAACGGTATGGTTGTTTAAATGTTGAAAAATGTTACACACAGAGTGCAGTTCAAATTCATGTCTTTATATTTTCCAGATATATTAAACTATGTGTGAAGGATGGATTCTCCAAATCTAGTACATTCACTTACTGTGATTGTCCTAGTGCTTTGTTGATACTAATTGCAAAAGATAGTTTCACCACAAGTGCAAACATTTGAATTGAAATGGCATATTTGTTGGGATACTTGTAATATGTGGAAGTAGTTTTATTGCCAAATCTAGCGAATTAAAGAATCCTGAGTAAAACAAAGAAATATTTTAAATTGTCATGAAAGAAATATGATTTTTGACATATAACTGTCGTGGATGTATTACAATCTAGAGGTCCAATTTTAGATATCTTTTTGTGGCATTTTCGGCAATAACTCAGCAAATAGTGTTCTCCAAGTAATGAATCTTTTCTAGCTTATCAGCATATACTAATACCTTTATATATCCCCACAGAAAATAGTGTAGCAGTGTTAGAACACACAATCTTAGAAGCCAATGACAGGTCAAAAATGTTTCTTTCAATAAATAGATTATGGTACGAGGTCTGTCAAATGTTGTGGTGTCTTGTTGAAACTATAGCTCCTTCACAGCAAGATAATTCAATTCAAAAACGAAAAAGACAGTGACCATGGCTCTATAGCGGCCACTATTGACTTTAACGTTTTGGCTAGTATAGTTTTTGAAGAAGTAGAGACTAATGATTCCACCAGCCCATAAAGTATGATAAACAGTCCTTTTTCTGGATCTAATAACATATACTTAACATATATTTGAAGATGATCTTTGCTCTAAATACTTAAGTTTTGCTTATGGACATAGCCATTCTACCAAATGTGAGCTTCATCTAAACAAAATATGATTATGAAAATCGGGATCAACAGCAGTTCTCTTTATAAACATAATTCTAATCTCTAATTGAATTAATTGCTCTATATAAGGATTATATTGACCATCAAATTAACATGATGCATGATACATATTTCGAACCAAAAAATTAAAAATGTCTAAATAAATTTGCATAAACTAGCAAGCCAAACTCAATATAAATCAATTGACAGCTGTCAAAATGGATGCTATCAAAAAAGATGCAAAAAAGTATTGCCTATTTGGGTTTTATACCTCTAGCAAACAACTATCACATTGTAGCTGGTATTCATTTGCTAATGCTGAGTTGATGGCATTTGCTTCATTATTTGAGCCAATAATATAGCACATGCATTTAACTCCTTATAATTGTTGTAATTTCTCGCGATATTTGGAAAAACCTTTTGAATCAACCCGTTTTTGGTTCGTGTTATCTTACAAAAGTTAGTCAGCAGTTTGGTACATTGTCTGGTTGTTTTGTCAATCTTACCATTCCCAAAATTCAGTAGTTGTTTTGCGAAACCTTTGGCAAATACATAATTTTATCATTTGTTTAAGTACATCGATGTGGTTTGTCAAAAATCACCAGACATATTCAGAAAAACACCAGAAGGATTTGTGCCATATGATCCACACATTTAGAGAGTTTTATCTATTCTTGAATTATTTGGCATTGCAAAAATCATAAGCGTCATTTACAGATCGATATTATGTAGGTACACATTCCCAACTGCAACAACCTTTTGTCAGCAATTGCCAAAGGGATATCCCCAATTGAAACCGACGCCTCATTATACACGCTTGATAACAATTGCATGTCTAGATTAGTTACAGACAAATGGTTCATCTTCATTCATTTAATTTTGATATTTTTCCTAAAAAATCTTTCTGTTTGGATAAAAAACACATTTATCCCAGCCAGTGATATATCCCAATATGCATGGTTTTTAAGAATATTAAATTCTTTGCAAACTTCTATATAGGTCGCACATACTTCATTTGTAAAAATGATACGAGCTATTAACCATGCTTTGGAAGGCACTTCAAGCCATCAGTCTTCCTGGGCTAGTATGCTTCGATACTAGGTACTTGAAACAGGTTAAAGATGCAATTGGATCTTGAACAATCTGAAAGGATCTGCCCAGCAAAAAAATATTAACTAACAGTAATCGCAGTTGATTGTTTTCTTCTTCATGTGCCTTGTCCGTTCCGAACGTTGGCAATCAACATGGCTATTCTGACTTTGTTTACGGCAGATCTGAATAGTTCAGCAGATGACAATCCGAACCATTGCCGCAAGTTTTGCAGCCACGAGTGTCTTCTGCTCCCTGGACCCCTTCTGCTGTCAATTTTCCCTTGAACGATCAGCTGTAGTACTCTATATTTATTATGTCTCATAACGTGACCCAAGTATTCCAACTTTCTTTTCTTTATACTTATTCCCACCTCTCTCTCTTTACCTATCCGGCGTAGTACCTCTTCGTTGGTCACGTGCTCAGTCCAGGATATACGTAATATTCGTCGGTAAGCAGACATTTCGAAGGCCTCTACTTTTTTTATCAATGTTGCGGTCATTGTCCACGCCTCCATTCCATATAACAAAACCGGAATACATAACATTTCAGAAGTCGAATTTTGACAGGTAGAGTGAGGCTTTTAGAGGTGAAAATTTGCTTCATGCTAGTGAACGATGCTCTTGCCTTTTCTACCCTTATACGTATTTCCTTCGCTTGATCCCAATTTGAGTTAACTGTTGTTCCCAAGTAGATGTACGAATCCACGTGTTCAATTCTTTCATTGTCTAATATCAGTTGCTGTGGTGGTTGTTGGGTTTTGCTTACTAACATCCATTTGGTTTTTGTGATATTTAGTCTGAGTCCGTATTGTGCACTTGTTTTTTGTATCTTACTCATTAGGCAACTCAGTTCCTCCATGCTACTTGCTAGAATCACAGTGTCATCAGCATACCTTATGTTATTAATTATTTCTCCATTTATCTTTATGCCTTCTGTGCTTTCCTCCAGCGCTGTCTTAAATACTTCTTCTGAGTATATATTAAAGAGAATTGGAGACTAGATACAGCCCTGTCGTACCCCTTTCTTGATCTCAATTTTATTGGTCAATGTAGATCCTACTTTCACTTTATCTGTTTGACCCCAATAGAGACTCGCTATTGTTCGAATGTCTCTGTAGTCGACTCCGATCTTATGGAGAACTTCAATTATCTTTTCGTGCTTTACGTTATCGAATGCTTTTGCGTAGTCTATAAAGCATATGTACACGTCTTTGTTCATATCTCTGCAGCGCTGGATGAGCACCTGCAGACTAAAAAGTGCTTCTCTTGTCCCAAGAAAATTCCGAAACCCAAACTACGAATCTCCAATGTTATCCTCGCATTTTTTGCTTATTCTGTTGTAAATAACCTTGGTGTATGTCTTCGAAATGTGGTTAATTAGACTTATCTAGTATTAGACTTATCTAGACTAGTTGATTGTTTGGATGAACTAAATACAGAAGATGTAATGCATTGGAAGCATATAAATTCGGATATCCTTCAACTTGTTTCCCTGGTTACGAAACTTTTTGCTGATGAATTTGCCACCAAACATGACTACTGCATTACAGATTAAACCAATCAACGAAAAAAAAAATGTAACTATAACTATAAAATACCTGTGAATGCAAAAATTTATTTTATGAGACCTCAAAACTGCTAAATGTTTTATTTCCAGAAATAAATAGTTATGATTTCTTAATTTCTGACCTAATTGATTTCTTTTGCATTTTTTCCCAGAAATATAAGTAATACATAAACGTTTCATGAAACACTTTGCTATTTTTGATTCTTCTATCTTTGGCAATTTCTAATTTTCGAAAAAGAACAATAAAATCACAGTTAAATATTATTTAAAACCGGTCTCTAATTTTTTTAGGATAACATTCGGAGCACCGCTGCGATCTAGAGGAAGAAAATCAGTTTGTCGACGATTTTGCATGCTAGGATCACTTGTTTTATTTGTTATTGTAATGTTTTTCTTTGTAATGTCTAAACTCAGCAGATATTCCATAGATGATGATCCTAATTTTGACGTGAGGCATAATGAATTAGTAAAAACTGCAAACTAGTGAATAACATTACTAAACATTTGAAAAAGCTAAAGATAATAATGAAGATGATGTATTTACTAATTTTTAAGTTAAAATAGATCGATTATGTAAGCCATATAATTTGTATATATTTGAATAATAATAATAATATATTTCATTTAGATTTTTTGGTTATTTACTTTGGGATCTATTCGAAAAATATGTTAAATCTTGGGAAACAATCAACGAACGTTTTATTAAAGTGACGATTCTCCCAAGAGGAACACAAATAACAATTCTGGGGTATATGCCGTAAATGATGACTACTCGGTACAAGAAAAGAAAGCTTTTCAAGAAGACTTTAGAAAAATCCTGAACGAAATTCCTAACAGCCATGAGATTATATGCGGAGGAGACCTTAATGCCAGAGTAGGAAAACAAGTAAAAAGTAAAGTGGTAGGCATGCATGGAGAAGAAACTGTTAACAACAACGGAGAAAGACTCATAAATATATGCCAACAATATGAGTTAAAGATTTTGAATGGTTTTTTCGCCCACAAGAACATACATAAATACACCTGGTATCAGCACACAAGAGGTCTAAAATCGATAATAGATTATTTCGTAACAAGGCAACAAACTAAGCTAAGAGTACACGACGTAAAGGTGAATAGAGGAGCAGAGTGCGGCTCGGACCACTGCCTGATAATGGGAAAAATATATACACCATTCATAGACAGGAACCACACAGACATCAACAAAGAACACAGAGAAAAAATAGAAAAAACTACGTACACCTTAGACAATCTAGATAACGAGAGCACACAGTTACTTTACTCCTAGAGACTAACACAAAAACTACAGGAATCACACAGATCAACGACGGATGAATACGAACATATAAAAAATTGCATGAAAGACGCAGCGCTAGAAGCCTTGGGACCACAGGTACGGAGAGAAGATAAACCATATTGGTGGGATAAAGAAGTGGAAGAAAAGATAAAAACAAAGAAGGAAGTATATCAAAAGTTATTACAACAGGGAGATGAACAAACAAAACAACAATATAAAAACTTGAAGAAGTCAAACGAGAAGTGGTTAAAAATAAAAATAGTGCATGAGAACAAAAATGCCAATACCTAGACAACCATATAGGAGGAACAAAGAGCTCTGAAGCCTGGAGAACTATAAAACGATGAGAACAACGACAAAAAACCAAGTCATAATAAATAGAATACCAGAGAACACATGGGTACAGCATTTTAAAAACTTATTAAGAGAGAGAAGAGAAAGGTTTAAACAGACACATGAACAAGTGGAAGTAGAAGGAAGTATAGAAATATCAATAGAACAAGTGAAAGAAGCAGTTAAGGGAATGAAATTAACAAAATCTCCAGGCCCAGGCGGAATACATCCAGAGTTGATTAGGTGTGGATCATCAAAACTGTTTGAAATGATCCGAAAATTATTCGAAAGATGTTTAAACGGAGAAGAAGTTCCAGAAGAATGGAAACAATCGTATATCTCTCCAATACACAAGAAAGGCACAAAGACGGATCCTAAAAACTATAGAGGGATCGCAGTGATTGCTACTATAGGCAGACTATACTAAAAAGGTACTACGAAACCTGATAGAAAATGACATTAAAGACAAACAAGCGGGATTTAGGGCCGGACGCTCCACTATGGATAATATTTTCACATTAAAAATTGCAATGGAAAAACGAGTGCAGAGAAATAGAGAAACACATATAGCTTTAATAGATTTGGAAAAAGCATATGACAGTGTACCGATCTCCCAACTATGGATAGAAATGGGTAACTTGAAAATAAACCCAATTCTTATTAACGCCATTCAAAAATACTAAGAACAAAACTTTGCAAGAATTAAAATGAGACAAGAAATCATCTCCCATTTTCAAACAACAAAGGGACTAAGACAAGGCTGCTGTCTGTCACCCACCTTATTTAAAATCTATTTGGACAGATCCCTAGTGAAATGGGTAAAAAAATGGAGGAACATGGGAATAACGGTTGAAGAAAACACGCTATATACACTTTTCTTTGCGGATGACCAGGTAGTAATTGTCGAAGACAGCGATGATCTTAGCTATATGGTAAGAAAACTGCAAGAAGGATATGAGGTGGCAGGTCTAAACATGAATATGACAAAATGTGAATATCTATCAGTGGGAACAGATGAAATATGTGACTTAGTCTTGGAAGACGACAAAACCAAAGGCGTGCAATTCTGTAAATATTTGGGGGCCATTTTCAACAAGAAGGGAAATAGCGCAGATGAAATCAGGGAAAGAATAAACAAAAGTAGAGCAGCGACTCGTACCTTAAACTCTCTTCTCTGGAAAAAAACAATTCGACGAAAAACCAAAAAACACATTTACGGTAGTATAGTCCAAAGTATTACACTTTACGGTTCGGAAGTACGGGACGTCACCAAAGCTAATAAAAACAAACTTATGACGACAGAAATGGATTATCTGAGACAAAAGACGAAACTACGGTAGATCGAAACTGGAGAGAGTTAGAAACGAAATGAACATGGAGCGAAATATCAATGATGACATAAAAAGAAAACAATTAATCTGGTTCGGACATGTTAAAAGAATGCTAGAGTACAGATGGCCTAGAAGAGTACTCAAATAGATCCCTCCTGAAAGAAGAAAAAGAGGACCTCCCCCGTTTACATTGAGCAACAAGAAGAGTCAACCCCTACATATATCCTTCATCTTCAGAGTTGACGCAACATCGCAGCGTCAAAACGAGGCCAGAAGTTGACGCGGAAATCTATAAGACTTTTTTACCACATGAAGATGATTCAGTAGGTTAATGTTTTTCTTCTTTTTCTTTGCATGCCATATCAGGATTATCCGACGTTGGCGATCATCATTGCGAAGGCTTCTCGATCTTCTGCAATATGGAACAATTTTCCTGCATTTGATATCTGAGTCCATTTACGAATGTTTTTTAACCAAAAAACTTGTTTTCTTCGTACATCTCTACGGTCCTCTATTTTGCCTTTAAGGATCAGTTGTAATATTTTATATCGACTTCCCCTTACTATATGTCCCAGATCAGACATATTTCGATGTTTAACTGTCTTTAGCAGTTCTCTATCTTTTTTTCTATCTATATATTTTAATTATGTAGTCTTTTCACCGGTTTATTTTTATACTTACATAATAAACTAATTATATATGTCATAACAAGAATTTTTCGTTTATTTTAAGCAAATAACCGATCTCCGTGTTTCCGAGTTTTTCAGTATCTATACAATTATATTAACATTGTTAATATAATATAATTATATAAAATATAATACAATGACGTATAATATATAGACTACGCAGTCCCCTATTCTCCCTATAGAATAGAGTGTCCGAAAGATCTCGGCTCAAGGTTGAAGGTATGTTTATCAGAACAGCGACGTGCTCATTTATATATTAATGACAATAATTATTTTTTTAATTAAAATTAAATATTTATGATTTCTTTTTGTTCCCGTCTATAAGAGAAATAATTATTTTGATAAAATAGTATTGCATTTTACTAAAATAGTAAGTAAATAACTCTCAACAATTTAAAATAAAATTTGCTTGTCACACAAAATGGAGAAAAATGTTTTCATACGTCCATGATGTTTTCAAACACATGATCAACTTCGTGATGCTTCGTAAGAAATCATGAACTTCGTGCATCTTCGTATCAAAACAATAAACAATAACAAAGGTATAGCAAATTGATTATCTCGTGGCGTCTACGTCATATTTGCGCGCAGGGCAAAGTCCGACAGGAGCTGTATAAGTGAATTGTAAAAACATGGGTTTAAACGTAGTACAGTGGAATTTCTAATTGAATTGGGAACAAACTTAAGTTGGCGGAATTAATTTATTTAAACCTTATTTATATGTTTTTGAGAAAAATATGAATATTTTTGTAGAAAAAATTTGATTGCAATTATCGTAATTAATTAATGTAAAACGTATTGGGATGTAACTTGCATATTTTATGGAAAAAATATTCTTTTGTATAACATTTAAATATAGTTTTAAGAAAATACAATTTGTTATAACAACAAGTATTATGCAGTTCTGTAACAAATGGTTGTTTGTGGCATGAAGCAAGTGTGTTTATATAAATGTTTTTATTGTTGTATTTGACCACAGTATATTTTGTCTATAGCTATAGACTCATCATATGTTTGTGTCATGGTAACATTTTTTCTTCATTATAACACATATATTTTAGCAAAGATAACATGCTCAAATTAATAACGTAACAAATAATTGCTATGCTAGTTAACACTAAGTGATTTAGAAAAAAACGTTTTAAACTAGCTTGTTCTAGTAATGCAACTTGACTTTAATTTTGTATAATACGATTAATGTTTCGACTAGCTGTATTCACTGATATTCTTGAAAATAAATACTGATAATAAGTTCTCCTAACATAAATCTGTAATTATAAAAAAAATTAAACTTTGCGTTAAGTTACCAAAGACAGCACATAAAATATGTTAGTTCAACAAATACGTCTCCTGAAAGAACAAATCAACAACAGTGAATCGGTTATTATAACACTGAGTAGAAAACTTTTATTAGATATTACTCATTCGTTATAAATAACTTTGTACAAATAACAATGTAAATAAAAATATATTTACCGCAATATATAGTTGACGCAACATCGCAGCGTCAAAACGAGGCCAGAAGTTGACGCGGAAATCTATAAGACTTTTTTACCACATGAAGATGATTCAGTAGGTTAATGTTTTTCTTCTTTTTCTTTGCATGCCATATCAGGATTATCCGACGTTGGCGATCATCATTGCGAAGGCTTCTCGATCTTCTGCAATATGGAACAATTTTCCTGCATTTGATATCTGAGTCCATTTACGAATGTTTTTTAACCAAAAAACTTGTTTTCTTCGTACATCTCTACGGTCCTCTATTTTGCCTTTAAGGATCAGTTGTAATATTTTATATCGACTTCCCCTTACTATATGTCCCAGATCAGACATATTTCGATGTTTAACTGTCTTTAGCAGTTCTCTATCTTTTTTTCTATCTATATATTTTTAATTATGTAGTCTTTTCACTGGTTTATTTTTATACTTACATAATAAACTAATTATATATGTCATAACAAGAATTTTTCGTTTATTTTAAGCAAATAACCGATCTCCGTGTTTCCGAGTTTTTCAGTATCTATACAATTATATTAACATTGTTAAATATAATATAATTATATAAAATATAATACAATGACGTATAATATATAGACTACGCAGTCCCCTATTCTCCCTATAGAATAGAGTGTCCGAAAGATCTCGGCTCAAGGTTGAAGGTATGTTTATCAGAACAGCGACGTGCTCATTTATATATTAATGACAATAATTATTTTTTTAATTAAAATTAAATATTTATGATTTCTTTTTGTTCCCGTCTATAAGAGAAATAATTATTTTGATAAAATAGTATTGCATTTTACTAAAATAGTAAGTAAATAACTCTCAACAATTTAAAATAAAATTTGCTTGTCACACAAATGGAGAAAATGTTTTCATACGTCCATGATGTTTTCAAACACATGATCAACTTCGTGATGCTTCGTAAGAAATCATGAACTTCGTGCATCTTCGTATCAAAACAATAAACAATAACAAAGGTATATTCATGTTTTGGACCATGATATAAGGAAACAAGGTATGCTTACTAGGTGGACTCGTTTTTGCACATTTCTGCGCCGACCAAAATCCACCATCTTTTCAATATGTCACATGCGTGTAGGAATGGTGACCTGATCCCGTAACAGTTACTTTGGAACATGTATTTTATTTATACTTGTGGAACTGATCCCTAACACCAATATATAATAAACGAGTACGGGTTTCATTGCATTTGTCCTTAATTTTTATCGTGCATTTCTTAACGTTTACAAAGCTTTAGATAAATATCAACAGATGACAATTGGCGTGACAAAACTATCGCCATTTTTTTATGAACTTTTTATACAATCTCTGAATAACAGTAATTTAAGTATTTTAAGTTAAACAGTCATTTTAATAACTATAAAGAAATCTAACAAAATACAAATAATGTTGTCGTTATGTTTAGATATCTATTAAACGAATGATAACAGACTGATTTCCAAACCAGTATTTTTTAACAGGTATATTTGTTTACACGTATCAGTTTGAACTGATCCACAAAAATACTTGGATCAACCACCTCTACATGCTTGACGTCTGCTTTGTTTTGCATTTTTTAACCTTACTTTGCAATGAATTGGAATTTAAAAGTAAATTTGTTTCGATTTTTTAAAAAATTATTTTAGCAAGAGTCTGTTCAGATCATTTTAAATCTGAATTAATTGGATTAATGTATAATATTAATTTTATTTTATTTTATTTAACTACGATATTTTTTATCAATTTTGTACATATTTGAATTGCCGCCTTCAAAATGGCGGATTTTGGTCGTAAACGCGATTGGCTGTTCAAAATAGATGCGCGTGAGCATACCATGTTTCCTTATATCATGTTTTGGACACTTTTTAAAGCGTTCACCGAGTCTATATATTATACGTCATTGATATAATATAATAACATAACCTCACAAATCATATGTCTCTGTTATGTGTTTCCTTCTAAAACATGGCGCGCGTGCTGAAAAACTTCAAAGGCTGCATCTGAGAGTGGGCATTCTGATTGTTTATTATTCTGTGACCTCTGTGACACGGAATAAGTAACAATCAGAATGCCCACTCTCGGATGCCGCCTTTGAAATTTATCAGCACGAAACGCCATGTTTTAGACGGAAACATAGACTCGAATTGAGACATTTGTGACAAGCTACGACAGAACTGTAATTTAAATTTTTTTAAAGATTAATAATTTAGTACATTTGAAATAAATTAATCGATTCCTCAACCAAAAGTACGAATAAAATAGTGCATATTATGTATGTGGTTGCCGCATGATACTAACATTTCGTTCTGTGAGCTTGATTTGTAGCTATATTCACAAACCATACATACTCTTATGGTTTGTGGCTATATTTATCCAGACCACAAAAAGATTGTTGAGTAGACACTACCCTCTTGTTACATTAGTTCACTATTTTAATAATACGTATTATTTGTTCCTTTTTTATATAGTAAAACTATTATTTAGCAGTCCTATTACCAACAATTGATTTTATCAATAGCAATATTAAAATGAATTGTTAAAAAATATGCCTATGAAACAGAAAAAAACAACCATGGGAATGTGGCAACACTGATGAACAGCTGATGAGTTAAATTAAATAAATTAAACAAAACAAAAACAACAGAACAAAATTAAAATAATAAAATAGAATTTTTTTTAACCTATAAAAACAAAAACAAATTTAAGATGTGTAGTGTACATATACCAAAAATAGTAATATCTACCCCATTCCAAGAAGAAAGAAAAGCATCTGAAGATGCATCAGCTTTAAGAATGAAAGATACAAAATACTTTGAGATAGTGACGACTAACGCGGAAAACAGTTTCCAAGATATGCATTTAACCAGAATAAAAATTCTCAGAAGAGAACTAGAGTTTATAAAAGATACCAATTGGAGATATGAATCAGTTGATAAATATATGGGACAGTTTTTAAAATAATTTATAGGTTTGTTCTCTGATTATCTTGTCAATATAATTATTTATTTTATTGTTGTTTTCTTCATTACCTTAGATAACTGCAAGCATTTACTGTGTTAGCCTTTTTTTTCAAAACAAAAAGATTTAAATGCATGCATATTTGTTAAAATGCATAAGTTTATAGTAGAGCAAACATTCAGGAAACAATAAAAACTGTTTTTAGTAAATAATAGTCTGACTGAACATTTGACGGTTTTAGATTATTTTTACACTGGTTTAAAGTAGTATAGTATACAATTAAAAATAATATGTTTTCAATTTACTTAAGAAATAAAGTTACTGCAAATAAAATGATAATTTTGGATGGTGAAATGTGGACAGTAATAGTTTTAAGTATCTAGGAGATATGCATGCAGTAGAGTTAATGTGGGACAGATGAAGTGGAAGAAAGCAGTGGTGTACTGTGTCACAGGTAGATTCCAATGAAACTGAAAAGAAAATTCTGTAAAACTCCCAGATACCAGCTATAATAAATCAAGCAAGAAATAAATGGATATCAACTAAAGAATGTCATGGAAATAAATACAAATAAAGTAGTTGATTAATGTTGCAAAAACAAAAAAAGGCTGTGGATTGAGGAGTTAAAAGACCTAGAATAGAATAGTAATGACAGTGCTAGACTATTTGGATACCTAAAAGCTCAACAAATAAAATTCAGATTAACATTTTACATAACTATATAGATACAACGAAAGACTTGAAGAAGAAGAATGTGCAATGGAAGACATGAAAAATAATGAAATAGGGATACCAACATAAAAATGATTAACAAGCATTTAAAACATGATTTAAAACTTAATAGTTAGAATATGGGAAGCAGAAGAAATGAACAGTCAAGGTCAGCTGATTTAAAGGAACAGTAGTTCACTCCTCAATACAAATAGCAGTATATGCAGATGACGTAGATCTTATGGTAAGATACAGCAAATGATTAAAAGAATCAGTAACAATTCTGTTAAAATGAAGTACCGAAAAGAGATCTAGAAATTAATGAAGGAAAAACAAAATATCTAATCTGCTCTAGAAGAGAACAAAATGACAGAAATTAAGATAGGAAACTAGCCTTTTGAAAGAGCTCAACAATACATATTTGGAAGTTATTGTGAATATCAAAAATAAGAGAAAGTAAGTAAGAGAAGTAACAGATTGAATACCAACAAGCAGCACATCATACTGGAGATATTTAGGAGGTAATGAAAGCCATGAGGTTATCCAAAAAAACTGAAAATATACAGACTTGCAATCAGACCAGTAGTTACTTACATAGCTGACACAATGTGCCTCACAGATAATGACGAAAAAAAAAAAAATAAGAATATTGGAAGATGGAGGAATGATCCTTGAAATAATTGTCATAACAAATTTGGTTTACAAATAGCCAAAATTTATGAAAGCTAATCAGTAATTGTCATATACTTGACTTTTAGTTTCCTGCCGTTGAATGCAGAATTTTCTCCAGCAAAACGTCTTAATTTGATCTTTATTGAAGGGTTGTGTCAGATCACTTCTCTCCTTGAATGGTACGAAGCCTCGTCCATCACCACAACAGTTTTCTCTGGAAGATTAGGAAGCAGCTTTTCCTTAAACTATTGTTCAAATATAGGACCATCCATCTCATCATGATAGTCCGCTGAGTTTTTTTAGCTACAAACCAAAAACCAGCATCTTCTTCAAAGCCCAATTCGCTACCTGTATGCACTCTAACAAATCGGGGGCCTCGTTGTGTTGGTTGTTTTAGGCCTGTTGACAACCCCTTAACAAGCGCATACTTGTTTGACGTCACTGAGAGGTCCTTCCATTCTTTAGAAACGCTATGTCCAACATTCACCCAAGTTCGTCCAAATAAACGAGGGTGTATCTTTGAGAACGAAATTTTTTATTTCACGCAAAGACTGATGCCTCCATTTTAGGATATCGGGCCGTTCAATCATGCTTGACTTTTGCTCCTCGTTGCAAAAAACAAGTTCATATCATGGAGTATTCTCCACATTGTTGTGCGTGACATGTTTGCTAAATCTTTGTCTTTTTTAACCAGTGCAATAACTTTGTTCAATGTCGGCGGTAAATTTTTAAAGAAACAAACTCTTCATGATGGCACGTAGCCGCGTATGAACTACTGCATCGTAAGTGAACTTTCTGTTGTTCACTCTACTTTTGGTACGTTTTCTTGTTTTTTATTAGTCCTCCTTCCGCAGCTTCTTTGCGTATTTTAAAAATTAGTACTAAAACTTACTCCTGTCATAGCACTTACTTTATCGGTTTAAACTTCTAAACACTTTCACCACTTCTTAAATTTAGATGATAATTAAATACATTTAAAAACAATTTGTTTTGCACGGATGTCCAAGATATTCCCTTGGCTTAATTTTTGAATTTTCCATTTTCAATTAACATTTAACTGTAAAGTCAGAATAACAACTAAACACCACAAAGCCTTATTATCATTATGTAGTCTTAGAGAACAACATAAAATCGCTGACATACGCACAGCGTATTATTTTAAGTTGCAATTAGTAATTAGATATATGCATTTCAAGCGGTCCGTTTATATGCTTTTAAATCTTTAATAGCCGGCAAAGTGCACGATTTAACTAGGCAATATTTTCTACTGATTTCTATGATTCATGGTATATGGTATTCTTACCGAAGAACAAATGAACTGTCGTTACTATAATTAAAATAAGATAAAATAAGATTATCTTTTGTAAAGACTATTTATTTAATTAAAATCATTTTCCCTACTATTCACCTCTTGTTTCGAATGGGCACTTTTGGTCAATTACGTTAAAAAACATTAATTTAATTCATGTCTGTGGAAACGAAAATACAAATTATACAACCCTGAATCGTGCTTGTGTGTGTCGTGTGTCTATCGTCCATAAGAAATACATGGCCCTATCTCCGCATCGTTATTTTCTTAACATGGAACGCTCTATAGTATAAGTATGTGTGCTTGGTTGTAGGTCAAAAAAAAAAATAAAGTAATTTTATTATTTGTTTATTATTTTTTACAGGTTTTAATAAAATTAAGTTTACATGCTGTGAACCACGAACCGCTATTTCGTGGTGGTACTTCTATGACGCAGTGTCGTGGCAGTACTTCCGTGACGCTCTTCTTATCATTTTACTAAAGAGAAAATGTAATACAATGCCAATTTAGAAGCTTGACTTCAATAATTACTAAATTTACTGGACAGTTGGGACTGAGATCGGCGAATCAAGTATACCAGTCAGTGGGAGGGCTCCCTATATTTATTTTGAACAGCTAGACTACGCTTCAACTTTAAAGCAAAAATAGAATAATTATTGGATGTAACTTCCAAACTTAAAGTATTAACTATTTTTCTTCATCACATTAATATTTCGACGATAATATGGGTGATAAAATTCTTAAAAATATTGGAAACAATTAAGTTGAGCATTATCTTGAGATTATAGAGAAAGAAATAATTCTCAAGCAGCTCGAGTGTTTTCTTCTCCTGTATGGCTGCTCCTATCCTTTACTTTATATAACAGCAGCAATCTCTGCTATGAGAATTCATGCTGAATGAGGATTAGAGGGTTTAGATCGCAGTGGTTTAGTGTGTGTGTAGATTTGTATATATGTCAAACTGATGTTTGCTGACGGTTACCCATATTTATCTAATGCGATGCAACGCGACGTAGTGTACAGGCAGAGTGTGCATATATAAGTATGGTATATTGTTAGAGAAAATACTCGCAGTGATTTCCTTAGTTAGTTTACAAGGAAACGTGTTGTAAAATTATGTCAAGTTCAGATGAGTTTGAAGAAGAATTGGAGGAAGTAGCTGCAGCTATTACATGTGTATAAAACTGCAAAATTAGAAGAATGTATGTAGGGGAGGGAAGGGTAAAGTGAAATGGTGGGTAAAGTGAAATTGCACGTTTTCAAATTCTTCCGTGAACCGAGCCGCCACTGTTTACAATCCAGTCAATCAATGTTTGGAAGTTGTACGTGCTTATCGACCATTTTGTGGAAGTCGTCTGTCCGTGTTATTGAAAATATCACTGTTTATACATTTTTGGGCGACAATTTGTAATATCTGCAGGTGAGTGTAATTGCTAAATCTTCTATCTTGTTTAACTAAACATATTTTTGAAACTAACACACAAAAACAATTATAGTTAACCATCTATTATACAAAATATAGATTGCTAGGTTAGGGTTAATAATTTTTACTGGACCAGTATTACTTTGAAATCCATTTGGGGCAATGTGAAATGTTAGTGGATGGGTCAAACTGAAATATCGTTTAACTTTGCCCCACATGTAGTTATACTTGATTACCACCATTAAATAAAAAATATCTGTCTTTCCAGGTGTAAAATGCGAAATTATAAACTAAAAACGACCCAATAACAATGGTCTGTGGAGTCAATGAAATCTGCAATCAGGTCTGTGCGAACTGGCATTTCTTAGCCCAAAATCAAGCTGCTAGGCAATACGGAATTCATGTTGCTACGTTAAATCGGAGAATCAAATCCGGTAAAAATGAGGAAGAAGCGTCAAGAAGAAGCTAGCCCGATTTCAAACCGTTGTCGGTGGCATAGTCTTCTTTTTCTTTGTGTGCCGTGCTTGTATTCAAGCGTTGGCTATCGTCATATTGACAAGCTGATGAAATGATTCACGGTCGGCAACTAGATGAAACAGTTCCTCGACCGTTCGACCTGTCCATTGTCTAATGTTACGCAGCCAGGACAGTTGTTTTCTTCCGACCCAACGTTTTCCTTCGATTTTGCCCTGAATGATTAACCGGAGTAAGCGATATTTAGGTCCTCTCATTATATGACCAAAGTATTGGACCTTTCTCATTTTAAGAATGTTGATCAATGCTCGCTCTTTGTGCACGGTCTCTAGCACTCGTTCGTTTGATATGTGTGCTGTCCACGGGATTCTAAGCATGCGATGGTAACACCATAACTCAAACGCTTCTAATTTGTTAAGATTTTTTGTTTTTGTTGGTCAGGTTTCACATCCATAGAACAAAGTGGATCAGACGTAGCACTTCAATACTCTTAGACGTGTGGTCAACGACAGACTTCTACTGCATAATAAAGAACGCCAGTTAATAAAGTTTTTCCGTGCGAGTTCTATTCTGGTCGAAATTTCCTCGTCACTTTCAACCCTGCAGTCAATCCAGCTACCCAGATATCGAAAGTATGGCATAGCCCGCGTGCGGTAAATATAACCACTTATATGATGAAAAACTGTATGTCAGATATTCGTCACGTTGCATCACGTCAGACAAATATGTTTCTGCCTTTAGGTGTGTAGTCAAGTTACTTAGCGTAAGCATAGTCGAAAAACAACTTCTGGGGGAATTCAGGAATGTGTCCAGAGATGAGCTGAAATCAGTTCACAAAGGATCTTAATATTTGAAGTCAGACAGTGGTCCTGATGTCTTTTTTTTAAATGATCTTGATTATTCAAATTGTGACATAAGACACATATGGAAGGAAGACGGCAGATTATGAAGGCCGAGTAGGATCAGAGTTAGAGGTACGTGGAAGCGTAAGAAGATATAAATGGCAATGAAAATTTTTTTTTTGATTGTGGTAAAATAGGATAAACTGTTCGTAATAAGGGTATTACGATGAAGTAATCCGTTTTTGTGGTTGTAGGGCTCAGGCATTGAAATGGCTTAATACAATACAAATTTATATTTTTCTTTTCTTCACAATAGTAACTTAGACGTGCTTCTCAACGAGTATAGTTTTTTGCGATCGGTGTTTTGTTATTTACGGTGTTTTCGGGTTTATAGATATATTTTTTCCTGGTGTTTCGTATGCAACTTTGGCATTATCCAACGCAATGCGGGAACCTTAAATAATTTTTCGCTCATTTTTTATTTATTAATATCTACGGTAGTTTCGTAAAAAATATAATGTAGAATTTATTATTTTAGTAAACTACCTATCACAGATCACCAAATTTTATACAACTTTTCATGCATACATTATGAAAAGTTGTCTTCATATTATGCGAGAAGAATTTCTTCTGTACTGTCAAGTGTCACAGAATATTTGACGTTTCTATTATATACGTTTTTAATATGGCGGACGTTTGATATTAAAATATTTTGGTGATGTAGAATGCAACAAATTAGTGGATATATGTATGAAGTTACTTCAAAATAAATTATATTTAGACTACAAGTCGACAAAATTGCTTCTACAACCTTAAAGATGTGTGATGCATGCTCCGATTTTCTGCAACTGCTTGTTTCATGTAAGAAATATTTTCTTTTACTGTATCCGAGATTTTTTTAATACTTAATAGAGTGTATTCATATTGTTGTTTATGTTTTTTCTGTATTGTGTTGTAGACGAGGCTCAGTTTTGTACGGAAACCACTGAACAACCTATTTTAACCGGTAGAGATGTGGATACTGTTTTTGTTTATGTCCAGACTTGGCCAGCCAGGTAAGAAAATATCTATTTAAAATTTTGCATATAAATACATAAACACCAACCAATAATATTAAACAAATAGATAAACTCAAATATCAAAATTAGTGTATATGCAAGTCATTTATTAGTTAACTCCATATATTCATTGCTCAACTTTAAATAGTTTCTTTATTAAAGTTAGAAATATCTATTTAATAGTAATTCTTTAATATTACATCACAATTTACATAGCTTTTCATATAATTGTTGATTCTAGTTTGCTGTATTATATATGACCATTATAAATTAGTAGGTAGTTTATATTTGATAAAATATGTACATGATTTTGGAACATAATATCATCTACTAATAAAATGACACAATTATAACAATATTAATTCAATCAGGAAGGAATACTATACATTTCTATGAAGTTAAGCTATAAAGAAAGGAAATATATTTTTAAATTTTGTCTACTTCTAGAGTGAAGTTTTTAATGTTATTTATTCATAATAAGATTTATAAATAATACATTTTGTACTATTATACATATTTTACATTGTTAAATTGATGTCCATTTGATTTATGGTACATAGAGAGTTTATTTCACTTTAAAACCATCTAAGATCTGTTTTTAAAAAAAGAAAAATCTGAATTAACTTGCCTGCCTACTCATTTGTATTAGATGTTATACCAGCAATTTTGTTGGTTTAATATTAATTTCTATATTTGTATAAAAATCAGTTCTAAAAAATGAAGTTAAATCAAAAAATAACTTCTAAAAAGTGTTTATTGAACCCCTTGAAAATCCTTATATGCTACTGCTAGTGACTGGAAAAAATTGTAAAAATAAATGTATTAGATTTGCCTTTATTTTAGTGCCTAAGCAACTTCCTTATTTTTTATAATCAATCCTATTACTGTCTCTGCTGCTTCTATTGGTTTTCTGTTAAATTTTTAATTTAATCATCATCATTGGCTCCACAGCCCATGGTGGGTCTTGGCCTGCTCAAGGATGTCTTCATTCTCTCATATTCTTCGGCTTGGCTTTCCACTTCAGTACTCCCAACATTCTCAAGTCTTCCTCCACCTGATCCTTAATCTCTGCCTGCCTCTTCTCACTCACAAAAATTTGTCATTTAATGTTATTAAAATACTTACTTTGTGCCATTGAAGAAATATAGAAGTTCAACTTTTCCCAAGTGGTTCTCTGCTGATCTTAAAAGACTGACTCTGGAGAAAAAATATGCTCACTATATTTGTGTTAGTAATCATACTGATGATGACTATATTAGATTTTCACACCTAAGAGCTGAATGTAAACAACTGTCTGCAATTTGCTTCAACAACTATAGTTTTGTTTGCTGAGAACAGTCCCTGACTAGTTTTGGATGTATTTTGGAGAGATTTGGGATTAATGTTGTGCGCTGGCGCAATTAGTTTACTAGTTTTTAACAGCCAATTCTCCACGAACGATTTCCGGACATTTCTGACTGTTTCTAACCCCAAAATATCAACACGTTTTTTTATATGTATAAGGAGGAACACAGACATTTGACACAAATTTATTTTAAAGATGATATTGCCATATTGTCAAAATGTGTAAGTAAAAATAGGCTACTAGCACAGAATAATAAACAATTGTAATAATAAGCAATAATAAACAATAATAATTGTTATTTATTATGTGCTACTAGTGTAGTAAGACGGAACAATGTCTACGAAGATGAAATTTATATTTCAATGTCCCTGTCAATGTCAAGATGATCGCTCATGTGTAAATAACAATAATTTTTTAATACTGATAAATATGTATATTGTTTCTAGTTCCATATTTATAATGCAATAAAATATTAAATGACTTTTTAGTCTCTTATTATATCCCTAAAAAGATTAAAGTTTTAGTTATATTCATTTAAAGATGTAGAACCGTAAAGATTATATTGCCACATCTCAACAAAAATAAATAATAGGTTAGTTAGTGTTAACAATTAATGTTACAAAAAAAACAAACAAAAAATCTGACAATTTACAGTTTCTATGGCGCTTGCGCTAACTAAACTAAATCCGCACCCTAATCCATGAACCAAATGGACTGATCATGAACCAGTTTGAAACACTCTCACGAACATCGAACTCTTTGTCAAAGTCCCGAATTTTTAACACCTGAAAACGAACGCCTGAAAACAGAACTGTGCATGTGAATCAGTCAGAAACCAGTCAGGGACTGTCTCCTCAAACAAAACTAATTATTAAAGGTATAGATACTGGCTTATGATCCAAAATCATTTTGGAAGGACATCAATGATAGGCGAACTGGTCATAACCTACCTAACTCCTTATTTTATCAAGTCCAATCTGCAACAAATGGTCAAGACATAGCTAATTTATTTATGAACTTCTTCCCAATTGTGTATTCACCAAATAACAACAACCTTTACATACCTATCCATCCATTAAATAGCAACTTTAGTACAAATATTTGTCCTTCTAAAATTACCATGACCTATATTTTTAATGGCTTAAATGAGCTGCCCAATAAGCTATGCTGCTGATCCAGATGGAGTGCCTAATTTTTATTAAAAAAGTGGGTCTGAACCCTTGTAATACCATTTGTTATATTGTTTAATAGATCTCTGGAAACCCTATGTTTCCTTCTTCATGAAAAGAAAGTTATGTTGTTCCTATATTTAAAAATGGTCAAAAAGACAATATTGAAAATTATTGTAGCATTTGTATACAATCTGCAATCCCTAAGCTCTTCGACAGTCCTTACAGCAAAGCAACTTTCTTGGTTATGTAAAGGCTTAATATCTCAATCACAAAATTATTTTCAAAGCAAAAAATCCACTGCAACTCACATGGTTTGCTATTAATCTGATATATTATCTCATATGGAAGACCATAAACAGGTACATGCAATGTACACAGATTTTTCCAAGGCATTTGATCATGTAGATCACCAAATACTTTTGGGCAAATTAATTAATGTAGGCTTTCATGTCAGTTTTGTTGAATGGATTAAAAACTCTACATCTAGAAGTCAAGAGTCAAGATAAGATGGTTGTCATCTGTCAGACAGTATCACAGTAACATCTGGAGTTCCTCCAAGGAGGCCACACTTCTCCATTTCTTTTTAATATCTTCGTTTATTGACATCACTTCCTGTTTTCCTAAATAGCAAATGTCTAAATGGTTGGTAGATGACTTGATATTTTGTGAAAGTTATAGATATAGTTTAAAAGATCAAGCTTTGCTACAAGATGGACTTAGACCTACTACAAAATTGCGTGCAATCAGACACAACTCCACTAAATGTAAAAAATGTTGTTTTATAAGTTTTTCTTGGAAAGTCAATAGAATTGGAACAAGCTATACTTATTAATAATCAGCCATTGAATTATGTTTCTCCTATTCGGAATTTATGTGTTATTTTCGATGAGAAGCTTACTTTCTGTGACCATATAAACTCTATTTCAATGACGGCATCTAAACTTCTTGGTTTCGTTACTAGGAATTGCATGTATTTCCTCCATTAATTCAACTAAGGTTAGTGTATTAGTTGCTTAATTTAGAACTATTTTGGAATACTGTTATAACATACTGAATATCAGTTATTTGGTCACCCTATTTTCAGAAACATATTGATACTAGAAGAAAGAGTCCAGCATAAAGTTTTTGAGATATTGTGCTTACCATGTCCACACTAATATTGAAAATCATAATTATTCCCATATCGAACAACACTTATCTTTACCCTCACTCAAGAATCATATTGACATTGTCAAAAGCTATAGTTATATATAAGATCATACATGGATTCATTGATTGTCCAAACCTGTTAAGCCAGATTAACTTTAATGTTCCCCATTAAGATCTTCATACTAAGATGTTTTCAATATTTCTTTCCATAGAACAACCTATGGTATTCACAACCCATTGGTTAGATAAATGGGGCTATTATACACTATATTAAATGTTCATGATTTTAATATTTTCAATATAACTTTAACTCAGTTAAAAAGATCTCTTGCTGTGTGATTATGTATATTTGGGATTGTTCAATTTTGTATTCTTGTTATATTTTGTTTGTTTTTTTTTAGTATGTAAAGTTTTTAGTCTCATTTTTTTAAACCTTTCTAAACTTTTTATAATGATGAATCTATATTATAAGTAATTTCAAGTTTGAATCCTAACTGTGATATTGTATATTGTAATTTAAATTGTTAATGGGGTTATCCCGTGTATTAAATAAATTAAAAAAATTAAAATATTTCCTGCTGAACATTTTTATGTTCTTTTTTGTCTTTATTGAGCTCCTAGTTTTTTGTCTAAAGTGGATGTAGTAGATCTACTGAAGAATATTCTCACTATAATAAAAAACAATTTCAATTAAAGATTATTCATTATGATTTGAAATGAAGTAAATAATTACTCTTTTTAACAAAATACATGATATGAGTTTTACTCGATTTTTTTGTTTCTGCAATATTATATCTGCATAAGGATAGATATTATTCTGTTATGTTGTTGGTGTATGCATTTTCTGTATTAATTATAATTGTGTATATACTATAAATAAATAAATCAACAAGTTTTTTACTTACTATCTTTTTCCTTTTGGTGAATTAAGAATAAATTACAATTATAAGAAGAAATATATTGTACATTTTTTAATAAAACGAGTGGTTCTTAATTTATATAAATATATTTATTTATAAGTTTACAGCAAGAAAATATCTTATCAACTAAACTAAGCTAATATCGGAGCTACTTCTATATTATAAGTTATTATGTACTAGAATATTCTGGAATAGTCCACCTCCAATTCGCCTGTTTGACGGGTCGATCTCTGCCGCGCTCGGTACATCTCTGAAAGCTTCTCATCGTTTTGAGATTCAACTGTTACAATGCATGTTCGTAACAATATTAAAAGTCTAAAAATTAACTTTATCACTATTAGTTCCTATATGCTTCTACTCAAATGAACAAAATAAGATTTAATTTAATTAATTAGAATAAATATCTTTGTATCTTTTCAAATCATCAAAATATTTTCAGTTCTTTTTTTTGTGATTCTTTTATAATATCACACGACTTCATGGCAAAACGCTCATCCTTATCCTGAAGATGTTCAGGATTTTTTAGATGTGAACACTGAATTTTTCATTCAGAACATATTTTGAGAAAAAATTGGTCTATGTAAACATGTGATGTCTAATATGGACAATTAGTTCTGGATGTTTTACTGCTAATACAGATGTTGCAAAGAAAGTTAACATATTGCATGCTTAAAGCCTATTGATAAGTGAACATAGTTATAACTATGATTGGTTTCTTGTTTGCAGAATGGCATTTATAGGGTTTTGGCTAAATTTTGTATTTTCTAATGCGTAACACTCTTAGGCGGCGTCATTAATTGATCACTAATTTTTAATCCATATGCTGTGACTCGTGTTGCTTCTTTGATTTTTAAATTGCACAAACTCATTATTGTCAAAAGAAACATTTACAGGAAATTTTAATAGAAAATATATTACAAGAATATAATATTACAAACTCTTATCATTATGAAACTGTACAAAACAATTTCTTACACAAAGGCCAGGTTTTCCAGGTCAGAAGCTGCACTTAAATATGGTGTCTTTCCCTTAATTATTCTTTGAAATTCCCTCATCTTTTTATCTTTATCTGACCTTTACTATTAACATTTAAATTTTTTGAAATGTGTTTCTCTGTTGTTGTGGTTTGTACTGTTGGAATAATCAATACTGTTTCTGAATTTCTTTAAAGATGTCTGATAATTTCTAAGTATGTATATTTCTTGTAAAAGTATTCTGTGGATCCCATATTTAGTCCTTAAACTCTGATTTTTGTTTGTGTTGGCACCACTCTCTTAGGTGTAAAGTATTTCATGATGATTCTTATTTTACTATGTTAATTGTTTATAACTTTAAGATATGGTAATTTCTTTATTACCATAATATGAAAGGTGAAGACTTTAATGTTTATTATGCACCAAAAAGACAAAAAAATATGTTTGTAGCTAAAAATCGTTTTGCTAAGTTTCTGTTATTTTTAACTTATAAACAATCAAATAACTTTTAAACTGTTAAGTAATCGCTGACGAAATAATTTTTTTCAATTTTAAAAGTTGACAATTTTACATGAAATACAAAACTTATTCTTTATTATTTATTTATTTATTTATCAACGGTCTTATTTATTAATCGCCCAATTAAAATACAATATAAACATTATTGATAAATTACAGAAGATTCTTAGCGTAACCCACTTAAATTAAATTTAACAAATTTATAATCATACAAAAAATAAAAGTAGGAACAGTAAATAACAAACAATTAACAAAAGAATGTACAAAACACAAGGACATCAAACTTTCACACGCAGTTTTAAGCATGAGCTTTTAAATTCTTTTGAATACTATAACAATCCAACCTTTGGGAATATTGATTAGCAAACCTTGGTGTTCTTGATGTGAGGAATTGTGTCCAATAGTTTGTGCGATGGGTTCTAACATAAAAGAGGTTGATTTAGCCTTGTTTTGTGTACTGGGGAACATGGAGATTAACTTTTTCATAGTTTCAGGATCAAAAATAATAGAGTGCAGTATACTATAAAATATAGTGAGATCTTTGTTCAAGCGTCAGATTTGGAGAGAAGTTATGCTGAGGGACCTTTCCATATTTGAATAGTTAATTTCTTCAATCCTCTGGTTTAGTTTAAATGCAACAAATCTTAAGAATTTGTGTTGAACTCTATGCCATTAAAT
This sequence comes from Diabrotica balteata, assembly GCA_918026665.1. NCBI lineage: Eukaryota > Metazoa > Arthropoda > Insecta > Coleoptera > Chrysomelidae > Diabrotica > Diabrotica balteata. The sequence goes on from OU898280.1 coordinate 24,405,693, forward strand.
GACACATTTTAATGTTGCTGTCACACCAATAGCTCAACCAATCAATTTGGTTCAAAATTATCTCATCTACATTTCTTGTTTGAAACATTTTTTCTGTGGCGTACAGATTCTTGGTAAAATCGATGAGTCACTTCCTCCTACGAGGAATGTTCTTTAGGTGGAACACCGGGGTAGGAGTGGCAAATTTTTTTCATCTTTTTGGGGTCTCAAAATTGACTTCTTCTTCTTATAGTTCCTTCTCCTATCGGAGGTTGGCTATCATCACAGCTATCCTTACTTTATTGGCGGCTGCTCTGAAAAGATCTACCGAGCTTCAACTATACCACTCCCTTAGGTTTCTTAGCCAAGAAATTCTTCAACTTACTATTTATTAACTGGGAATAGCCACAATTAAAAGATAAAAATCACGTTTTATTGACGTTTCAATTTCCAATTCGGAAATCGTTCTCAAAATACAAACAGTAAACTAAACAAATTTTGTTTTTTGTTACATAGTGAAAAATTCTTCTAATAATTTAATTTTATCTGACTCATTTATATTGACAATTCATGACATACATTATGCATTTTTAAAAAGTAGACGACTTTAAAATGATATTGAAAATTATTGTTGAGTTGCGCTCCTGGGACGACTTACTTATAGATAGTTCATTCGATTACATGAAATCAACTTTAACTGAGACATATCCGTCAGAAAAAATCATAGCAATAATTCTCTTTAATATGATTTAGGACAAACACACACATGACATGATGACGGTAAAATTCTCATGTTAGTGATTCCTAGTAAATTAGGAGGGAAAAACCAGGAAAAAACCTCATAATACTATCCGACATTGTGAATATTTGTTCGTGAATTTAGTTTACCTTCAACAAACATCAAAAATTCTGATTTTATATGTTACGTTATTTAAAAAACATAAATGATGTATCCTCTATATGTTACTGATAAATAAGGAATTTTCAACAATCGATCGAATAGAACAGAACAACTTAAAACGAGATCCTACAGCATACACAAGGAATAATATGAGGAAAATAACAATACCGTACATAAAAGGATTATCAGAAAAACTTAAAATGATAGGAAATAAATTCAACATTTCAACAACATTCAAAACAACAAACACGTTGAGATCTATTTTGTCCAAAACCAAACCTAACAATGAACAAGAAAGGACAAAGAATTGCATTTATAAAATACCTTGTGAATGCGATCAGTTTTATTTAGGTGAATCATCAAGGCCATTAAATGTTAGAATAAGTGAACATCAATCTTATATTAAAAATAGAGAATTTGATAGATCTCAAATATGTAAACACGCATGGGATAATGAACATAGGGTTCAATGGAATAATTCAAATATAGTCCTAAAAGAAACGGATGGTAAAAAAAGAAAAATCAAAGAAGCGGCTCTAATTATGCTAAATGAGGCCAATTGTGTCGCAAATTCCTCGGCAGAATGTAGTAGGATCTGGTTACCAATATTGAAAGAGGAAGTTATTAATAAGAAAATACCAGTATTAGTAAGTCAGTAACATATAGAGGATACATCATTTATGTTTTTTAAATAACGTAACATATAAAATCAGAATTTTGATGTTTGTTGAAGGTAAACTAAATTCACGAACAAATACTTACAATGTCGGGATAGTATTATGAGGTTTTTTTTCCTGGTTTTTCCCTCATAATTTACTATGGAATCACTAACAGGAGAATTTTACTGTCATCATGTCATGTGTTTGTCTTTTTAAAGACGAATTACATGCTATGATTTTTTTCTGACGGATATTCTCAAGTTAAAGTTGATTTCATGTAATCGAATGAACTATCTTATAAGTAAAGTCGTCCCAGGAGCGCAACTCAACAATATTGGCAATATCATTTTAAAGTCGTCTACTTTAAAATGCATAATGTATGTCTGAATTGTCAATATAAATGAGTCAGATAAAATTAAATTATTAGAAGAATTTTTTCACTATGTAACAAAAAACAAAATTTGTTTAATTTACTGTTTGTATTTTGAGAACGATTTCCGAATGGAAATTGAAACGTCAATAAACGTATTTTTATCTTTAATTGTGGCTTATTCCCAGTTATAATAGTAATATAATTTTACAATGCCACAAGAAATAGCTCAGAACAATATTAAGAAATTCTCGTCTTCCTATGGATCTTTTACCCTTGATTTTACTTTTCATTTTGAGCCTGAATCTCATATTCGCGCCAGTGGTAATATGGCTTAATATTCCAGCTTTTTGGTTGATGTGCTTTATGACCTCGCAATCTTTTTGTAACCTTCTTACACTCTCTGCATCTGTACCTCGTTTGGGTCCAGGTATTTTCAAAATCCTTCTATAGCCACCACAGTCTCAAGTGATTCCTACTTTTCGTTATATGATCCCCTTTTAGTGTCGACGAGATGACTACTAGAAACAAAATCGAGATGAAAATACCTCCGACTCAATATCATGGATGGAAAAAGTCTGTTGGTGCTTAGGGAAAGAAGCGAGTAACAGGAGTAGAATGGCAGAGGATAGATTATGTATGAACTAGGCACGAGATAAGTCACCAAATGGACGAAGAAGTCTTGGTCAGGACCAAGATAACGATGGGAGACGGACAATTTAAACAATTTAGGAGGCTAATTGGAAGAAGAAACATTCTTTAAAAGCCTACATGCACGAGGGAATAAGAAGAAGAGGCATCGTCTAATTGCCTGTTCTAATTCCACTTAGTTATTATTCGGTCCCGTTTGTTCTGTGATCTTCGATGTATCATTCTAATCATCATCGAATAGTTTCATTTAGGTATCTTGCCAAATTTTAAGTTGTAGTCTTTGAGTTCGGCCAATGAGAGTTTTACCATTATCATGCTTTGGAGTATCCCATAGTGTGCTCGCTGTTTGGTATTTGTTGACGTTTCGTATATTTTTTGTGCTTATTAAAGTCTGTCGTAATTTCTGTCATACTCTTCCTATTTCTGTTTTGAAGCTGTGTTAACCACTGTTCCGTGGCCTTTTTTATTTCTACTTTAATTCTACTTTAGTATAGTTCTTGAATATTTTGGCTCATTTCTCCCCTTTGCTGTTCTCCTCTCTTCCGTTCATTCTAGAATTTCTGGAAGTCCACCCACTTCTGTTTTTTATTTTGTCGTTTCAGGCTTTAAAATTTTCTTCTACGGCCTTTAGTGATGGCTCTTCTGAATATTGTTTTTTTTTACTCCCACTTTTCATTGACATCTTCTGATGGTTAGATTTCTTTTCTCCTATCTCTGTTAGATTTGACGTTGACTGTGTGGATCACTTTTTTGATGTATTTCCCTTTCCAAGAAGTGGGACATTCTCAGCTACATTTAAACTTGCGTACGATAGGATCTTTAGGGGGCAGGGGGGGGGGGGTTCAGTGGTAATTTCGACTATGACGACGGGAGTATGTAACGTGTACAATAATAATTAATGGAAAATATACGATAAGTCGATTGGTGCTCAGCAGTTAGACCTGGTGTACAGCCATAAATTTGCTAGCACACAGGACGGCTTGCAGCAGACAAAAAAACGTTACTGAAGAAATGGAATATAACAGTGGCAGCATTAAAATATAACGTTAACTCCAATCTAATAAAAATCCTAAAGAAGTATTTCTAAAATTTAGAGTTTTACAAGGGGTTTGTTCAAAATCAAGTCCTCCAAATGTAAAATCTTATGCTCAGAGAATTTGTGCAAATATGTTGCAATATTACCTATATTAGTGAGAGCATTTATTCAAATAAGTGCCACTTTAAACAAAAAAACTGTGTATCATAACATAGATTGACTGATAAAAACCTCAGTTCACTCTTAAGAATAACTAATTAATAATATTGATTATCTAATACAACAGTATTGTATCATATTGCAAGTACATATTTTATATAAACTATTAATTTTCTTTTTATATTTTCCAGGCAATGCATGTGCTGTTACCGGGATCCTAAAAATCTCGAGCGTTTCAGCTATGTTACCCAAGGCCTTATCTACATGGCAGCTAGTCAGTTAAAACTTTTAGCCGATAAATCATCGGAAAGCAGTAAACAAGTTGAATCAGAACCCGAAAACAAAGATGCGAAAACTGCCAAGTCGCCCGAAGACGAAAAAGAAAACCCGGAAGTTATAGAGCGTGACAAGCTGCTTATCTGGCCAAAGATATTTTATTTAAATTTCCTTTATCATAGCTTACTAGAGCTGCACAAAGCAAGCCAAGATCGATGAATTGACTCAGCAGGAAATGCAAAATTTGAATTTGTTTTGTGATCTCCACGATTCTGAGATTCCTAATTTTATAGATGAAGAACGTCAGTGTTCTTATAACGATTGAGAGTCCTCTTAGCAATACTTCTTCTGTTTTACCTACTCCTCTCCGAGTTGTTACCGTAGAAATCGACTGCAAGCAGCAAGATATCATATAGGTAAGTATTTAAAAATACAAATAAGGTTCAGTAACTTTTTATATTAAAAATGAATATTACATAGAAAAAATACGACAAAAAGAATAATTTATAAATTTATCGTATTGTCCCTCAATTTAAATCGGTATCGTTTAATCTATAAACTACTCTATTAATAATGTTTTCATCTGTTATGTATTTTTCTTTCTAGTTTTTTGACATGCTCTATACATTTTTCTCAATTATCTTCTTGTATATGATTACATTCGGCTCTTATTTAATCGACAACAGTCCTAATGCCTAAGTCCAAAAAGACTAGTACTCTTCAAATAAATCGAACCTCCTCTTTTCAAATGGCTATTCCATGAATTGCTGCGATTTTTTCAACTGTTGTAAATAGAACATCCAATCTGCTTCTCAGAGTCGCTGTCCGGTATGCGAACGTTGGCTACTAACAAATGGCAATTCTGAGCGTTTGTTTCGGGCGGGCTTTCAAATAGTTACGAACCATGAGACGGTCCGAAACCACTTCCCAATTTTGTGGCGGACGAGTTTCTTCTCCAAGCTGCGGACCCTCAGCTTACGTCATGGTTCCCTAACAATCAATTGTATCAGACGGCCTATCTGCTGTCTCAATATATGCCTAATTTTCAAGCTTACTTGTTTAATTGTATTCACGATTCTTTCTCCTATTTCGATTCTTTGAGAGTACCTCTAATGTTGGGGAACATGCTTCGTCCTGGAGATACGAAGGAATGCGTCGGTACACCCACATAAAGTACCGAGTAAACTTTTGATAGTAATTTAAATGAACTAATGTATCGAAGACGAAGTGAATATGTCTTACAGCATTAAGGAAGTAAATCTGTTGTGCTGATAGTCTACCCAGTCTCTTAATCTGGTCATTCCATTCTTGCAATTATCTTGCAACGGATAGTATTTAGGGCGTGATATTTGTCTTTAAAATGCTTTCATTGCCTTCTGTACAATATTGATCGGGCATCACTACCATAATAGAATAAATAAACAATTTAGATTAAATCCGTCCCATCTGTAGTTCATAATGTGCAATTGAAAGGCAGGCTCCTACTTGTATGGAACACCAGCATAACAAGAGCGAAACAATGGGCTTTTCGCTCGATCCAAATTTCATGAAGAGATCCGCCATGTTCAAAATAGTTCTTTATCTGTCAACCTATAAAAGCTGTAGTTTGTACGTATTGGAAAGTTTGTTGTCGTGCGTGTTTTAATAGTTAAGAAAAAGAAGTTGATTTGCGCGAAAATACAACTTGATTATAACCCAGTCGCAAATGTCACACATGGAACTAAAAATTTCGGTATAGCATGTTGTCATGTTTATTACAATGTAGAAATCATTTATTGCTGTAAATATAAAAATATAAAGCTTTAGAAAATTACATTTTGTTTATATATTTTATGCATTATGCAATTTTTTGAGATTTATATAAAACAACAATGATCAATTTGTTCGTTTGAGATTAATCTTGCAGTTAATATATTAAAAATTTTTTTAAGCAATTACCCTCTGTAAGTTAGTGGATATATTTTATGGCAATCATGTCAATCAGCAGTTCCAATATTACAACAGATTCGCAATAAATCTCGAAAGAACAATATCTACTCGTTACTGGTATCTATAAATTAAAATTTAGAATTCAAGAAAATACGTATATAATATTTAAACTGAACTTGCAAAAGCTTAATCTCTTCTTTATATTCGAACAACACAATATTACGCATATAAAACCATTCAACACTCGCAAGCTCGAAATATATTTGACAATTTGCGAGCATGATTCAGCTTTCATCATCATCATCACCCATACTCGTCCACTGCCTGAACATAGGCCTCCCGTAGGTTCTGCCCCAACAAATTTCTTGTCCTGAGGACCGCCTGCAATCCAATTTTCTATGTGGTCCGTTTCAGGGTCATTCCGTCCATCGTTGTTGTGTGGTCGTCCCTCTATTAGTTCCTAATAGGCTTCCTTGTCTGGGCTCTCCACTCAAGAATGCGTGTTTGTGCCATTCTGCCCGTCCTTGCGTTTCTCTAGACGTCGTGGCCTGCCCCTGCCCACCAGTTCCGTTTTATAGAGTTGCAGAGTCTTGATTTGATTGTCGGTCGGTTACTCCCGATCTACGGCGCAAGTCTGTGTTGGTATTCGGGTCTTTCTCTCAGGGTTATACCCAACATGGACCGTTCCATTTGCCCTCATGTGTTGTTCGAATTTTGTCTTGCGAGAGGACGATCTAATAAGTGGTGAGCGTACACCGCACCGATTATGAACCGCAGCACAGCATGATCGAAGACTTTTTCTCTTCAGCAATGAAGAGCTGATTGAAAACATCCATATAGCTATTCCCATAAGAGCTCCCATGTCAACCTATTCTACGGTATTTGTTTGCATTGGTCCAGAAAACTCTACGTTAACGAATTTCGTGTTACCCATATATTTGTATGGCGATGTTTGTTCTAGTACTTGAGTTCCAGCTATTTCGTGGATGTCTTGTACTAGGTAAACTCAACCCAAAAAGAATAACACTGTTTATAACATATTTTTGTGTTATACATGATGGTAATATGTTAATACCTTAACAATTATAGTATAAATAATAGTAAAAAAGGAATAATACTGATAACATGATTATACTTGATATACCTATACCATATTTTAAAACCAGATAAATCGAGATACAAAAGAGAAATAGAAATCGACTGATAATTTCATCTCTAATTTTTGAAGTTAGCCTTCTCATAATGCATATCGCTTTATATCGGTTTTTCTTAACTTACCAAAAATACTTTTATAGTACTTTAATATTGTTTGTAAAAAAACAACAAGTCGATATTTGTTTTAACTGAAGAACAACCTTTGTTGCTTAATCACTTATGGTTTTATATAATATTATACACTAAAGAAAGTACAATCATACAAAACAAATCTAGCTATACAAACATTAGTTTTAATAATGTACTTTTCTCGAGTGAAACAATCTTACTTTACTGTTTTGAACTAAATTCCTCATTACTTTCTTAAGCGTACTAAGATAGCAACAGTCCATTCTCCCGCCGGATAGTTCCCTGATTGTACCGACATTGTTTTCTATGCTTTTTTATCTTGTAAGTTAATAAGCTTTGAGATGAACTACAAAGCCATGTATCCGATGTAGTACCTTTGTAAGTATCGACGTCTGAGATATATGTATTAAGCTCTCGAATCAATTTGAGAACACGCCGACTATTAAAAGTATTGCTGTAAGTATAAGATGAAAAAAAAAGATCATTTTTTAAATTTATTATATTTGGATCATAAAGTTACAATAGGTTAGATATAGATATGATATATTAAAAAAGTAATATATATATAATTATTATATATAGTATATATAGTATATTATAGATTATTATGAAGGGAGATATTTGATTTTTATTCTCATTTATAATTTAATAAGGGGCAAGTTAGAAACTGAGAATATGTACATTAAATAAAACGTAGCTTAGATATTGCTTTTATCTCTTGTTATGGTAGCCTATCCGTTACGGATGTTGGACACTAACATGCTATTCTGACTTTGTTGACTGTGCAGCCCTGAAAGTCCGGTATAGTGAGGTTAACTACTCCATTTTGCCGTTTAGCGAGAGCCTTGGATTGAGTTCTTCTTCCGCTGACCTCTTTTCCCATGCGCGTTAACCGCGTTGATAGTATGGGTCTCAATAGTCTATCGTGTGTACTTTGCGCAGTGTATTGGCTCAGTTTTCAGGTGTGCGACTGTTTTAGGGTTACGACTAGTGCGCGCTTCTTTTACCCAAATCTATGCTGGGTACATCTTCGTTGGTAACTCAGTCTATCCATGGAAAACCTCAACATGAGCGACTATAGTAACCCACATCTCAAATGCTTCGAATCTCTTACATGAATCGTTCATAAGGTCCATTGACTCCACGCCTAATAAAGAGGGTACGTGAGAATTACGTAGCGAATTGTATAGTAAACGAAATTTTATGTCCATTTATAATATCGTGGCTGTTAACAGATTTTTCAGTAGTGTGACGACAGTCTGAAACTTGCATCACGATCCTATCTTAATTCGGTCGATTGGTCCCACTGTTCAGTTTTAAATTATGCACCCAGATAATCAAAAGTTGGTGATTGTTATTATAGGGTTGTTAGTTACTAGTAATTCGACCAGATGTTATCCTGATTTTTGCTTATAACTATTTAATTGTGGTTGTTTTACTAATGTTAAAATCAGCACAAACCGCTACTATACTCTCACCCTGGAGAAAATGTCGCAGACCTTCAAGACCTGTTCTGCAAAAGAGACAGTATCATCACGGATCCTTATGTTGTTCAATCATTCTCCGTTTTTAAGATATTTCCTCATCTATGTCCGTTAGCGCTATGAGTTCATGAGATGTGCCTCTGAGATATTGTATCTGAACATAAAGGGGACAATATTCACCCTGTCGCACACCCTTCTTTCTTTATGTCGTCTATTAACTGAGCCTCCGCAAGCTCTAAACACGTTATGCATGATTTGTTTCGTAATAGATATTGTTTATTATATCACGGCGATATAATAAGATATATATATACACTTATCAGTATATATGTATATATATTATTATTATAAACTAGATAGATATATATAAATTACTCAGACGCAGGACCTGGTGGGTGGTCTTCTATCGGTTCAGCGAAGTGTGGAGAACTAAATAGACGAATGTTGAGTAGGCTCCTTTATCTATTTTGAAAAGACGTTTCTGTTTTCGCTAGTTTACTGAAAAGGCCTCCTCAGTCATCATCTGAAATAGTTACAATATGCGAGAACCACACAATCATTGCGAAACGTGATGCGTTAATTGTTACCTTTTAAAAAAGACACTGTATCAGTGCAGTCACAACGTTATTTACAAATAATGTGAATGTAACTCTCAAGTAATAAACGGGGTCATAATAACGCTGATATTGTAGGACAACAATCAAGTCGAACTAACGAACTGTATACGGAAGCTCTACTTAATAAATTAGCACATGCATATGGACCATAGTGTCGAAATCTAAAGGTAATCGCAAGTTTAGTTAATATTAAATTAGTGCCAAACAGAGAACCAAGATATCTATTAGGACAACTCAACTATTTAATGCGATTTATTAAGCTTTGACATTTTAACTCTTAGGGTAGCATTCTGAAGTGGATTTATTAATAAAAAATTTATTTAAAATGTAGTGTAAAGTGAAGTCCTACAGCTTCAGAGCCCTACAGCTGTCGCCGAGTCAGGAAAAATGGACGTTAGATGAACCTAGACTAGAACTAACCGCATAAACGTTACAGCCAACCTTGAGGCGAGTCAAAATACTTTGACTGACAGATTCAGCAAGGTGGCGAGGTACCACAGCCCAAAATTACTTGGGCAGTCCAATTTAAAAGTTTTAAGTCACGTGCATTGGATGGTCTACACCGTTGCAAAAGGACAAACCATGTGAGAAAGACAATTGGTATTGTAGTGACATAGTAAACCTACCACTCATTCCTAATGCAGTCTAGACACTTACTAACAGGAGATTTTCATTCAACACTTATATAAGTGAATAACGTTAATCATTCATGGCTAGAATAATCAGCCACAGGTGGATAACGAGTAAAAATTAATTTCCAAACAGCACCAAGGTTCATACACTTGGAACATGTACGTTTTGCAAGACGATTCTTTGATATCAATTACATATTTGTATTATGTGTATTTTAATGATAAGAATAATGTGCACACTAAATCTAAGTAATCAGTGTTTGAATATGCCGAATGTAAGGTTAGCATATGTTATAATGAGTTAGTGTATAAGGGAACTATTGTAATTATTTGATATTAATTATTAGAGATTATATTTTGATATATTATCTATTGTATTAGATTTAAATACTTGCCTGGATGAAGGTGGCATGCAATTCCGAAGTATTGAGTACTTGTTGATGTCAAGTCTATTACCATTAGTGGAGTTTGTCATAATAATCCGTCTATCTTGGTTTTCGTCTCAATTACTATCATCAACTTCTGACAACAAAAGTTAGTGAGTAGCGTATACATAATTGAGGTCGTTTCTAATTGGAGATAGTGGAGTCCCAATTATCAGTTCTTATTGCGAACAAACAACTGATTACCTACTACAAAGTGTCCTGGTTACGAACAACTTTTATAGATTTTGCTCAAATTTCTATAGCTAGCGCCTGTAGATGTTTAAACCATTCTTGAAATTATGAAATCATATTTACATTATACTTTTTCTTACTAATATGCACTACTGTTGACATATGAAGCATTGAAATATATCATGACGAGTGAATTATATTTTTATCCCAACAGATTTTATGTGGAACGCCATCAAAGATCCATTGGATTCACACGTAGCTTTTGATATTGACGGCCTAGATCTTGCCTTCAAGTATTTTACTTCAACTACTTTAACTATGCGATTGGCTGGTATTACGCAAATTAACAACCAAATCGGACTACTGGCCGAAATATGCGTTGGAGATTCGTTACCTGAAGCTGAAGCTGCACCGTATGAGCGAAATGGCAGATTCGTAGAGTTGTTATACAATAACAATATTATTATTCGACAGTATTTTTTGAGTCCATACTTCTTCATGTCTGGAGGTTAAGTAATATTTTATAATTAGGTGCCATTTTCTTTCATATTCTGTGGCATATAGAGGAAGGGTCCAATAAAATCATCGACATAATTCAGATTATTTTTAGCACCCATTGCTAGACAAGTAGCCACAGATGCGTCTAAGTAATGAATCTGTCAATTTTTCACCATATCATATCATTTTAATTCGAGTACTACATTATTTATGATCTTTCTATTATTTGTATTAAGAAGTATAAAGAATCTTAGAATATACTGCATCATCTTAATTCAGCTTTGTGTTTATTTCATTCGGATAATTTGAGTTTATATATTTACTTTTTAGGTCATAAAACAAAGCCATATAATTTTAAACTTTTTGGCGCATGGGAGTGTACGATGCACTGCGATCATATTGGACGTATATTGTGGGCATGCTGCTGCCAAGCTAAAACCATATGTTCAAAACCTGTCCACGGGACTGTTACCGTGTCCGTGTATAACATTTAGCAGCCGCCCCTACTTTACATCTCTATAGTTTATTAACGAAGCTCGAACCTAAAGATCACACGGAACAAGTAAGTACAACATTAACAAAAATCATAAAATTATGTGTAAAGCAAATAATTTCTTAGTTTAGTTCGCTTTTATATTTATTTTTACTATAATAAAATACTTTATTGGTTATATTACTCCAAATACCTGGGTGGATTATCGACGTCGTAATAATCTTGTTCAACAACCCCAAACACCCTCGAGTAATGACTTTTGACTGATTTCAAAGGAAGATAACATAAAACTCCAGAACACGAGGTTCACCCTGGCCCCAGGTCGCTCGAGGATCATTGCTGTCGTAATATTCGTGTTCAGCCACGTGTTCAAAAACCTTCCAAATAATGACTTTTAACCGATTTCGAATGAAAATAATATAAAAGAAGGCAATGTCCACCCTGAGCACCAGGTACCTCGAGGAGCATCGTCGTTATAATATTTGTATTCCACTGGCCCATAACACATACTGTTTAATGACAAATCGAATGCAGCGAAAAAAGATATCAGAAAAACTAAAAACGGAAGAATTGTACAGGCTATAGATCAAAATAGAAAGTTAAAGGTCATGACACGAATAAAATATCCAACAAAGGTATAAAACCAATCTCCCATTTAAGGGATATAAAGAGGGTAATATCACAAAACCCAGGGAAACAATACTAGAAACACTTAGAATAAATCTAAACGACATTATATGCACAACAAACAAACGTTAAATAAATCCGATCCACAAACAAATGTACAAAACCAATGATCTGAAGATATACCAAATATAATTCAAAACAAGAAAACAAAACAAAATATACACTCAAAAAATGAAAAACAACAAGACTTAAAGACGATGGAATGATAACGGAAACCAAAAAACTCGGAGGTACTATGCTTCTGAAAAAAATTAGGGTCTCTTCAATTTAAACCTAAATATCTCTAGGCCAATGTGTCTAAGCAACCATATATGCCAATTGATACAAAGAACTAGAATTATAACCAATAAACTAGAAATTTTAAATTATCAGCGAAGAAAACAAGCTGATTTCCGCTCTAATTACAAAATAACTGACTATTTACAGTGGCTATACAATTCTTAATTGAAAAAGCTATAGAGTTTAGTAACCGCTAATTCTGTAGTTGTAGACTTTCATAAAGCATTTGACATGATTGAACTTCCGCACTTGGGGGCTCTCAGAAAAAATTGGCTACAGGAACACTAATATTATAAAAAATATAAATGACAATGCTATAAACTGTAAATATATGCTCTAATGTATAACTCAATGTATGCCACTCGTAGACGACGTGGTCCTTATTTGTGATATAAATCTGAAACTAACAGTGAGTATCTTTAATGGAGTCAAGGATGCAATACCTAAGGTAGGCCTTAAGGTCGCGGCATCTTATCATGCACGTATAGTTTCCGGCACGTAGCGTTTCCAGTCCAGCAATCGGACTGCGCGTTCACCTTTTCATACATAGTTTCAGTTTGGTGCGGTGAAGATGTGTTCTCGCTTTTCCAAATATTTTCTTTTTTATTTGCATCATAATAGCATTTTATCATTATATTTATATAAAATTTATTCCGTGCAAAAGACCTAATTGTTTATCACTTCCGTGTTTAATTGTCACAAAGCAATAAAAACACACGCATAAATGACAAAATAGCCTCGAAAATTATTTTTTAAATATTCTGTATTTAGAATCAAAAAATAATACCTAAATACAACGAGGGGGGAAAACGACGGATCTCCTATAATTCACATTATCTGTGATTATACTGAACGTATAAGTATGGTGTGTGATACGATACGTTCCTGACAGTGTGAATTGTTCATATTTAAAACCATTTAAATTATATTTTTCGGTAACTAAACGCTACGGGCTGGAGACGCAACGTGCTGATAATATGCCTCGAACTTTAATATTAACTATCAAAAAAACAGAAATGGTTACAAAGTTAATTCCGAGCCAGTTTATGAAAGTAGAGGATGTTGAAAGACCGGACGCCGGAGAAAAAGAAGAAACCCCATACAACCCCCATGAAACGAAGCATTTAAAATCGAAAAATTACTTGGTGCTATTTTGTAACTGGAATATTTGGGAGAGAGTCAATAGAAAATTTTTCATCATTTCAGTGTTGTGAAAAAACTACGCGTTGTTGATGAAAAGGTTCAACAGGTGACTTTCTTGAAAATATTTGTTATTTTAAATGAGAGTTATTGCTAAATTAACCCGGAATTAATACATTTCGCAATGTCAGTTTTTTTGTAGTCACTATATTATGTGCAAAAGATAGATCGGTCTAGTAGTTTTTAAACAATTCTATTTGTTTATCCCCTTTGAGAAACAAATGTCATTTTCAAATGGCTGTACAGGTGCTTAGTCAACACTTAAAAGGGTTTTTTGGTCTCATTCTTTTCGTAAGGTCTCAAATGTTCATGTTCTAAAAAGGTATATTACTTATATTAAATATATTAAATAATTGATGCAGAATGAAGTACCATTTTCCGCCTTTTATAAACATACAACAACGATAAACATTTAAATTATCGCCATTTTAAACTATGTATCTGAAAGGTTATGACAAAACACGTCTTAATATAAAAGAAGTTTATTCGGCGCATAGAACTGGAGATAATTTTTGAAGCGAAACTTCTATACTGCCGTTGCAGCATTTTTTCCTACAGTAAAATTCTGAGGCGAGCATCACGGAACTAGCGCCACAAGATGGCGTCATCACGAGTAGCGTCATAGAATAGCAGTTCTTGACATCGATTCACTACTCTCGTCAATTCGTTTCTAGTAATCATATATTTACCTAAGCAGGTTTAATTTAAAACTGCTTAAAAAATAACTAACAAAATATAGACATTAAATGAGAAGTAAAAAATTAAAAGAATATCTGTCCCTAAAAGAGTCGATTCGTAATGATTGTCAAAATGTAATAAAAGTCGATTAATAACAACATTGAATCATCTGTTTAAATTTATATAATAATTTTCATTTTAAAATAATTTCATAAATACAATTATTATTATTTTCTTCTGAATTTGACAGGTTTATCATAAGTAAACAATATATGCTTTGTTAATTACGTCAATAGGTGGCCTTAGGAGTAAACATAATAATTTATTGAATTTGTTTTAAAATATAAAAATAAATAAACAATAAATTATTTTATTTAATTTTAAATGTATTATTTAAATTTCAAAAAATACAGAAAACATAGTATGAAGCTCGGCGCTGATCTACAGTCCCGTCTACTGTTCCACTTTTTTTTAGTTTACAGCACAATCTTTTGCGAGGGTCTCTCATTTGTAGATATAGTAACTACATGAAAACTCATATTGTGAAATGTGTTTTTAATATTAATATTGTTTATTTTATTAGTTATAAATAATTGAAACAAATGTTTACTTTTTGGTTTAATTTGTAATAACTTTTTTATTTATAAACATTTTTTAATTTAAAAAATCTCATTTTGAAGAGCAAGTATTTTCAAATCGTATGTTGAACGTTTTCATCTACAATTAGTTTTTTAGTTTTGTAGATTTTTCACAATATTAAAATGAATGAAAAATCGCTTTTTTGCTAGTGTTAATAAAAACCATGACGCAGTAAACATTTCGATACTCACAAGATGGCACGACTTTTTTTATTGACTTCCAGTTGAAAAATAGCGCTCAGTAGTTTTTCGATTTTCAAGTGCTTTTTCGGTTCTTTTCCTGGGATAGAAAACTAACAGTGAGGTGGTATAATCACCATACGGATCGTTCTTTGAAACTGAGTCATAAACTACAGCATCAACTATAACAACTGGAGAAAAAAAACAATGTATACACTAAGATGGTGGAGGGAACAAGTTATAATGGAAGAAAAACAAAAAAAAATGTACCAGACAATCACTTGACAGGGAAATGTGGAAAATTTACACAGTCTAGGTCTATATGTATTAAGAGCAGTCAACATCTATCTTTCTTATTGTCGCAATTATATCTGCAGTTTTCTATTTATTTCATATTGTTTTGGTATTGTTTTATTTACAATTGATGCCTTTATGTCTTTGTGTGCTACGTAAATATTTCCTGTAATATAGTTTTTTTAATCTTTTAGACCTTGTATTTGGCCTCAGCTTTAATAAAAGCTGTGTGGTCTCGAGGAAGCGGCGCTCCAGATATTGGTCTCATAAATGTAGCTGCATCGAATGCTGGAATAGCTCTACACAAGTGTACTACTTCTTCTGAAAATAGTGTAAGCCTGGATCCTAGCAACTCAGAGGAAGAACACGTAAGTATTGCCAAATTGTTTATTCGTCTAGATTCTAGATAATTTAATTGACATGATTTTTTGTTGTAAATGATGTAAAAGTAAAAATAAAAGCATTTCTTCTGCTAACTTTACTTGCTGCTATTCAGAACAGTCGGGTTGTAGATGTATTGAACCACTTCCTTAGGTTTTAAAGCCAAAATATTCTTCTCTCTGGTCCTCTCTTTCCAAATGCCTTGCCTTGAAGAACGAGTTGCAATAAGCCTGTGCTCATTTCTCATAACATGGCCAAGATATTTAAATTTGCGCTCTTTGATTGTGTTAGTGATCTCGCAATCCTTGCTCATTCTACGTAGGATCTTAATATTAGTCACACGATCCACCCATGAAATTCGTAAGATGCGCCTCGTAACACCACCTCTGGAAGGCCTCGAGCTTTTCTAAAGAAACTTCAGAGAGCGTCCATGCCTCTACTCCGTATAATAATGTAGAAACTATATAGCATCTGATGATAGAGATTTTGGTACTAAGTGGTAAATCGTGACTTCTGAAAAGAGACTTCATCTTAACGAACGTTGATCTTGTTTTCCCTATGCGTTGTTTTATTTCAGTAGACTGCACTTATGGATAAGTACTTGTATAGCGAATGGAACTTCTCGGGTGCCTAAGGTATCGCGCAATTTAAATTGTGTCCATGACAATTGTTCTTCACATTTTTTATATATTTTGTTGTCATCATCATCATCAGTAGCTCGACAAACCTTTCTGGGTCCTGGCTTCTTCTAGGATTTTCCGCCATTTTGTTCTGTTCTTTGCTTTGTTTTTTCAGTTGGTAATCTTAAGTGTTTTCAGATCTTGTTCCACTTGTTCCATGTATCTAAGTTTGGGTTTTCCCTTTGACTTTCTCCCTACTAGTGTTTATGGTCTTATGGTCTGTCCGATCTTTATGGATGTTACGATCTCGGGTTCATTGTATGCTGTGTATAGTTCAAAGTTATATCTTCTGAGCCATATGTCATTTTCCTTTACCCCCTTATATATGTGTCAGAGGATTTTTCGTTCAAATGTACCTAATAGGTTCTCATCGCTTTTCGACAGTGTCCACGTCTTATCCATATACAAGGACCGGTTTTATCAGGGTCTTGTATATTTTACATTTGGTTTTTCTTGTGATGTTATATCTTAGATGTTTAATTAGTCCATTATATGTTTTATTAGCGATATGTATTCTTCTCTTAACTTCTCCACTGATATTGTTATCTGCGGTAACTAGTGAACTAGATATGTGAAACTTTTCACGCTTTCGATGTTATAGTCTCGTATTGTCAGATTCTGTAGGTTTCCTTGGCTTGTCGATTTACTGGCCTTCATGTATTTGGTTTTTATGTCATTAATGTTTAGGCCACTGTTTTGTGCTGAAAGAGTCTAGAAAGAGTTCTATCGCATTAAATGCTTCTATCATATCTCTTTCGCTTCTAGCTATGGTATCATGTATTTTGTTATTATGTTTTAAGTTTGGGTAGTAACCCAACGCCAAACCCCCTTTTCGGAGGGCCATTTCATCTCTCGTCCGTTACCGACCCTACTTTCCACCCGGATTGGATACCGGACCTTCAGTTGGGTTGCTCGGTTTCCATGGAACATATTGAGCAAAAACACAAAAGAGGGAATCTAATCATTATGAAAAGGAGACCAAAATTCCAATTCCGACACTTATTAACAGTAGCTATTAAATATTTTTCAGCATGTATCTTAGACGAGAAAGTTTTAATGAAATATTAACGGTAATAGTCTAAAATGTGACACAATTGTTAAAAACTTCAATATAAATAAGATTTCATATGACAGTTGGGACAAACAATAACATAACCCAACTAAATTTGATTTCTTAAACAAGAAAAGGGACTCTCTTTCCTTTTTTAATGTGGTCTCTCAAAATGGCACTTCCCGTCTAAGAATATTTTTGCCCCCACTATCTTTACATTCCCTCTTCTGTCTTCTTGCTAGATGATGGTATACCAGCGTGAAGGTGAGAGTCGGATTTGAGAAGAAGATGCCTATTTGGAGCAAACTGGAATCAACTCCATGTTTTCGCATTTTACACATTTATCCAAAAGGTGTTGGTTATCTTTGTAATTAGTTCTTTATGTATCGACCCAATGTATCGTTATGTATCGTTAAAAAACTCTAGATTAAATATTTCAATTTTGCAGTTAGATTTTGATGAAATTACTTTAAAAACTAAAATTTGATATACCCAATTACCTATAATGCAATATGTATCCAATTTTATTTAATTTTATTTTCATTTCAATTATTTTAATTTTTAGGGCGAGAGCTCGGCACAGTCGGAAAGTAGAAAAAGTGAAAGTGAGGATATAGACGCAGTAGAAATCGAGGAGGATGAAAATGGGCACATTGTCGTGGATAATAGTGGACCTCCGCCGTGCAAATTGGCTCGAAAACAAGTTATCGAAAGAGCACATTGTAATGGAAGCAGTACGGATTCAGAATTAGATGGTAATGTAGTATTTTTTAATGTATTATGCCAGTGTACGTGTTTCAACGAAAACGCGATATTAAGAAACCTCTTGTCACATATATTTATACCGTTTTCCGTAAACGTTTGACATATCTGTCATTTAAAGTGTAAATAATATTGTTTTGATAAACGAAAAAAATCCTCGAAACTATTGCGTGATGATAATAAAGAATATTACGAAATATTTTTGATGATTTCTCAAATAATAATGTACAGACTTGTTTTCTTGTGTGATTGATGGTTACATTTCAAAATATTTATTAATACACACTAGTGGCCAAAATTTTGGAAACTTTACAAAAATTACTGTTTTTTCAGCAACACTCATCTCATAATCGTGATTTATATAGTTTATCAATACAATGATGAAAGACTTAATCGAACCAAAACACATAGATAACGACACATGGATTGAATACCTAAAGAAGCTTTAAAATGATGAATAGCAAATAATGTTAGAACCAGAAACACCAGAAATCATTACAAACGAGGAAGTCGAGATAACCGTACAAGAAGTAAAACAAACTTTAGAAAAACTGAAGAACAGAAAAGCTGCAGGTAAAGATGGAATTCCAAATGAATTATTGAACTATGGTGGAGAAGCATTAACAGAACAGCTAACAGCACTAATTAACAAAATCATCAAACATAATAAAATACCTGAAGAGTGGAAGAAAAGCGATCTTATCCTACTATACAAAAAAGGAGATAAAAAACAACCTGAAAACTACAGAGGTATCAACTTATTAAACACCACTTTGAAGCTTACAACCAAAATATTGCAAGGCCAAATAAATCAGAGAATTACCTTAGCGGATGAACAGCAGGGTTTTCGCACAGGAAGATCATGCACATATGCAGTATTCATCATAAAACAGATTACCGAGAAAGCACTAGAGTATAACAGACCAGCATTCATATGTCTAATAGACCTGAAGAAAGCGTTCGATAAAGTAAAGCTTAAAGATGTAATTCACCTTCTTTACGATAGAGAAATTCCACTAAATGTTATAAAAACAATAGAGAACATTTACCAGAACAACAATATGGAAGTCAGAATAGATGACCAGCTTACAGATCCAATAGATATGGGCAATGGAATAAGACAAGGACACTCGCTTAGTCCAACGCTATTCAATCTAATCATGGATGAAATCATCAATACTATTAATAAAGGAAGAGGATACACAATGGGGAACAAAGAAATCAGAATACTCTGCTATGCAGATGATGCGGCCCTAATTGCATCCAATGAAGACGATCTACAAAGACTAACCCATAGATTCAACACAAGGGCAAAGGACTTTAATATGGTGATCTCTACACAGAAAACTAAAACAATTGTAATCAGTAAAGAACCAATTAGATGTAAACTGGAAATCGACGGTATCAGCATTGAGCAAGTAATGGAGACAAATTACCTAGGAATTACACTGTCTAGCTACGGAGATGTGGAGAAGGAAGTGAAAAATCAAGTACAAAAGGCTAATAAAATAGCAGGTTGTCTTAATAACACGATATGGCACAATCCCCACATTAATACCGACGTGAAATCAAGAATCTACAAAGCAACAATAAGACCAATAATGACATACACTTCAGAGACAAGACCAGATACCTCCAAAACTCAGCAACTACTAGAAACAGCAGAGATGCGTTTACTGAGGAGAATTACAGGAAAACACACTGAGGGATCGAATGAGGAGTGAAGAGATCAGAAGAAAATGCAATATACCAGAAATAAATGAGTGGACACCGAACAGAAAAAAGGAATGGAACGAACACATAAACAGAATGGAAGAGACCCGATTAGTCAGAATAGCGAGAAACAAATCACCAAAAGGTAGAAGAAGTATCGGGCGACCACGCAAAAGATGGAGTGATAACCTCCAATAGAGGCATTAATCGACATTGAACAAGCATTTTGCTTATAAAAAAGAAGAAGAAGAGAAGAAGAAGAAGAATCAATACAATTAGATTTGTATATAATTCTGATTAATATTTTATAAGTTTCTCATTTTATATACGTTTACATAATTATTTAATAAAATAAGGCAGGAAATAGCAGAAAATACTGTATCACGTCAGTTCCGTTAGTCAGTCAACGACGAGTGGCGTGATTCTGTCGTCCAATCGGAAGCGTTCAGTACATTACAAGGAAATTCTACATAATAAAAACTCAGTTCTTAACAGATGGGCACAACATATCAGCGAACATCTAAACATAAACGATATTGAAGGAGGTTACAACATAGAAAATCGACAAAAACTACAACGTCAACTACACAGTGAAGACCCAACAAGAGAAGAAGTGTCAAATGCCATCCTAAAACTCAAAGACAACAAAGTCCCAGGAATCAATGAAACATGTTCGGAAATGTATAAAAAAAGGTGGTGATCAACTTTTTGCAGCACTCTATAAACTAATAGTACTTATATGGAATAATGAGTTGGTAGCAGAAGAGTGGTTAAAGGGAATAATATGTCTGTTGCATACAAAGGATGATCAACTGGAGTGTAAGAACTATAGAGGCATTACTCTTTTAGCATCTGCGTACAAAATCTTAGGAAATGTATTGTTTGCAAGACTTAAACATTTATATACTTATAAAAACATTTATATACTCATAAAACATACAGAATATAATTTGTTTATGGTAATCGACTGAAACTGCAAGTTCCATAGGTGGGCCAACTGATATGGGAAGAGGCTCGTATATCCCTAATCAACTATAAAACTCTAATGTGAAGTGTCTATTTACACTTAACTTAATATAAGCCAGTGGGTGAACTTAAGTTGTTCAACCCTAGAGGCCGTGTATCTGACGCAAAAAAGCAAAGACCCTCGAAAAAGTTCGAGATTTCTTATGTAGTCGAAAAAAAAAAACGATAAACAGTGGTAGGTCGAGACATAATGCGGGCAGCTAATGAAAAGAGCCTGCCTGTGAAATCCTAGAAAGATAAAATCTGTCTATACTTTATGATCAAAGAAAAGAATCAGAGGGCTTAACGCAAAATACGAGTTTTCGCTACAAAACTGTATTTAAAAACTAATTACTTAACGTCGACAGCCATCGCAACACCAAACTAAAATGAATCAAATCTTAGAGTTTGTATATTTTATACCCTGGATCCAGACAGCTTGAACTAACAGTTAATATAAACATTTTTAGTACTTCGAGAAGGGAAACTGCATTTGTGTTAATAATATAAAATCGGTTACACGGCTGAAGTACTCGTAGATTTTAACTAGACTAAACACACGAAATTAATTATAGGGTAACTTGAAACATGACGTGTACTTAGACGTAATAACAATCTACGAGATAGTATATGTACAGTACCGTCAAAATTTTAAGGATCGTTATTACTAGAAAAATGAAAACACTACAAAAGAACAGACAGAAAACCAAAAGTTGGTCAATACGATGATAATATCTGTTTTTAGAAGATCATCGCAGATCCACAAAAGACATTATAATCCCATTAAATTAACCCCTGGAAAGAAGCCGTTCTTTTACAAAATCAGAGACAAAAACATTGATTGGGCTTTTGTACACAGAGAGTGGACAGAAGAACAGTGGAATAATTTAATCTAGAGTGATGAAACCAGAATCTTGATAGTTGGAAGTCATGGAGCGAAGTTTGTTCACCGCTGAACGGGAAAAGATCTTTTGGTCTTTCTCCTTGAAACGGAGTTTGACAGGGCAATATTAATGTAAAAAATATCAGGACTGCTGCCGCATAACCGAGATTTGCTTGAACAGGATAATTGCCAATGCATTTAACAACAGGATGTAATGCTCTGTCATAAGACAAGACTTCCACGGAATAGTTGAGAAACCATTCGTTACATTATGTGCGTTATTGTACTGCCTTGGCTGGTAAATAGTCCCGATCTAAATCCATTAGAAAATCTTTGGTCTAGGTTGAAATTGTTACTGAAACCCAAGTAACAAGAGAGAACTGATAGTAATTCCAAGTGGGTTTACTAATTACAAATACTAATTTTCTTCATAATAACGATTGTGCTGTATGTATCTACTATTGTGCTGTGGTTGCGCTGTGATGTACCTACTAAAAGCTAACGGCTGTTGTTTGATTTATTCTGAAATTTTTTAAAGTTTTGTCGTCTATACATAATAGTCGTTAAATATTACGTAGAAGCATAAAATGCTGCAATAAAATTATAGATAATCTTATCAATAACATACTCGTGTGAAGAAAGAAGACTATTAACAAAACTAAAATTATTGTAGAGTTTTCAGAATTTTGGGCACTAGTGTACTAGTTAAACAAACTATAAAGCACATTATTATCAATTCAAGTCCGAATCTGACGTTGACATTTGTTTGTAGGATTGTCATATCCAGCAAATACAAAATGGGCGCCCGGACAAGGCAAAATTAAAGCAGAAACTCGTGCAACGGTACGTAAGAAAATAGCAGCCAAGATCAACATTTTGCCGAAAGTCGACGAGAATATCCCTTCCAGTAGTTCTCAAGATGAGGCCGATACTGAAGACTCCCCTTCGAAATTAAGGAAACGGAGAAAATTATTAAGGAAAAGCAGGTCCAAAAGACAAAAGGGTAAGAGTTTGTTTGCTTTTTAGCCTATTTATTAATATACAGGACTATACAAATTCATCAGTTTGTTTGATTAGCAAAGTACATGATAAAATAGCTCAAATAAATGTAAGATTTTCGATAAAGGTTTCAATCCAACGCGTACAACATGTAAGTGAATTCAAACATGTAAATCTAGAAAGCAGTGATGATGAAATAGCCATTCCGAAAACGTTCTCTGAAGCAGTCCGGTAGGGTTTTTATATTAGTATACATTTTATAAAGAAAATAATCATTCTCCCAAGTCCTGTTTGTAATAAAGTAAGTAGCAGCGTGTAGCTTCTGTAGAGGAAAAGACCTCTATAAGTACTTGTATGTGTTATAATTTTTTAAACACAACACCTAGAGATACGGAAAAGATATGAATAATCAGAGAAAGGACACATTAGACTAAAAGTTTCTCTACATTTATATAAAGTTTCTCTGGGAGTGCAAAGAAAAGGCTAACTTGTTACAGTATCTAAATTATGCACAGCAACCAACACTCATAGCTAAGCAGCACACATAATGATTAATATTTCACGTCTGGGTATACTCGAATTTGGTTTTGATCATATTTTTGTTTGTTCCATTTTATTTCAGTCGTTATCCTAAGTGGAGCTTTGCAAATATATTTTAAATCCACTTTGTTGAATTTCCCTCCAATAATTCTGTTATGTTGCTATGCATTTTTAGTATCCACAAGTTGTGTACACACTTTTTAATCGCCTTTCGACGGAAGATTCATTCAATTCATTCATTTATTCTTTTTTAGTTATCTGCACTGCGATCTTTTTTATACGACCTACACGCCTACGTATATATCGATGAACCTGGGCGCACATTAGATCTGGTATTCTCATTCTGCACTGCCAGAACACAATTCAAAAAACCAGAAATTCTATATTTGCATATTTATTTGTTTACCAAGGGGCATATTGTTTAAAAAACAAGTATTCTTTCAAAAAATATCGACTTGTGAAGCAATAAAAACTCCGAGAACATAAACAGAGAAAGGTTATTCTTATCTCCCACCTGGAACCTGCTCGAAGGACCATTATTTTGTTTTCTGCACATACGATGACCTTTATATATAACAAGCCATGAGAAATGGAGTAGGAATATATAAATTCGATCCAGAGCTCGTTGCTGACTTCATTTCCGATAGTCTCATAATGATAAATAGATATCATCATAGAGATCAGTGCAGAAACGCTGCATTTTCCGTTAGAGTGCGACATCAGAGACTCGACGACTCAGATTCGGAGCTCGAATCATGGACCGAGCATGTAACACAAAGAAGTAATGAGAATAGTTAACAAAAGAATGGAAATAATGAAAACCGTCAAAACACGAATGCTGCAATACCTAGGGAATGTCATGTGTAGTGAGAGATACAACATACTTCGATTAATGATTCTAGGGAAGAGATTTCTCGGGGCAGGAGAAAAAAAAGAAGGCGAAGAGTCTCATGACTGCGTAACTATATCAATTGGCCCATTCAGAGCAGCTGCATCCAAGATCAGAGTAGCCATCAAGTATGTGGATGATGTTTACCTAGAGTTGAAATTAAATCGGAGGTGCGAACAGAAATGGATTGTTTATCATTGGATTGGTTTGGCATATAGAGGGTTCAGAATAGAAGTGAACCAAGTCCACTTTTTGCCATTTACGAGTTAACAATGCATTTTTTGGGGTTACTACATCAAATTTCGCCAATTAAAGCAAATTTTTGTTGGAGGATAAATATTATATTTATTCCTCTTGATTTGAGGATTTTGTCAGTAACACGTTTGATGTAAGAAAGAAATGCTTTCGTATGATGAGGGTCTGAGTCTTTAGGTTGAGACTGAGTGGGAGATTAATGTCTGTGTATTCTCCTATTGATGTGATTTTCGCGGTAACCATTTTGGATAAGGGTTTATTTTAAATACTTAATAATCACAATTTACTGATTTCTACTGATTTTTTGAAAGCAAATTTGCTGAAAATAAAAACTGACCTGGAACCCCTTGTATATTGGTTACCGTGACCATCACCTAATTGTTCTCCTGAAGAAGCTACATATATAGTGCGAAAGAAATTTGTTTTATGTGCATAGTTTCTAACATATGCATCTAGGTAAATTAGCACTACAGGTAAATTTTTATATTGACTGTAAAATTTTTATATTGACGATAGCATCCTCAGAGTTCCATATCAGAATGTTCTGTAACTTTCTATTTACTCGATCGTCATAATTCTTGTTTAAGTTATTATCCGCTGTATTTCATCTTTGTATACCAAAAATATTTTTAAGTGAATCTTAGAGGGTACAACTAGCTTCGTATTTTGATTATATGTGGATTATCTACCATCATCCGCTCTTGTTTATTGTTTTATTCTTTCATCTTGTGGTTCCCCGTCTCTTTTAATTTTCCACTTTGGACTCGATCGGCCTTATTTCTTTTCGTGTTATTGAACTAATTATATTTTATTAGTAACCTTTCTATCTTGTTGTAACCTAGATAATATTTGTATATATACATCCCAAATTTCGTGCTATATCTCTTTCTATCTCTCCAATCATCCTAGTTCAGACATTTTTTTTACATAACGAGATTCCAGTTTCTTCTTCCATGATCATACAGCATCTTGTATTTTCCTTCTTTATCTCGGAATGTAGATTAGTATTTTTTTGCCATCGCTCATCGTGTATCTTCATTACATGTCCCAATTCATTGTAGTAGTTTTGCTTGGATCCACTGATTTATGGTTTCTGTGAAATGTGTATGAAGCCTTATTTTTCTTAATTTTTAATTATCTGCTTTCTTAAAAATTAGCGTGTTCGCCTGATATAATCAATTTCAAAGGCTTCCATTTTCCTTTTTCTCTCTTTATATAGTCCAACATTCTGTACCATAGATTTCGATTGGTTCTTCTACTACTTTACGTACTTATTCTTTTCCTTAGTACTAGAGTGCAATCTATATTTTACCACCTAAGTAGGTTCCTTAATACCATCATAATCATCAGTAGCTCGACAACCCTTCGGGTCCTGGTTTGTTCTAGGATTTTCCTTGAACATTCTGTTCTGTTCCTTGCTTTGTTTTTCCAGTTGGTAATCTTAAGTGTTTTCAGATCTTGTTCCACTTGTTTCATGTATCTAAGTTTGGGTCTTAATGTTGCCTAATCCAGGTGACTTGTTGTTTTTCAGTCTGGTATCTTCTTGAATTTTAGCTACTGAATGGGGGGTTGTGTCTCTAGTATCCGTTTGATCCAGTATAATTCCATCATATTGTGGATCTTTTTTTTGTGCTATTACTTTTGTTTTCAAAATCTTTATTTTATTTGATTTTTTAAAGTGTGTTAAGATTTAATTTTTTGTCTCAAATGTTGATATCTAAATTTTTAATTCGTTTTTATATGTATATTTACAAATTTAATTCAGATTTATTTGATTTACTTTGAGTTTATTAAAACTGTTACTTTCTATATAGGCAATCACAAAAGAATTCAACGTATAGCCGCCATAGAGGCAATGGATAGTGACCACGAGATCAAGAATCGTTTAAAAATGATTAATCATAATTTGCACGTGGCCCAAATAAATAACGTAGTTGATTTGAACGTCAAACAGGCTGTATACCTGGAGGAAAGTTCTTCCTGTAGCGAACTAGGTAAAGAAGGTCATGACGGAAACTGTGCTAATTTTTTAGCTTTACACTCATCGTCAGGGTAAGTATGAAACTGGTTTATTATCGTTTTGAGCGTTGACCTGTCCTCATATAGAAATGCAGCCAATTTTGGCGGAATCGCTTTTTGATTATCAATTTTCATATTCCGGTTTTTTAAGCGTACTCGTTCGTCCAGTGGGGATCTATGGAGTGACTAACATTGAGACGCAAGCACTCATGTTTAACTGTACTGTTCATCCATAGGTCGATCCTCTATACCAGCGTATTCCAGTCTAAGTAGCAGATCTATTTAGAATTTAAACTACTAAATTAGCCTTTTTGTTTTCTGGTCAGTCCTGAGCTGGGTCATTCACAGTGAAGTGAATGCGATTCTGTTGCATGAACCGCTTGGCTATCTGCAAAGTTTAATATGTACAAGTATTTGTTTCTCACTAGTATATCCATTATGGTTTTGAAACTATTTTCTTGCGAGCTTTCTATATAAACTACCCTATTTGATAAGAATGAACCACTATTTTAATTAAAAACCTTATATTTGACGTCTCAATATCCAGCTCGTAAATCGTTCTCAAAACAATAATCCATTCTTTCACAGTAAACCTCAGAATTTTAAAGAACCGCACCGATTTTAATGGAATTTTGCAAGTAAGCGTAACTTCTTCTTCTTAGTCGTTAACCTGATGCAGGTATCGTGATATCATGAAGCTGTTAGGTAATTTTTCCAATGTTCCTCCACGTTTTTCTATCTTCTGCCAATCTAGCACATTCTGACAATGGAGCGCCAATGGTAGCAACAATATGGTCCGTGTATCGTGTAGGAGATCTACCTCTACTTCTTTTGCCTTCTACTTTTCCCTGGATGGTAAGTTTTTCAAGACCATTTCTTCGAAGCACATGTCCAAAATAGCTTATTATCTGTTCTGTTATTTGTGTTCTTAGTCTTTTCTTTATGTTTAGCTGGACCAGTATGGATTCATTTGTTCTTCGGGCCACCCATGGTATTCTCAGCATTCGTCTCCAGCAGTACATCTCAAATACATCTATGTTCTTTTTGTCTTTCTCAGTAAGGGTCCAGCATTCCGATGCATAAGTAAAAACTGGAAAAACTAGACTTCTTACTAGTCTCATTTTTGTATCGGTAGTAATTTCATGGCTTTTCCAAATTTTTGTTAATTTTGCCATAGCGCTTTTTGCGATTGCTGACCGCCGCTTTATTTCTTCAGTACAGCCTCCTTTGTTGGTTATTAATGAGCCCAGATACACAAATTTATCTACAACAGCGATATTGTTTATCCTAACCAGATGATTTTGATTGTTGTTAGCTCTGTCAATTATCATGATTCTCGTTTTATCCCTGTTTATTTTAAGGCCCATCGATAAGGTTACGTCTTCTATCCGTTGTAGCAGGTGAATCAATTCAGTTTCAGAACTAGCGAGGATAGTAGTATCATCTGCATATCTCAAGTTGCAAATCTTCTTCCCGCCAATGGTGATGCCACCGTTCCAGTCCTCAGTAGCTTTCCGCATTATCCATTCACCATAGATGTTAAATAAAATTGGGCTTAGTATGCAGCCTTGTCTCACGCCCTTTGTGACCCTGAAACTGTCAGTTAGTTCCCCATTTATTCTAACTCTGGCATAATTGTTATTGTACAGGCTTTTAATTAGCAGTATCAGATGATTAGGGACTCCCATTTCAGACAAAACCTGCCACATTTTACTCCAGTTGACCAAATCGAAAGCTTTACTATAATCTATGAAGCACAAATATGTTGTGATGTTGAATTCTCTGGATTTTTCTACAATCTGCCGTACGTTTAAAATTTGTTCTCTAGTACCACGTCCTGGGACGAAACCTGCTTGTTCCTCCGCAATGTTAGGTAGTAAAAAGGGCTTTATCCTCTCGAGAATTATGTGTAAGAGTATCTTACTGCAATGCGCAATTAGAGCAATTGTGCGATAGTTGCTACATAAATCTTTCGCTCCCTTTTTATGTATGGGAATATATAGTGATTGTGTCCAGTCCTCAGGCCATTTACCTGTCTCCCACACTCTTTGACAAATTTGATGTATTATATCCACTCCAACGTCATCTAGGGCCCAAATCATTTCAATAGGTATGTTATCTGGACCGGCAGCTTTTTGACTTTTTTGCCTCATAATTGCTGCTTCAACTTCACTTTTGAGTACGTCAGGTTCCGTCGCAAAACCGGCATCTTCTTGTTGTGATGGGGCGTCTGTGCTTTCCTCCATCATCAGTCGTCCACAGTATTCTTTCCATCTGTGTAAAATATCTTTTTTAGAAGTGAGTAGAGTTCCGTTATCATCTTTGATAGCAGGGTAGTTTGGTGTAAAGGAACGTGTTATCTGCTTTATTTTTTTAAACATGTCTCTGGTCTCAGTTTTGGTTTTATGCCCTTCTATTTCCATGCAGATTTTGTTCAAGTGTGTGTTCTTGTCCTTTTTGCAGAGTCGTTTTATTTGACCGTTCAGCGCTTTATAGGCCTCTTTATCACTTTCACTGTTCAGTCCTGTGGCTTTTAAGCACTTCCTCTCCTGTATTTTAGTCCACGTGGAGTCCGTTATCCATTGTTTCCTTCTTTCTTCTCTATCACTCTTAATATTTTTCGCAGCATTATGCAATATCGATTTTGTTTTTGTCCATATGCTGTTTGAGGACTCGTCTGGATTTAATGATTGTTTGAGGTCACATAGCTTTTGCATTGCGGCTTTTTTGTACGGATCGTTATATCTTAGATGCCATTTAGTTGTTGTATTTCCTGTTTTTGGACTGTTTCTTAACTTCATGCGGAATTCAGCTGATAAAAATTGATGGTCGCTATTACAATCTTTTCCTGGATAGGTCTTAACATCCTTAACAGCGCTCCTCCAACGGGTTTTTACCAGTATAAAATCTATCTGATTTCTGTATCTATTTCCTGGTGATATCCAAGTGTATAGTCGTCTTGGGTGATGTTGAAAGCCTGTATTAGTAACAAACAGGCTGTTGTCTATACAAAAGTGTAGCAAGCGTTCTCCTCTGTCATTTCTTTGGCCAAGTCCATATAATCCGACGGTCTCTCGCAAGTAATGATCTTCTGTAGTTACACCAATTTTAGCGTTGAAATCGCCTACGACTGCTGTGATTTCTCTATTTGGAAGCTTCCTAAGCGTCTGCTCCAACGTACTATAAAATGTTTCGATTTCTTCATCGTGAGCTTCGCTTGTTGGGGCATATGTTTGTACCACATTAAGATTAACTGGACTTAACGTAGCTTACTTATAAGCATTTATTGCGGAAATTTTTATACTGATGTACATATGAAAATGCTTTGTCTCATTCCACTCACATTCCCTGTAATTTAACATGGACGACGCTATGTCGTTACGAGCGTATTTAAGACAACTTATATGAAAGCATGCGATATAGGGTATTTTCAAAAGTTATATGATTAAAAGGTGTGCTTTGTTTGTTTTTAAGGGTGAAAACTACCCTTTTGTTACCAAAAATTAAAAACCGTAGATTTATGCGTTATTTTGATGTTAATTATGTTTAAGTTTGTTAAATAAAGATTTGTTTATCATATGGGAATGCATGGTATAACGATGATTGTCTTTCAAACCTCTAGTTTTGACCTTCCATCGATCTGTGTTCACGGCTTCTAGACTTGCGTCTCACCCCTCGTACCGGTCCTCGCAACAGAACAACCCAAAATTCTTGTCAAACAAGCTTCTTGTGCTTTAATAAAAGATTCCTAGCGCATCTGCTCAAGAAAAGCTGATAAATCTTGCACAGTGTTCAAATTGTTTACCTTTATATTTTTTGCAAGACTAAATAATACTATAATTGAATTGAACTTTTTTGCTTTATCATGTTTTCTATGCTCATTTCAAATTTCATTTCAATCGGTGCGGATCTTTAAAATTCTGAGCAAAAACCATGAAAGAATGGAATACATTTCTTGATTATTTTTAAAATATCTTTTTTTTTTCTTCAATTTTCGGTCCCTAATATTCGCACGCGTTGTATACATGTTGCAGTATGCGTTGTAACTCTTCCATATCATTTGGAAAAATGACTGTATCAACAACATAGGTAATGTCAGTGATCTTGCATCCGTTTGACCACAATACCTTCTGCAGCTTCCGATAGAACTCTGTAGATTTTAAATTAGAGTGTTGAAAATATGCATCCTTGTCGAATTCCTCTAAGTAGTTTATTGCGTGTGTCATTTCTCCTTTGATAATAACCTTTGATAAAGATGTGATACAATTTTTAGATCTTTACTGTTTGTTATTTTTCTTGTATGCTATATTTCAGCTCAAACTTAATTATACAATATCATCATCATCATTGGCTCCACAACCCATGGTGAGTCTTGGCCTGCTCAAGGTTAAGTCTCCATTCTCTATTATTCTTCGCCTTGACTTTCCAGTTTCGTACTCCCAACATTCTCAAGTCTTCCTCCACCTGATCCTTAAATCGTGCTCTGGGTCTGCCTCTCCTTCTCACTCCATCTATTCTTTGGTTATAAATATGTTTTGGCGGCTCTATCTCATTCATTCTCTCTATGTGACCTAACCATCGCAGTCGGTTTATTTTGATGGACCTAATAATATCAGGTTTGTCATACAGGCGGTAAAGTTCGAAATTATAGCGTCTGCGCTATAATCCACCCTCTTGTACTCCTCCATAGATATGCCGGAGGATTTTACGCTCAAAGCATCTTAAACGTTCTTCATCGCTCTTTGTCATCATCCATGTTTTCGACGCGTATGTGAGGATGGGCTTGATAAGAGTTCTGTATATCACTAGTTTCGTTCTTTTTGTAACTAGGCTTGTTGTTAAAATTTTTTTTAATCCATAATAGGCTCTACTTGCCAGATATATCCGTCTGTTAATTTCTGCACTTAATGCATTATTCCGATTATAAAATATATATATATATATATATATATATATATATATATATATATATATATATATATATATATCCCGTTTATAGCGTAATCCGCCTTTGGGTTCCCGTTCGCCAAGCCTGTCTGTTCTGCCAGTCTTCTTCAAATAGATTTCTTGCTGACATGGCTTTTGAAATTTCTTGCATCCATGTTGTTGGTGGTCGTCCTCGTTTTCTTTTCTCTGGTGGTACCCATTCTAATATTTTTTTTGGTAGTCTTTCTTCCCCCATACGTCTAACATGTCCGTACCATGTCAGTTGTTGTCTTTCGATGTCTTCTATAATTGATCTTTGTACATTCATTTGATTTCTTATGTCCTCATTTCTCACATGTTCTAATCGAGACTTTCCCGCTGCTCTCCTCCAAAAATCCATTTCAACTGCCAAGAGGTTACCTTTAAGTTTTTGTGATAACTGCCATACTTCTGAGCCATACACGATTACTGGTTTCAATATTGTGTTATATATTCTTTTTTTCGTTTCCGGTCTTATATTTTTCTGCCATAGTACTGAATTCAATGCACCTATAACTCGTTTTCCTTTGGTTATTCTGTCTTTTATGGCTTCATCAGTTCTTCCTGTCTTTGTTAGTTTTACCCCCAAATATATACATTGATCGCATTTCTTAATTTTCCCGTCTTCTAAGTCGAGGTCATCTGCAGTATTTTCTCCTATGCAAAGATATTGCGTTTTTTGTAAATTTACTTCGAGGCCCCATTTTTTGTACTCTTCCATTAGTTTTCTAGCCATATACTCTAGGTCTTCCTTGTCTTGGGCAATAACTACCTGGTCATCTGCATAATGCAGCGTGTATAACGTTTCATCCCCAATAGACAGCCCCATCCCTTTACACTTCTTTTTCCATTGCCTGAGTGCTTCGTCGATATATATATTAAATAGTATGGGAGATAAACAACAACCTTGCTTCAGTCCTTTTGTTACCTGAAAACCATTAGTAACCTTATTTCCTATTTTAACTTTTGATATTGTGTTGTTATATAGATCTTTAATAGCGTCGATTAGTGAAACGCTGATACTGGTTTTCTCCAATACTTCCCACAATTTCGCAACAGGCACGGTGTCATATGCTTTTGTTAAATCGACTAAAAGTAAATGCACTTCTCGAGATCTCAGTGTTCTTTTCTCGAGTATTTGGGATAAGCAAAAAATACTATCTATTGTGGATCGTCCCGCTCTGAATCCGTTTTGTTCTTCTGATTCAAAAGGACGGTATTCTTCGCATATGCGTTCTTTTATAATTCTCCCATATAATCTGCTAAGCGTACTCGTAACAGTTATACCCCGATAGTTATTGCAATCTTCCTTATTTCCTTTTTTATGGATAGATGTAATCCATCCTTCTTTCCAACTTTGTGGCACTGGTTCTCCGTGCAAGTGCCTATTGAAAACTTCTGTTAGTATCTCGAATAGTTTGTTGGTTCCATTTTTTATTAACTCTGCATATATCCCCTCTGGGCCCGGAGCACGTCCATTTTTCAACAATGATATAGCTTTTTTAGTTTCTTCGATGTAAATTGTTGGAGGCTCTCCTTGAATCAGGATTTCATGTTGTTCTATGTTTTTGAATTCCGGTCTTTCTTCTACTAACAGTGTTTTATAGTGTTTTTCCCATTTTTCGGGCTCTATGGAGTGTATGGCTATTTGTTCTGTTCTGTTGGATCTGATGTTTTTTATAAATCTCCAGGATTCTCTTGATTTGCGGCCGCCAATATACGTATCTAATTCCTGACATTATATACTTTACGATTATAAAATATACTTAATATAAAATTAAATTTTTTTTTATTTTAGGCATGTTTTGGAAATGTTAAGTGGAGAAGAAGCCGAAGTGGAAGGAGACGCCGAAGGTAGCTATTCTTCTCGTATGAGCAACAAATCAGAAAAGAATATGGCTGATTTCGATGGAGAAGATTCCGTGTGCGAAGACGAACTTGCCAGATTGACAGAGCACGCTAGTATGAACCTCCACGTATTTAATCATCCAGCGGAAAAAGCGACAATTCGTGCTGATCTACGATTATCGGCTTGTTTTAAAGTTGATAATGTTTGTCAGCCTGGTAATACGTTACTTTGGGATTTGCTCCAGGACGACAAGATCTGTCAGCTTGGGGAAGGTTTAGCTTTAGAGGCCGAAAAGACGTTATGTAATTTGATCTGTTTTACTCCCGATAAAGAAATTAGGATGAAGTTTATCGAAGGTTGTTTGAATAATCTCGCAAATAATGTGTAAGTATTTTTTGTCTTATACGTAAATAATTTATGGTAGGCATTCTTCATTGTTCAATAATAATTTTAATTTGGAATTTTCATAAAAAAAATTTCATCAGTGTTGACTCACTTTTAACAAAAACGTCCTTATTTTTTTCTTATTCTAGCTATTGTACTTTCAAGGTAAAACCCATAGCCAATGTTGTAAGACCATATATACCATGTGTATAATAGGTCGGTCAATAAGTCCCGGTGAAGTCCCTAACCATGAATGGTGACTCTAATGAATTTTCCATTTGATATTTCTGCTTTTGACTACTTTTGTGATTTTTATAAACAATGGATTAAAAGCTATTTTATTGATGATTTATCACTGTTATTTAATGGGGAAAATACCGTCCAAACTGAGCAATGGCTTAAAAAGGTTTTTTCAAGAATCTGCGCCATCGATAACAACCACTAAACGATGGTTTGCTGAATTCAAAGACCAAATGATACATTATTCTGAAGCTATTTTCTTGTGGCATTGTAAATTAATTGCTATTTAACTGGGAATAAGCCACAATTAAAGATAAAAATACGTTTATTGACGTTTCAATTTCCGAAGTGGAAATTGAAACGTCAATAAACGTATTTTTATCAAATGATACAGTTATTCCCGAAAACATCGAAAATATGCTAAAAATTATTATTTATGGAAAACCGCAAAATGAAGTTGTTGAAAAAACTCTAAAG
The DNA here is from genome assembly GCA_918026665.1 of Diabrotica balteata. NCBI lineage: Eukaryota > Metazoa > Arthropoda > Insecta > Coleoptera > Chrysomelidae > Diabrotica > Diabrotica balteata. The sequence goes on from OU898280.1 coordinate 24,440,326, forward strand.
TTATCAAAGGGTAGCATTTTGACAAGTACACAAGAATATTTGGGTATAACAAAGCTGCTTTTCAAATGGGAATGCGTTTTATCACACCATAGCAAAAGCAGCAACGAATTGATGAATATCAGCGCTGTTTGGATATGTTTAACCAGAATGAGTCGGAGTTTTGCTTCGGTATGTCACAATGGATGCAACGTGGATTCATCACTTCACTCCAGAATCAAACCGATAGTTATCTGAGTGAACAGTATCCGTAGAAACTTGTCCAAACGACTAAGACGCAACAAACCTCAGGAAAGGTTTTGGCCTCTGTATTTTGAGACCCATATGAAAATATTTTCGTTGAATATTTGAAACACGGAGAAACAATTAGCAGGGACTAGTATATTGGTTTATTGCAGCGTTTGAGGACCGAAATCGTAAAGAAAAGGCCTCATTTATTCAAGAAAATAGCATGTTTGACCAAGGCAATGCACCGTGTCACAAGTCGATGAAAACGATGACAAAAATGCGCAAATTGGATTTTAAACTGCTTCCACAACCACCGTGTAGTCCAGATCTGGCCCCGAGCGACTACCACCTTTTTTAAGAGAGAAAAGCGTCTTTTCTTTGGCAAGAGATATCGCTCCAATGAGGAAATAATCACCGAAATCAAAGTCTATTTTTAATAAAAATATAAATAGTTTTACAAGGGTGGAATCGAAAAATCAGAAAAGGCGTTGAAATTATTGTATCGTCGCGAAAGAAAATTATTTTGTAAGGCCCGAGACTTATTGACCGATGGGTTGTATTACCACAGGTCGATATAAATGATATCTAAATTATTTATATCATGTATGTATGTTTTATGTCGGTCAGATAGCTCAGCGGGCTGTGCGGCTGCCTCTCATTCGCTTCACTGTCGAATGGTTTAGTGGATGTGGGTCGAGCCCCAGCTCGGTGTACAGAAAACAAAAAGTCTAACGCAGCAGTTTAAAATTCTAGATGAATCTGCGGCTTAGACTAGGATATGCTGGGATCTGATCGGCCTATGGTGGAGCAGTACGGCAAGAGATAAGGGCACGGGCGTAACGCCTAAAAAACCGGATATATATATATATATATATATATATATATATATATATATATATATATATATATATATATATATGTATGTTTTATACGTTTGAGAAAATTAATAATTATTTAAAAAATTGCTTTTCAGGTCCGTTGTTGTTTCTCTGCGTATGCTTCCGAAGTTGCTGACATCTTTTCGTGGACTCGACATGCATCACGTAACTCACTGGGCCGATCGGCAGCACCACATGATGACGCATTTTTTTAGCAACTTAAAAGTTTATACTGCCAATCCCAGTAAGTCGCTGCCGATGTATACTCATCAGATGCAAGTACAAGTGAGGCTGCACTTCTTATCGGCTGTGTTTTCTCCAGTGGTATCTCCAAATAATTTTAAGTAAGTGTACATTAGTCATCGTCTTAGCATATTTAAGATAATAAGTTACAATAACAATACATTAAATTAAGCCATATTTGAAACTTAATTAGTTGACAGTGTCAACATATATCACCACCACAATTACAGCAGATACTATTTAATTAGAGCCAACAATGATAAGACCAGAAGTGGAAGCAGCACTCAAAAATGATCCTGGCAATAGGTGAAGACATATTTTACAGGATCTACCAAATCATATGACAAACATGTAAGTGGCCGGATGACTTGACTACCTCAGTTTATGTACCAATCCACAAAAAAGAATTAAAAGAAATTTGCAACAATTACCGAACCATTTTCCTTATACCTCATGCTAGCAAATTCATGCTGCGGATTATCAAGACTTAAGCCGTACTTGCTCCCTGAAATACCGAAAGAACAGGCAGGATTTATGCCAGGTAGGGATACCAGAGAACACATTTGGAATTTCAGACAGATTATTGAAAAATCAATGTAAGCACACACACGTGTGATTTATTGATTAAAGTAAAGCACTTGACTGTGTCAGATCGGACAAAATGTGGAATTATCTGGAGGAAATGAGTGATTCAAAACACACCTAGTACTATACGTAGAAGACTGAGGGTACATGGGGGGTATATACGTCCATGGGGGTAGTGTATACGAATAAAAGGTCCAATGTTGTTTTTTAACATTCTGTGAATTGTTCGAGTCGATACCTGTAAAAATTAATCACATTACCGTAAGGATGAATTTGGATTAGCTGCAAAATATTCCAGGATATCTATTTGTAAGTCTTTATTATCGATGTGGGTCCTTTTACTTATAAACTGACCAAATTGGAGACAGTTGTTCAACAAACGTTTTACAGTTTTATGATTTGGTCAAGGCTTCTCAGGATATCTCTCAGCAAAAACACGGCAAGTTCTGGATATTATTCTGTTACACTCACCGTAAATTCTAATTAAATTTAAAAAATCATCATTTGTATATCCTAAATGAGCCATTATTATTTTGTCAAGAAAGTTAGGCAAATTAATATTATAAGTGTCACCCAATGGTATAACAAGGTTACTATTAAACATTAGCAATAACTGATATTTTTGTTAGAATATTCCATAGGCTACTTTATAAATAAATTTTTTGTGACGAAAGATGTATAAAGTTAATTTATTTGAAAACTGCAAGAGATAGGTATAGCGAATACTAATACAGATCGATAGTGAAAAACATATTTTTCTAAAACAATGAATCACATTTCAAAAAAAGAAATTAGGCGAAAATTTAGGATGCCGGTTTTATGCCAATTTTGACAGCACCTTGATAATCAAAAAGGTAACTTTTCACTGTAAACGATAATGCTGTATGTGGGTAATTAGTTCCTAAGGAATTTAAACTTTTATTTAAATTACATTAGAGGATATTGAGCTTTATATACATGGTAGCAAAGTGTAATTTTTATATAAAAACCATTATAACTCAAAAACGGTTCACAATAGGTATAGGGAAGTATTAAAAAAATGTTTGGAATAACGTGAATATTTCTAAAATTAAAAATCTAAGTTATAAAGGAAGTAGAATGAGTGACTCTTCAAAACCCCTTTATTATAATTTACACGATTCAGTTACTTTTAGTTCTCGAGATAATTGTAATTTGCCGTTTATCTGCTGTACCCTGTATATGTCAAATATTAATAATAACATTTGGTTGAACTTATTTTCATCGAATTTTTTATCCGTATTTTGCTAAAAAAGACGTCCAAATTTTCCATTTCTATTCGCTACTCACGCTGCCCTAGTTTTTCCTCTCCCCTTCGTAATGACACATGAAGCGGATAAGAAAACTGAACTCGTTGGTATGGAACAACAGTATGGAACAACAATGCCTAGAAGAATAATCACCTCGAAAAGAAGGAGAGGAAGATATCAAAGATCGAAGAAATTGTCAGATGCAGATTTACATAATAGAAAGACCTAGAGATAATTGTTGAGTGACGGAATACAGTGGAAACACTGGAAATCTGTAGTAGTAGTACTAATATTAGGAATTGTACTTTATTTTTATTATATGACTTATCATTTACTTTTTAGGTTAACTACCGATCAAGTAGATATATTATGGGAATGTCTAGCTCACGACTCAGAATGTTCAGACGAACTATTCAGTTGGTTACTATCTCAGACGAAAACGACGGAGCTGCACGCGCTTAAGATGGAGGCACTGCGCAGACTATATATTCACCATCTACCAAGTTTAGCTCCGGAGAAGTTTAGTATGATTTGTCTTAGTTTATTTCAGCAATTATGTACTTTAAATAATGTATTAGTTAATGATTCTGAGAATAAAAAGGAAAATCAAAACGTTGGAATGGATCATATGTGGAAGATTGCTTTGAAAGCAAGTAATACAGGTATGTTATGAGTTTTTTTATTTTTATATTTTTTCTATTAATCTTTAGCACATCTTAATTCAAGTGGTCTTTAAGGGGCTTTAGAAGTCTTGCCAAAAATTGACTGACTACTAGGCACGGAAGTTTAGGGTAAGATACGAATCCACTGTTCCGCTAGCAAACGTGGATGGAAAAATCTTTCATGGTATTTTAACACTTCATCACTTTTTCTGGATGGTTTAACTAGTAAGAGGTAAATAAAGAGTCAAAAAGGTCGTCCCAAAACTATCCGGTTCGTTACTCTATAATGTTTTATAATTCATCCTCACAACTCATGGCATGCTTCGAAGCAATATCCATTAGACTTAAAAATATATTCGTAAAGTTTGATAATGACCTTTAGTTCCTTAGTCGGATTCGTGTGAGTCAACTTTATGAAGCGGTCCTCTAAACGCTACCCTTTAAAAGACATTAGTAGTTTACGAAACACGAAAAAGTCACATAGTGCGATGTTACAACTGTACGGAAACTGGCTGAGTTGTGTAACGTTGTTTTGCCAAAAATTGTTGCTCAAGATTCGATGAGCGATTATCGTGATAAAGAAACCAGTCGCAGTTTCTCCAAAAATAGGGCCACTTTCTTTACACTGTGTGACGGAAGATGACAGTTTTGGTAAGAATATTGTTTTACTGCGGTGTCATAGTCGTAAACCTACCGCTTTTAATCGGTAATGAACTTTTTAAGCATATTTTTCATTGTCTTTGTACCATTTCCAAGTTGTCCAGAGTAACTGCTAAAGGCGGGTTGACACGATCCAAGAATGCTTGGATTCCAACTTTGACCAAGTGAACTTGTACAAGTGTACTTGTACCAAGTTGGTTGCCATGGTTAAATAACTTGTATATCAAATAACCATTGTAAAGATAGCGGAAGTGATTGTGGTTCGATTTTTCTATACCGACGCCATTTTAATGTTACAATACCACACTACTTGGATCCAAGAAAGTTGGCCAGCATCCTACTTAACTTGGATAGAACCTGTTGAGACAAGTGTACTTGGATGAACAGGTGACACGATCAAAGTAACTTCCAAGTGTTGCGTGCGCAACGGCCAGATTTCCAAGTACACTTGGATCGTGTCAACCTGCCTTAAGAGAATGTTTTTATGTTGTCCGACATGGTAGGCAAATCGTTATCAGATCACATGGTTTTACAGCTAGTTAACCAACAAACCTCTGTGAACAGAACATGACTAGGCGAAAGATGTAAATGAAGAATCGGTATAGGATAGCTACATGGAATGTAACAACTTAATATGAGGCTGGTAAGATCAGAAATCTGCTTTTTGTAATGGACAAGCTAGATGTCGATATCGAGATATGGAGGCTTTGGATGATGGATAGGAAGGAGTAAGGTTATCAGGAGAAATAATTAACAATATTAGATACGTTAACAATACAGCCAGTCTCACAAAAAACTTAAAAGATTCGAAAAACCTAGTCAATGAAACAAGTTGCCGACGGGGCCTCAAAATTAACATTTCACAAATAAAGTGGATGGCGTTGGGAAGATGAATGTAAATCAGTTTGAGTTTTGGCTAGATGGGGAGAGGATAGAATGGTAAACCATTTTAAATACCTTGGCAACTGGTTGAATATGAATGGTGATTCTTATGTAGCGATTCTTCTTCTTAACATGCCATACACAAAAGTGCGTAGGCGACTATCTCATTACTAAAATTCTGTTCTTGGCGGCGTGACACAGCTCGCCTGTATTGTGTATTCTTGTCCATTCTTTAATATTCCTTAACCAGGATAATTGTTTGCGGCCGGCTCCTCTCCTACATTCGAACTTCCCGTGTAGGATTAACTGTGGTATTTCATATTTTGCACCTCTCAATATGTGCCCAAAGTAACCAATCTTGCGTTTTTTAATTAATTCAAAGAGTTCTCTTTCCACGCCGGCTCTCTTAAGGACGTCATCGTTTCGAACTCTATCCACCCAAGGTATGCGCATCATTCTTCTCAATGACCACATTTCAAATGCTTCAAGTTTGTTGATAGATGTTTTTTCAAAGTCCACGTTTCCAGGCTATAAAGCAAGATGGACCATATGTAGCACTTAACCATTCTGTAGCGTATTTCGAAATTTAGGTTTTGATTACATAGGAGCGGTCTGAATTTCACAAAAGCTTGTCTTGCCATTTGTATTCGGGTTTTTATCTCGTGTTATGGATCCGATTGGTCATTGATTGTGGTGCCAAGGTATTTAAAAGTTTTCACACGTTTTATACGATCGTCACCTATGCATATTATCGGGTTGTCTTTATGTAGGGATAAAAACCAAATTTAATTACCATGGAAGGCCTTTATGACGTGACAGGGTCCTTAGATGCTATTATTATACGGCTTCAAGACATGTACATCAAAAACCTGGATGTAAAATGCTGAACAAATTGGCCGCATTCAAATTGTGGTGCAGAATCCTAAAGATATCGTGGGTCTCTCACACCTCAAATGAAATGTTCTTTAAATAATGAATACAAACCGACTGTGTTACTTTTTATTTAAACATTATAAGGAGGAAGGAAACAAAATAATCCGGCCACATATTTAGACTACCTAAATACCATCTGTATGTAACTTGATTTGCACTTCGAACGTGCCGCTGGTAAATAGTCAAACTCCGTATGAAAAAAGACTTTATTTTGAATTAACACAATACATGAATATATGACCGCTAATAAGTATTATGTTTCGCGCGCATCCGCCGGTCTCGATTCTCATATCTTGTATGCTGTCGCTTTGAGACCCTTTTTATGACTTTTCTTAATCTTCACATATGTCATAATATATCTGCATATGCTGCTACAACTTAATTCGACTTAAAATATATGATGGCCATCTCTCTCAAGCTCTCATGGTTGCGTAGATCTCAAGGTGGAAGAATTATTTCGCAAAGTTTCGGTAAATTTTAAACATGACGACGGCCTACGTCTGAATACGCATACAGCACATAATGAAGAAGATGACTTCTTTTTAAGAGGTTCTTTAAAGAGCATTTAAAGTTTAAAATCAATCCAGCTTCCATAAGACGACGAGTAGGGCATGGATACAATTTAAGAATGTCTAAAATACTTAAAAACCAATGCTGATTAACGAGTTAACTGTTTGTGGATTATAAATTTTATTAAACTGGTCAATTTTAGTTATATATCCAGTGAAGTTTCTTATTATTATTGTAAAATTCGTTTTAATGTAGTTTTTAATTTAATAAAACAAATTGACAAAAAATTAATAGGCTTTTTAATTAGTATGAGGAATGGTCTATTATGTGCTTCTGGTTGCTTTGTTAGCACAGTATAATCCCAGTATAAGGACTCTAGATTTATTATTGAAATAAATCCACACTTCTATTGAAATATAAATGAAATTTGTATTTTTGCAGAAGTCAGTATGGCCGCAATACAATATATAAACAGCTATTACATGGGTTCCAATCTTCAACACGAAAACCAGTTTGTATGGCAATGTATGACACATCTGAAAGCAGCTTCGGAAGATTTGACAGCTGGAAATAATGGTACAGAGGAAGGTTCTCTGTTATGCATACAGAGAGCGTTGTTATTAATGAAAAGTCATATAGAGACATTTCGAAGAAGGTAAGAATTTTTATTATTACTGTGCTTGTTTAGCATTAGATTAGATTCAATTCTTTGGGTCAATGAGAACGATTAGATACAAGTTGCTAACATTTTGTTTCTGATGTGTAAAAAAAAATCAGTCAAAATATAGTCAAAAATAAAAAATCTTACATATAATTAGCTGTAAACTCCTGCAGAACTGTGTCTTCATGTACCCGGAAGTTAACTACTATTGCCCGATCGAAACTTTGATATCGTCATTATAACCATGATACTATGACTAACAAGATAGGATCTTCCCGTAGCACAAAATTGGTCGTGTTCGCGCATGCCGTCATTGGAGAGTAGAATTTGAATTCTTGTTAGAGTTAAATGGGATTTAGTGGCATTCTGTGATGAAATTACTAGACGAAAATAGGTTAAATAATTACAATAATCGTACACATAAGGATATCTCCAAACTATTTATTAAATATTATTTATTGATACATACAAAAACTGACATTTCAAACGTGCAACTCTCCAATGACGTCACGATTTATGCGCAATATCTTATCTTCTTAGTCATAGTATCATGATTACAACTTTAATAATTTCTGCCTCAGTCGTAGACAAACCGTCAGCAATAAATTTATTTCATAACAGTGTATCATAAGCAATGTCTGTTTTTATATTATCAAAAGATAATTTTTAGAACACTATAGACCCTAACTTTTAAAATGTTTGTCCTATTTGGTTGGGTTGCTGTTGCCGACGACCATCTTAACATTATTTTGTTTTTAATTTGACCATAAAAAAGATGAGCTTTTGGAAAGTGAAATATTATTATAAAGTAAATACAATTATTATTAATCGATTAAGTATGTGCAATGCCATATGTTTATTCTAAACACGACTTTCAAAAAATATTTAATGTAAAAACTCAATTTATTTTCAGTCATAATAGATAATACTACTGTTTTTTTTTAATTTCCACAGAATATATTACTAATATTATTAATTATAAAATAAACGCAAACTTGTGTCCTCATTTTCTCCGAATTCTAAAAGTGCGTATGTATTAATGTATTACATTTGGAATGTAGGCTTATCCGGTTAGTGGTAAATTGCAAAACATTCGTTTCTTTAAATGAATAAAATTAAATTCGAGCACTCTCAACCCTCTGACGTTAGGTGAGGCTTTCTTGTACATCTACAGAGGCCACAACGCCACCTAGTCATCCAAATCTGCCATCAACGTGATTGAAAATTCTTTATTCTTTTCAACGAACACGCATTTTTTTAGTTCTCATCATTTCTCCCCTTAAAAGACCTCTCTGACGACACGGGAGGCTTCCTTCTACACTTATACTTCTTGTACATCATCCTCTACATCTCCAGAGGCTACTTCTACGGCCTCAACGCCACATACCTAACCATCCAGCTATCCGCCATCTTTGATCTGAAATTTCCATATCTTCTCTATCGTACAGCTTCCTCAGAAGAGTTATTTTAAACTAACTACTTACGTGTGTAAACAATTTATAATACTACCCAACAGAATATTTAGTAACAATAAATCTACAGTTAATGTAGTTAATTGAAGCCCCTGTCATGTTCTCAGTTGATCCGTGGGCGTTTATTTTGTTACACCTAAATACCTTTGGTTGAATTGTCTTATAGGACGTTTGCTTTCAGCCATTTGAACGCACGTTTGTTCTGCTCCCAGTTTGACAACTTACACTCCTAGTCTTAAACCGATACGGGTTTATTGAATTTGACGAAATTTTACATCATTGATAATTTATATTTGTATTTTTCAAAACACAGTGACTGATCTTACAATCTGGTGCAAGATTCTTTACTCTTGATATTTTGCCTTTTGTAAGTCCCATAGTATTATATAAGTTCACAATCAATAAAATGTTTGTTCGTTTAACTGTGAATCAATTTTTAAGCTTCTCCAGTTGCGTTAGTCTCTCAAGACGTGTCCAGAGAAACAAATATTCGATAGATCCTCTGAAAATATATCTCGCAAGCAATATTGAGAGTAGTTGCATTACAAACGTGGCACTATTTTTCGATATATCAATTAAGTCATCTTCAATATGGTCTGAAATCGCAGATGTTTTTGCACAGTAAGCAGTTTCTGGGTAGGCAGCCAATTATTAATTGTATACTTGATTTAATAAGAATTTCTGCAATTGTATGTGTTTAACGATACTGTAACTTATCAGGAATGACGCTTCACAACCATTTGACCTACAAGATTAAAGTGACTGGTAGGCGTCGTCGATGAGGTGCGTTGTTGGCGCAAAAGTAGGGGAGAAATTCCAGACCACCGTTGAATATTTCTATTATAGTAGTATAAACTCGAATAGTAAACAGATTAGTGATTGTAACTCACCGTACTAATGTGATGAATTAACTATAGTATATAATCATAAAATGACCGTAGAATAAAGAACTTAAAGAAGAATAAAAGTCGAGAATAGCCGAAACTGCAGAAATGAATAAAGAGAGCAGAGAGAAATTACATAAGCAGATTTATTACTTAATCAAACAAATTTTTAAGTGCAAAAACAGATACAAATTGGTCTGATTACAAAAACCATCAAGCTAAGGTGAGACAAATGATAAGACAGAAAAAAAAATGAATCCTGGAATCAAAACTGTCGAAAATTAAATACGTACATAGGAGGAACTAGAAGTACAGAAAGCTGGAAACTTATTAAATCTCTTAGGACCAACGACAAGAAAAAAGATTTAATCTCACCAATTTCGTTAGAAACATGGGACATGTACTTCAGTAAACTGTTACAAGAAGACCGAATGGAATTCAAAATAAAAGAAAGTAACCAAAACATACGCGTTGAAGCATCTCCTATAAGAATCACGAAAAAGGAAGTAAGGGATATCTGTATTTCACTCAAAAACAAAAAAGCGCCCGGACCTGGCAATATACCCTCAGAACTGATAAAATATGGAACTGAAAAACTATATGAGCATTTGACAATACTCTTTCAAAACTGCATAAACAAAGTAGAGGTTCCAGCCGAATTTAAAACCTCAACCATTTCAACTTTACATAAAAAGGGAAACAAACAAAATTGCGACAATTACCGTGGAATAGCAGTTACTAGTACCATTAGTAAAATCTATGGGAAAATGATCAACAATAGAATAGAAAGAGAATACACTGATATGGAGGCAGAAGAACAGGCGGGTTTTAGAGCTGGTAGATCGACCATAGACCACCTTTTTTGTATCACCCAACTTATAGAAAGAAGGTTGCTGTAGATCAAGAAGTTCACTTTTTGTTTGTTGATCTAAAAAAGGCCTACGATAGCATCCCTCAAAATAAGTTATGGAACACTCGCAGACATACGAACATCAACTCAAATCTCATAACAGCAGTGGAAACGAATGTTTCCAAAGGTTTTGTAGTAGACAAAGGACTGAAGCAGGGATGCTGCTTAGCGCCGACACTTTTCAAAATATATCTGGAACAAGCATTAAAACTCTGGAAGCGGAAATGCAGCGGCATGGGTATACAATTAAACAATAACAACCTGTACACTCTATGTTTTGCTGATGATCAAATTGTGATTGCTAACGAATATGACGACCTAGAATACATGACTCGAAAATTAATCGAAGAATACAAAAAAATTGAGATTAGAAGTCAACATAGATAAAACAATGTACATGAACATCGGTGGTAAAGAACAAAATCTAGTTTTAAACGACGGACAACACATTAAGTACAACAATAAATATTCCTATTTAGGATTAGAAATCACAGACGACGGCAAATCAGATCAGGCTAAAAAAACGAAACACTCAGGGTAGAAGGGCCATATCTCAACTAAATAGTATTATCTGGGATCAACATATATCCAAAAAAAATAAACATCGAATATACAACACTATTATAAAGAGCATAGTAATGTATGGAAGTGACGTGTGGCAGTTAAAGGCAACTACTGAAAGAACACTACAAGCCACGGAAATGGACTACTGGAGACGGGCCGCAGGAAAATCAAAACTCGAAAGAATTAACAACGAACGTATACGAGAGGTTATGGGAGTCACACATACGATTGTCGAAGATATAAGAGTACAACAACTAAAGTGGTATGGACATGTGCAAAGAATGCCAGAACATCGTCTGCCCAAACAGATTATAGATTGGTCACCACATGGAAAGAGAAAAAGAGGCCGACCCAGAAAGAGCTGGAGAGAAGGAATAGACAGAGAGATCCGAGAGAGAGGTTTAGACGAAGATCTTTGGGAAGATAGAGATGCGTGGAGATTGGGCATCGGAAGACGTCGGAGGACGTTTTAAATCGATTATATACAATATATATATATATATATATATATATATATATATATATATATATATATATATATATATCAAACAAATATGGGAAAGTGAGCCAATATCAAAAGATTGGATATGAATAAAAATATGCCACATACACAAAAACGGAGACAAAGTACAGTGCGAATACTGTAGGGGAATAGAGCTGCTGGAAAAGTGCTACAAATTACCATGCATAAAAAGTAGGATGGGTGAGTGAATATGAAAACTTGAGACACATCAGTAATAGACTTCTTTCAAGAAAAACAAACTGGTAGTTACAAATATAAAAATACACTCTATGCATTCTTTGTTAATTTTGAGCAGCCATATGATAAAATAGAGCGAAATCAAATGTACCAATTGAGACCTTGGAATACCTAACAAGATGATTATACTTACCAGAATGACTTTAGGACAAACCTAGGATGAAATAGGATGGAAAGAATGTAGGTTTAACTTTTTGCAGTAAAACGGGGATTTAAACCGGAAGACAGCTTTCGCGGGTGACTCAACAATAATAGCAAAAAATTAACACGAAGATTACAGAAGATGGTAAAGACTGTATGAAATCAAAGCCTAGAATTGCTAAAGGAAATCGGAAATATGAATTGATCAGAAGAATAATGAAATAAAGATATATCTCAAAAAAAAAAAGAAAACAAGACATCTACAGGACGGATAAGAGCAACGGTTTCGTGCTCAAGCCGGAAGAACAAATTGAAAAACAAAGCATTGGAATGAGAAACGTGCAGAAAAATAGTAAAAGTAAAAGGGAAAAACTGTAAGCATCTGGTTATAATGTACTTTTTTTGTAAATCTAAAATTGTAATAAATGACCTTCAGTACTTTACAAATAAAAAAATAACTGACGAAACTACTGACAATGTTTAAGAAATTGAATCTGAAGTCAATATGCACATTCTTTTTCTTAAAGCTTTACAACTAATACAAAATCTAGTACTGGTAAATACGTTTGATCTAACGATCACACCTGATTTTGTTTACAATTTGGAATACATGTGTTGAAATTAAAATTCTTTGTAGATCTAATTTTTCAATAGTACATATTATAAAACGATATTTTTAATTTCTTTTTTCTTAGATATGCGTTCCATCTAAGGAAGTGGGCGTTAGAAGGAAAAGGTATTGGGAGTCATTCCGCCTCATTAGGAGATAGACCCAGTGCCCCTATTAGATTAGTTGTTCAATCTGGAAGTTCTACCGAACGATGTTTTTTGGATTTATTTAACACTGATTATATAGCTGAGTTAAGGGCAGAAATTGTCAAATGGTGTGAAGGACTTCAACAAGTAAGTAATTTTGCTTTGTTTCGATATGTAATTAGATAAAATGAAAATGGAAAATTGTTCATAATTCTTAATTTGTGAGTTATAGTGATGTGTGGCTATTAAACGATATTGCTAAAACAGAAGTACGCATGCGCCAAACTCCGCAAATTCCGCATTATCTGTCAAGAGATTTCTAACCAACTACAGTATTCCAATATTACGCCATCCGCCTTACTTTCCGGATCTTGCACCATGCGACTTCTATTTGTTTCCTAATGTGCAGTTTACGTCGAAGTTAATACGACTTAAGTCGGTTAAAGCTACGGAAGAGAAAACGACACGCGTCATGAGGGAGCTGACAGAAGACTTTCGGTACTGTTTCGAACAATAAACATTGAACGTTGTAGGTGTGTATGGAAGGGGATAATAAAATTAGGACTCACAATAAAATGTTTTACTGTGTCATTTTACTGTTTTACTTGTTTAATAGCCACATCTAGGATATGGAGTAATGCCTATCTGTTCTATAAAAACCGTACATATATTTTCAATATTATCTTTTATAAATATAATTGCTACTATATTTCCACCATGCTATATAACATGTGCTGGTATTACTTTGCGATGGTTTAGTTTGAATAATGCTTTTCAACGATACACTTTTCGGAGTCAAAACAATTACCATCACATATCTGCTATTATTAGTAAGAGTTCAGAGACTGAAAACATTTCCATAAGTGATTATTTGAAACTTTTAATTAGCCATGTCTTAGGATACTATTGTTTTTCTTGTACATCCATGAATCTGCAATTTCTTCAAAAAACTTCACTCACAACAGAATTTTATCTTTTTCTAGCAGACTTGTTTTTTGCAATATTTTTCGGCAATAGGTTGTGAATTTTTTCAGTTGATCTAACTCAACAACTCAAGCGTTGTAAAAACTTGGTCTTAAGACACTGTCATATGCCGCTTTAAAATCGACAAAAATATGGTACATATCTATGTTAAACTCTTGCGCTTTTTCGAGGTCCTAGTGTAAAGATCTGGTTGATGGTTGAATGTCCACGCCTGAATCCTGCCTGATATTCTCCTAGAAACGTTTCGGTATAACGCTTCAATCTCTCGTGCAAAATGTTTGAAAATATCTTGTATGCTGTATTTAGGAGAGTTATTCCGCGGTAATTATTGCATTCCAGTTGGTTTCCCTTTTTGAGTAACGGGCAAATTAAGCCTAAGCTCCATTCTTCAGGCATTTGCTCCTCAGACCAACTTTTACCTCAGACCTCAGTCCTTTCAGGACTACTAAGTATGTCGGAAATACATTGTTGAAAACTATCTACATCTGATGGTTTAATCCATGGTTTTGATTTGTTCTTCTTTTTAATCATCTTTATCTCTCCTTCATTAAGCTTATTTCTATTTTACCTCGTACCATTCTATGATCGCTACTGATAACAAATCTGTTTAGTATACATACATACATTGTATAATTAATACTGCATAAATAGGGAAAAAAATAAAAACATCAATGTCATCCAAGCTGAAGCCGAAACTTTTATTTTCCTTGTCTATCTGGTATTATTTCCGTAAAAGATTGTAAGAATGACTTGTCTCATGTAAACAAAACAGCCTTTGATTAGCTAGATGATGCTTAATTAGAAAGAAGTATAAACCTCTATTTTATTTCACTACATTTTCTGTTTCAGATGAAGGGGGATTCCCAAGAAAATAGAACAAAATCTGGTGAAACATGGATCAGGATAATCACTCAAGGTCAAGAAGTTACAATTGACTGCGATGAAAAAACTTTAGCAGAAATGGGATTTAAGGATAACCAGGTACTATATCTTAAGGCATACGAAATTGGTTAAAAAATATTTACATTCATATTATTTATTTTTAGATCGTTTATATATCGATAGGCATGTCAAGGAATATGAAAAAACGGGAGTTTATGGATGCACCATCTTTACACCCGCCTCCTCCTCGGGAATGTTTACCAACGTTACTTCTACTACAACCAAATTACTTCGAGCAGCTATTTTCTTTAATGCACACACTTAGTTCGATGAAAATTCAAATTAAAGGAGGGGTAAGTTGGTATTTTCTGAAAATATGTACAATAGTCATTAACAAATTTATTATCATAACTATTTAGTGCCAATTACCACATACGAGAGCCCAAGTTCTCAGCAGGAGAGTATGGGATATTCTTAGCTTATTACCAACTAGTCCCAAACTTCTTCGTGGTTTCAAATACTTGGATATCCCTCTTCCAGAATTATTAGATCCTTCCAGTGCTCAAAAATTAATGTATTCCTTGTACATTGTCGAATCTTTAAGCGCCAAAATGTACCGAGGGAAATATGCCGATGAAGGGGATGGAGACGAAGAATCGTGGACTAGAAAGTTTGTCAAGCATGGGGGATTAAGCCACCTGTTCGATATTTTTATGTCTGGTGAGTATCTTTATTCGTTTAGATTTAGTAAATTTCATATAATTTATGAAGATAAATAGAAATACACATACAATAGTTAACAGGCATTAAGATGTTTTAAAGATAAAAGATGTTTGTGCATAGTTAGCAAGGTAGTGTCATGGCTCTATGATACAACCTCACGGGCCGTCACTGGCCTAATTTAATTAGGCTTTAATACTTTTAGAAAGTAACAATATTATGTTCTGCTTCGGTATGAATCATTTTCAAAGAAAATACACTTATTCTGTAGTATTTGTAACATCTTGAATTAATTATAAATGTAATTTCAGGTATTCTTCAAAGAGAAGGAGGAGATTGTTCGGACTGGCAACAAGACTGTCTCGCATCTCTCTTAAAAATCTTGTGCCATTTAGGAGTCGAATCTGTACACCAAGAAAATATTAAGCCCCGTAATGAAAAAATAATAATTCCCGATTTGAATGCTTGTTTTTTAGCCTTAATGGACAAAAAGTCTATGATGGCGCAGATTACTAGTATTTTAGAAGAAGCATCGAGACCCAACGATGTGAACCGTTATAAAACTGGTTTTTGGGGTAGAGCGCAAGTAGTTCATTACGCTCTGGCTTTGTTGGTGTCGTGGTTGCATTGCTGCGAGGAAGCTAGAGTTGATTTGTTTCAGTCTACCAATTTTTCCGAATGGTTGCAGAGATTGGTAAGTTTTTTGTTTAAATATCAGATACTACACAACAAACCCATATCAATCATAATATTTATCACAATTATATACTGTAAATATGATATAAAACCTATGGGAATAAATATTATATCGAAAGCACATAATATACCATATATGATATCGAAATCAATAGGAAACTCTGAGCATGACATAAACTACTATCTTAGCAGGCTACCTAGAAAGTCGAGTTCGTTATTTATGGCCCCAATAGTCATCTGATGTGAAAGAATGCATACACAAATTAAAAAATTCCTCATGTTGGCTCCTATGGTTTTAACAGTAAAATTATTTAGGCATCTCTAGATATAATTATTGAACCACTCACAATAATATTTAACAAATGTATTAACGAGGGTTACTGGCCTGATGTATTCAAATATCAAAAGTTATTCCACTTCATAAAAAAGGAAATAAAAATGCTCCAGACAATTACAGAT
This sequence comes from Diabrotica balteata, assembly GCA_918026665.1. NCBI lineage: Eukaryota > Metazoa > Arthropoda > Insecta > Coleoptera > Chrysomelidae > Diabrotica > Diabrotica balteata. The sequence goes on from OU898280.1 coordinate 24,457,061, forward strand.
CTATTACCATAGACCAATAATAAGTCAAATTTTTGAAATCTTAATTAAAGATCGTATAACAAATTATTTAGTTAAAAATCAATTATATCTAGCTCTCAATTTGATTCTAGAAAAAAATACTCAACAACTGAAGCTTTATTAGAAGTAATAGAACATATTATTCATGGTCTTGATGCAGGTGAACCTACTAATGGATTAATGTGTGACCTTACAAAAGCTTTTGATTGCGTGGATATTCAAACACTATTGATAAAATTGGAGTACTATGGAATAAGGGGTACCATACACGACTTTTTAAAATCATATCTTACAGGAAGAACACATATTGTTGCATTTAATAATCAAGAATCTAATCCTCTACCAGTTTCAACCGGAGTACCACAAGGATCAGTTTTGGGATCTCTGCTATTCTTGATATATATAAATGATTTACCAAGTGCGTTGAAAAACACCAACTGTGTTCTTTTTGCAGATGACACAACCTTATTATGTAGAGGTAAAACTGATTACAGTCAGGAAATATTAGAAAAATCTAAATCCTGGTTTAACTGTAACAAACTTAAGTTAAAAGAGCAGAAAACCCAGACAATAGTATTTAGTTCCTATAGATGGGTTAAACCAACTGAACCAGTAAAGTTACTAGGTGTTACTATAGATACAAGATTAAACTGGTGTGCGACCATATTGAAGGATTGTGTAAGAAGCTCGCCTCACAGATTTTTGTCATGCGCAGATTAGCTACTTCAGAGAGTCGAGATATTCTTAGGTCAGTTTATTTTGGAATCGTTCATAGTATCCTGACATCTTGCATAATTCTTTGGGAAAACTCGTCCTATGCATATAAAATTTTCACTTTTCAAAAAGCAGCAATCCGAATTATTGACTCCGCAGAATATCTCGCCAGCTGCAAACCCTTGTTTAAAAAGAATGGCATTCTTCCTTTATGTTCAATATATATTTGAAAGTTTGTTAACTGTTCATAATAATGTACAAGATGTAAAAACATATGCTGATCAGCATCAGTACAATACAAGAAACAAAAGTCATATCATTATACCATATTCCAGATTGTGTGTTACACTACTTACTACACTAGATTATAATCTCTGTAATTGTTTTTTTAAACCTAAACAAAAATATTGATATAAAGAAGCATTGGCTGATGCACCAGTAAACGATGTACTATTCTCAGCACTATGCATTTTTCCATGATATTTGTGACACAAGAGTGAAAGCTGAAAATATTATAATCTGTTGTGTATCTGGAAGAAACGTATAACGTTGCGCACTCGACATTTGTAAAGTGCCGAAAAGGCATGTGCCCTCAATACTGTTTTTAAGTTACTTAGAATTCAAATTTCTTTATATTTGAGGAGGTCATTTCTAAAAGTGTAAGGAATTGAAAAATGAAAAAAAAAATATCTTTAATTTTTTATTTTTTCAAAAGTCTACTAGTACCTTAATCGACGTACCGCCTTATTTTTAGGTTTTGGAAGATCCAGAGCCAGCGGTAAGGCGTGAAGTATGTTCAGCTATATACCGATTGTGTTTAGGAGTGTCATCTAATCGCGAACCCATTGAAAATAGTTTAATAGCTCCTATGTTATCCCAATTATTAATGTATATGGAAAAAGCAGAGGGTATGAGACCACAGAAATTAGAAGTAAGTTCCAAACGTAAAGTGTGTAAAGTATTTATTGATTTTTTCAAATTTCAATTAATTCGTATTGTTATATGTCGATGTTTTTAAATTATATATTTTAGGCTTTGCAAGCTCCCGAAGAAGGAAAAGAACCTTACGGCCCTGCTTGCCGTGACTACTTCTGGCTGGTATCCAGACTAGTAGACAGCTTGCCGGACGAGTTGGTAAAAGACAGTCTCGATGATCCTCAAAATTGTGTCGTGGACATCAATGGATTAACGGAGAAAATAGCAAAGGCCATTATAGCTAGAGATTATCTCGAAGCAAGGCACCATACAGTGGACGATGATGGATTAATAGGATTGTTGAATTTGGTTACAAATTTATTGAAACACAAGCCTGCCTTTCAGACTAGTAAAATTGGACAAGAAGTATTGTGTGAGGTAAGTGACTGTTACTGTAGATATTATACTAAATAAATATATATATATATATATATATATATATATATATATATATATATATATATATATATATATATATATATATATATATATATCGAGAAAAGGAGTACGATCGTCAATCCAATATAAATCCAAACAAGGATCACTCGAAGAGTGGTGAAAGAGGGTGGCTACTTCATCTATTTATTGAAGACATTTCGCTTTCTAATCAGAAAGCATCATCAGCTCATCTAAAAAGAATAGTATGAAAAACCAAACATCCATAGAAAGGTTATTACAAGTATGTTGTCAAAAAGACATGTAGTAGTCAATGATATTAAACGTGTAAAAAAGCTTACGACAACGGACATTCTGAGCTCATGTTGTATAAACAATTAATTGAAACTAGATACAGTTTACAAATTAACAAAGTTTGTTAAAGTGTTTGTCGGTTAATCTGCTGATGTTTGGTTCGGTCTTTGTTAGTCATCACATTCTTCTTTTTGTACTTTTGGGAAGCGATCAGAGACTTAGTGGGGGTTACGATAGTTTTTTTAATACAATTCTATTTATCTTCTATACTGACCGGTTGATTAGATCTTGCTGTGATATCCTCATTTAATTTTTCTGTGACTTTTAGTTTGTTAGGTTGTTTTAAGCTGAATATATCAATTTTCTGTGGATTTTCAATGGATTTTCTTTTAATTTTCTAAAAGCGAGTTGACACAATTAAAGAATGCTTGGATTCCAACTTGGACCAAGTAGACTTGTACAAGTGTACTTGTACCAAGTTGGTTGCCACGGTTAAATGACTTGGATGTCAAATAACCATTATAAAGATGGCGGAAGTGATTGTAGATGGTGTTGCTGATATGTTGATACATGAGCTTGAAATCAAGAATAAAGGATTAAGACAAAAATGTCGCACTTCTAGCATCCTTATTTTTATATTACCTTATCCATACATTCCGTACTACTTCTTCAGCTTCATGTAACTCATTAATCTAACACTTTTTCTTTTAGACCATCTTCCTTTTGTGTTTACGTCTCGATTTTTCGACACCGACCCCATTTTAATTTTACAATACTACACTACTTGGATCCAAGGAAGTTGGCCGGCGTCCTACTTAACTTGGATAGAACCTGTTGATACAAGTGTACTTGGATGAACAGGTGACATGATCAAAGTAGCTACCAAGTGTTGCGCGTGCAACGTCCAAGCAGACTTTTAACCAAGTACACTTGGATCGTGTCAACCCGCATTTGAGCTTAAATTTCAATTTTTCTACTACGGGATTGTGATCAGATCCGATATCTGTTTTTACTCCTTGCAATCCATTTCTGTATCTCCGATTAATCAATAAAAAATCAATTTGATTTCTTACGATTTTGCCATTTGTATGTTGTGGAGACTGCCAGGTGTAGAGTCTCCGAGGTGGCATTTTGTACCAGGTATTCGTAATGACTAATTTTTCTTCTTGACAGAACTGAATTAGCATATCACCTCTCTCGTTTCGATCTCCCAAACCAAAGTCACTCACGACATCTTTAACTAGGATTCTAAGTTACATAGTAGTTTCTATTGTCATTCCCTGTATTATCACATTATTTTCTTTTCTTATTCTATCCAGCTTTTCAAGGCGTCCTTTTGTATCATTCAGATCCTTTTTGATTTGTTCATTTTCTTTCCGGATTTTATTATTCTCTTGATTTAGTTCTGCTCCTTTACATAAATTTGTAATTGTTGTAACTCTATTCTTAAATTTTTTATCATATTTAGTTTTTGATCTATTTTGTTTTCATTTCTGTGACTTATAACTGGACTTCTTTGAACTTTTTTACTGGGATTAAATAGCAGATCCTCTTCTTCTCCATTTCTTTTCTGATTGTCATCGGATGTATTATCATCTGAATTCATATTTCTACTGCTACTATTCGCTTGATCCGTTTAAGAAAGAAATTTTTACGTTCGCGTTTGAATTACCTTGTATATTAAATAATATTTTATCCGCAAAATGTTTCATCAAAATAGAAAATGTTTGTACTAAACAAAATGTTTGCAATTATATTATTTATAAAGATACAGGGTGTCTAATCAGACACTGTTTGAAAATAAAATTGGTGACATCCCGTAAAACGCTTGGTATAAAGTAGCATAATCTTATGGAGATGACTCAATAGTTGTTTTACCGAAATCCGTATTAATAGACAGAGCATTATATTGAAAATAAGAAAGTTTTAGCCAACTTGGTATAACAGATTAAACAGATTCTGCAATGAACTATTAATTCGTTTATTAAATAATAATAACATTTTTTCTTTTTGTCGAAACAAAAATATTTTTTTCTAAGGGGTAAACGTCAAATTTTACTAGCCTATAAAAAACCATTAAACATGAGTCACTTGCTACAATTGTGATTCGTTACTATAAGTTCGATATTTGAATTTTTGCTGACACCTGTTTAAGTTTTTATAGTTGTCTCCATTTTCAGTTTTATGATCGATAGTTTTTGAGGCATTTATATGTAATTAGATATTTATTAATGTATTTTTTGCCCAACAGGTCTTTGATTTTCTGTTTGCGCTGCCGAGCCCAAAGCTTAGACACGTACCTAAATGCAAGTCACCGAGATCAAGAACCGCCGCTTTCGATTTGTTGGTTGAATTAGTGAAGGGATCTCCAGAAAATTATGCTTTATTGCATGAGAAATTATTAAAGCAGCATCAACCTGGACCGAATTCTCCCTATCCGTGGGATTACTGGCCTCATGAAGATGGAAGATCGGAATGTGGCTATGTTGGTAGGTCTACTATGTATCACTAGTTATTATTTCATTTCAATGTTACCTTTCCATTAAATTATTTAAAATATTACTATTAAAATATTGCATTCATAAATTAAAAAGTCCTGCAAACAAAGCGAGAATTACGCCTCTTAACTCGAAATTTAATTACATTGTCCCGTTATCACTTCAAAAGCATAGACTTCGGAGGGATCTGGGCATCGAGCAAAAAGACAAAAGAGGGAATGTAAAGGTAGTGAGGGCAAAAATATTGTTAGACAGGAAGTGCCATCTTGAGAAGGTACATTAAACAAGGAAAGAGAGTCTTTCCTTGTTTAAGAAATCAAATTTAGTTGGGTTATGTTATTGTTTGTCCCAACTGTCACATGAAATCTTATTTATATTGAAGTTTTTTAAGAATTGCGTCACACTTTAGACTGTTATCTTAATATTTATTTAAAGTTTCTCGTCTAAGACCCATTCTGAAAACTATTTTATAGCTACTGTTAATAAGTGTCGGAAAATTTAAATTTGGCGCATTCGCATTTCCGGATATGTCCGCCATCAGAGGCCACTTTTTTGGTCTCCTTTTCATAACGATTAGATTCCCTCTTTTGTCTTTTTGCTCGATGAATCTGGGACAAGAGATGAATGCACTTTAATGGTGGCCTCTAAATTTTGTAATTATATTTAGGAAAATTATTTTAAAAACTAACCCGCGAGAAAAATTATGAAAAATTATACAATGTATTTTTTAATTAATTTAGAGTACTATTTTTTATGTAGACAATGTCAATAATAGGCCACAGTTTTAAAAAGTTATTCAGTCAGTTATTTTTTTTATTAATTAGCGCTTGATTATAGCTTTCAATGATGTTATACCGAGGCTGTACATTGTTTCTTTGGGCATTATTTGTTTCTACGATTGTTAGTTGCTATCCTTGGAGGCTTAGGTAATTTCTTACAATAAAACACAGTTTGGTAGTAGAAAGGTTCAAGCAAAAGAGTCTAAGGACGAGTGGGGAGCATAGCCACTTGAAGGGGGCTCCCAGGGTATAGGAGACCCTATGTGGGCTCCGGAGCAAGACTACGGAGCCTTGGCTTGAAAAATGCAGCCTTTTTATACATCGTATCGATATGTGAATTTTTAAGTCAGTTGATGAATCGTACATTATATAGAAGATAAAAGGCGGGGCGATGCCCAGTTACAGTAGTAACAAATAGTCGATGCACCAGAACTTAATTAGGAATTACTTAAAATATATATTTATGTTATATAAACAAGGAAGCGTTCATTCTGTTAAACATGACTGAAAATACTTAAAATATAAAACAGAATCACTGTTAAAAAATGTATCCAATCCTAGTAAAGAGCTTTTAGTTTTTGCTATACGCTGTTTTTAAGAAATAATATCAACTGAATATAAACTGCTCTGTTCCTCTAATTAGATCTTATTATTTTCTAGGCTTAACAAACTTAGGAGCTACTTGTTACATGGCTTCTTGTATGCAACACCTCTACATGATGCCTCAAACTAGAGCATCTATCTTGGCTGCTGATACGGATCAAGCGAAACACGAACCCACTCTTAAAGAATTACAAAGAATGTTTGCTTATTTATTGGAGAGTGAAAGAAAGGCTTACAATCCTAGGAGCTTCTGTAAAGTGTATTCCATGGATCACCAACCGCTTAATACAGCTGAACAGAAGGATATGGCGGAATTCTTTATAGATTTGGTACGTCTATTATTTTCTATTTAATTAAAAATGCTTGTTGTAATTCTACCTTTTACGTTTTATTTAATTAATCTTTGTTTAATTCCCAAATACTCATCTTTGTTGGTGATATTTATAAGGGAGAGTTGGTAAAAAAGTCTATATCTTAATTATATCTTGCATAGGTTTTTATAGTGATGACTTGAGTCATGACTCAACTTTTATAGAGGTGTGTTAGTGTAAAAGAATCTCATTTTACCATCCGGCTCGAAGGACCACAATGAATTGGTAACAATAGATCTGAATACATGTACGTTAAGCGTTAATACGACGTACTAGTTATTTCACCTCATGTAGTTTGTAGTTTTATATCTAGTTGGACTGATCTAGTGTGCTTTATGAAAACTTTTATTGGATCTGCAGCAAATTTACTGTAGTAAACACTAACTTTATATTGTAAATAAACATATTCTAAAGAGTTACATTTTCTTTAATATTTAGAAAGAGATTCTTTTAAACTTTACATTCATTTTGATAAAAAAGATTGTTTTGCCTACGTTTTCTTACATATATTATTGGCGACAAAGATGCATATTTACCATTATCGTATCACTTTAGTCTTTCTAGAATTGTTTTATTTTTTTCTCCCCGTTATATTAATAGAATTCTATAATATGCTTCCTATTTTAATTTAATCTTTATTCACTGAGTTATTTTGTTTTATTTTTCTCTTTATATCGACACCTAATATGAAAAACATTGTAACTCTCTTTTGATTGGTTTAGAGGAGAGCGATTTAAAAAAAATTCCACATTTTATTTTTTTACTTCGCCAGTTTTAATATTTGTTGTAGTTTTCTTAATCCATATTTTATTATGCCTCAAGAATTTATAAGAAAAGTCATCTGATCTATGCGAAATCGATTGGAAAGTGTAATTAGGAGTAGGGGTGATTATATCAAATACTGAAAAATAAAGAAATCCATTTTGTAATTGATGATTTCTCTGTTCATAACGTCTTTCTTGCGTTAGTTCCTATGATGAATATTTAGGAAACTCTGTCCGTATTACATATTGTTCTTATAATGCGTCTTCCAAATATTACAATAGCATTTTCTGTAAGTTTAATAATAAAGCTATTGTTTGCACATGACATCTTTTCGTTTTCATACATCTTACATTGAAACAATAGGTGCAATCTCAAATATCGCTTTGGAGTCAATTATTTTGCACTCAAGTGTAGTAATACGAGGAATTGTTTTGGGAGTTTTAAATTTCTTGTTGCTTGAAACCTTTTTTGACCTTAATAACTATAACTACATTTTACTATTTATAGGTTAGTAAGTTGGAAGAAATGACTCCCCCTCTAAAGGAAGTGATAAAAAAATTATTCTGCGGTGTTATAAGCAATAATGTCGTCTCTTTGGACTGTGATCATGTTAGCAGAACCTTAGAAGAATTCTACACTGTCAGATGTCAAGTAGCCGACATGCGTAATCTCTACGAATCTCTGGATGAAGTTACGGTAAAGGACACTTTAGAAGGAGACAATATGTACACTTGTTCTCAATGCGGGAAGAAAGTTCGAGCTGAAAAACGAGCTTGTTTTAAAAAATTACCTCATATTTTATGTTTTAATACGATGAGGTATACTTTTAACATGTTGACGATGCTCAAAGAAAAAGTTAATACCCATTTTTCGTTTCCTTTGAGACTGAACATGGCGGGGTATGTAGAGAAGCAACTGATGCCACAGCAATATCAAGAGGAGAAGCAAAAAAATACTGAGAACGAGAATGTTGAAGATGAGCAGTATGAATATGATCTTATCGGAGTTACTGTACATACAGGTAAGTTTAAATTATAAAATTATTAAAGTAAGGTGTTTAATTATTTAGTACCTGGTGCGGATGTAACACAAGTAAGTGAGAGCCTACTCAAAACTTTATCTTTGCGTCCACTGCTAGACATAGCCTCCCTCATTGTTGTCCATTGTGCTATATCTTGAGCACTTTTCATCCAATTTCTTGACATTTTCTTGAGATCGTCAGTCCAACGAGTAGGTCTTCCTCTACTTCTTTTGTCTAACCTTGGCCTCCACTCAAGCAATCTCTCCGTCAACCTTTCATCAATGATTAGGGTGACGTGTCCGGCCCAGTTCCATTTCAGTGTGGCAATTCGGAAAATTACATCGGTAATTCCTGTTCTTCGTCTTAAGTTTTCAATTCTAACTACGTCACGAAGCGATATTCTCAGCATTGACCTTTCTATTTTCGTCTGAGCTATTGGCAGTGTTTTAGAAGTTGTAGCTGTCAATGTTAAAGTTTCGGCAACATAGGTCATCACAGACAATACACATTGGTCAAGTGTTTTATGTTTTAAAGAAATTGGTATATCTCTTTTAAATATGTCTTTAAGTTTTCCATAGGCTGCCCATCCTAGGTTTATTCTTCATAGTTCGCATGTTTGGTTGTCTTGTGATCTTTATTTCGTGTTCAAGGTAGATGTATTTTTCCACCAGTTCTACGTCGTGTTCTCCAATATTGATATTTCCGCTGGGTACTAGGTTTATCATGAATTTTGTTTTGGAGATGTTTATTTTAAGACCCACACTGACACCCACTAACTGAAGTTCATGTAGCATTATACATACCTCCTCCTTGGGGTTGTCCGAGAACTAAACTATGTCGTCTGCGAATTTCAAATTTGGTAATCTTCTACCGTCAATGTTCAGGCCTAAGTTTTTTACAAGCATCTTCTAGTACTGCGGTAAACAGTTTATGCGATAAGGAATCACCCTGTCGGACTCGTCTGCGGATTGGGATATGATTCGTTTTTTTATGTAGTTTCACCGACATAGAGGTCTTGTGTGTATTGTAAATTAACATTGTATATCGGTAGTCAATGCGGCATGCTTGTAGTTTTTCCAGGATTTTGTCAAATTTTCCCGTTTTAATGCTCTGTAGGTGATCATTTTTTCTAAATCCGGTACGAAATCCTCAAGACGATTCGTTACTATTTTTGTAAGGAGTTTGTATAGATGACTAAGAAGACTTATAGGTCTGTAGTTTTCTAATTCATGGGGATCTCCTTTTTTGTACAATAGCATTACCTCAGCATTGTGCCATTTGTCGGGTATATTACTGTCCCAAAGGCACATGTTAAAAAGGTTTTTTATTTTCTTAAGTAGGCAAGTGCCTTCGATTTTGATTGCATCAGTAACTACACAATCCTCGCCTGGAGATTTGTTATTCTTACCTTTTCTTAGGGCTAGTTTTATTTCGCCTATTGTGATTTCCGATGGTAGTTCTGATCCTTGGGTTGACAATGCCCTTTTTCTTTGTTAATATTTCTGGTCTTCTCTGTTGGTTGTAAGATGACCATTTGTATCTTTAATATTTATTATCTGCCTTGTCTCCGTTCTTAGTCTTTTTCGCAATAATAAAATCCACAAGGAATCTACGTTACTGTAGTTGGCTGTATACCATATATTAAAAAAATATATATTAAAACTCCTTTATAAAAGGTATATATTTAAAAACCCAATCGGGCTATGTTATACAAAACGTTTTCGGGATCCATATTCCATCATCAGTGTCTAGGTATACATGAATGTAGCCACTAAATATGTGGGTAAAAACCCGTTAAAAATTACTTGAATACAATTAGTTTACATTATTTGTAATTTATTAATAGGATGTTAAAGTTACCGTTAGATTTGGTAACATGGCGACATATGACTCCACGTGAAGTTGCTGGTCCTGAGCCGGTGTGTTTACGAGGACTTTATTCTAGAGTTGCTTCCATAAGACGCTAGAAGACCTAGAATATGGTTTCCGAAAACGTTTTGTATAACATAGCCCGATAGGGTTTTTAAATATATACCTTTTATAAAGGATTATTAATAATTTTTTTTCTCAATACTTTCATACTTCTATTGTTCTCAATGGTATGTTCGATTTGTTCTTGGATGTATTTTCTTTGATATGTCTTTATTTAATTTTTGCAGTTCGTCGACTTTAGTTTCCCTCTCGCTTATCATTTCTCTTCTTTTATGCATTAGTTGCCTGGTATTTTGGCTAATCTTCTCTTCTTTTTGAGTTCTAGGACAGAATTTGTTTTGACCTTCCAGTAAGGCTTCTGTTAATTTATTATTTAAGTCGTTTATATTATTTTCTGTTTCAGCACCACTAAGTATGTCGTAAAAACATTGCTGAAAATTATCTACATCTGATGGTTTCATCCATGGTTTTGATTTTTTCTTCTTTTTAATCATCTTATACCTCTCCTTCTTTAAGCTTATTTCTATTTTACCTCGTATTATTCTATGATCGCTATTGGTAACAAATCTGTTTAGAACCGTGATGTTTTTAACGGCGTGTTTTTTGTCCGTGATAATAAAATCTATTTCGTTTTGAGTTTTTTCATTAGGACTTTGCCATGTCCATCTTCTCTGTGGTTTCTTTTTAAAAAAATCTGTTCATTTGGAATAGTTCATGTTGCAGCATGAAAATTATTTCGGCACGTTCATTTCTACCATCCAAGCCAAAGTTTCCCAGTGGTGTTTCTGTAGGGTTGGATTTCATTTCTGTTTTGACGTTAAAATCACCACATATAAAATTAAAATGTTCTTGATGGTCTTTAAGAGACTGATCATAGAATAGACCCACTTCTTCTTCATCATGGTCTCTTGTTGGTGCATAAACCTGTAATATTTTCATATTATACCTTGTGGAAATCACTCTTGTGGAAAATGTCTTTAGCGATACTATACTTATTTGGAGACGTTTGTGTATAATGAAGCCGGTTCCTCCCAAGGAATTATTGTCGTCACCTACGTGGTAACAACTATGTCCTGATTTATGTTACGTTTCTATTCACTACTTGACTTCTTTTATTTTTCGGCTTTTTCACAGCTTCAAAACAAACTTTTCTTTGATTTTGCTTTGTGTTTCTCCTTTTTTTTTTCAAATATTTGTTATTTCACTACTTAAGTCATCTCCACAGGTTTGCATTTTTCTAGTTCTCGTGTAACAACATTTATCATCTCCACGTGTAACTGTTTCATCCTATTTATTAGGATTTAAATGTTACTTATTTATTTAATATATTCGAATTGTGTCTGTTTTTAATGTTATTAAAACGCGTTTTCAAAATCTATGAAGCTGTTCACAAAATTATTTATAATTGGTGATTTAAAAAACTGATGACTTTAAAAAATCATCAGGTTAATAGAACAAATCGCTGAAACTTTAATAGTATATTATGCAACTAGCATTTAATGATGGTCATTATGATGCGAGTATCGGGGATACGACATAAACCGCATAGGCAATTAAATGCTAGTAGTATACATGATTTTTTCTACGATTATTTACAACCAAAAATGTATTCAAATTGATTTGGTTTGTAACACAAATAAATTAAGTAGTTATATCTTCTTCCTTCTTCTATGTAGGCTTGTTTCTTCTTCAATATTAACCTCCTAAATTGTTTAAATTATCGCACCATCTTTTTCTTGGTCTGCCAATACTTCTTCGTCTATTTGGTGACTTATCTCGTGCTATTTGTACTATCATATCCTCTGTCAGTCTGCTAATGTGTTCGTTCCACTTCTGTTTCCGTTTATGTCTTCTATATTGCATGCTCTTCTTATGTTTTCGCTTCTCTCCCTATCCAACAGACTTTTCCCTGATATTCGTCGAAGTATTTTCATCTCTGTTGTTTCTAGTAGTCGTCTCGTTTTAGATGTGTCAGGTCTTGTCTCCGCCGTGTATGTTAATATAGGTCTAATGGCTGCTTTATAGATTTTTGTTTTTGTGTCTTGTCTTAGGTGTTTGTTCTTCCAGATTGTGTTATTAATTGTACTATCGCTTTACTTGCTTTTAAGCTTTGTTGTCGTACTTCTTCAACTACTACTTCTTCTACGTCTTCCAAGGAGAAGTTAATTATTTTAAATTAAATTAATTATTTTGTTGATTTATTTATATTTTGAATATTATAATTACTTTGCGAAACTGCGACGAAAGCAATGTATTTGATATTGGATTAGGTAGATTTAAAAATTTGGCTTTTTTTCTCAAATTACGAAATTTATTGATTCCAATATTTTGAACTCATGTTATACAATTTTGTGACCGATAATTTATGTATTCTTTGCAAATTTCGTAATATTTCCCTGTGCTTATAAATTTTCGTGCTATGTGCGTTTTTGTATCTCTTGTTGTTACTAAAAGAGTTGAGTCAAACTCGTAGACATTATTTTGTTCCAATTTGTGCAATTCGTGTCTTCTGCATGCTTCCATCATTCTAAAAATGCAAGCCACTTTGGTTTGTAAGAATTTTTTTTATCCGGGGCTTCTCTGGTAAATTGCTTGATTTCATACGTGTAGAATATCTTGGCCTTTTTCGCTTTATAACCTTGAGATGTCCTCTTTAATAAGGATTGTAGTTTACAATATTTACTTATTTCCACGTTATGTCCAATGGACAACATGTTATGTATGTTTTTTATGTATTTATGTTTTTTTTATAAATATAGGTACTGCTGATGGTGGCCATTACTACAGCTTTATCAAAGATAGGACAGCCGGTTCCAGGGACAAATGGTTTCTCTTTAATGACGCAGAAGTGAAACCATTCGATCCGAATCAGATAGCCGCAGAATGTTTCGGCGGAGAGATGACCAGTAAAACTTACGATAGTGTTACCGATAAATTTATGGACTTTAGCTTCGAAAAGACTAATAGTGCTTATATGCTGTTTTATGAGAGATGTCCTTTATCGGAACCAATGAATCAAAGGTAGGTCAAATCAATCGGAAGTGAACTGTACAAATCCAAATACCCTGCATAAAAATATAATCAAACTATAAAACCAGCACTTAAACCCTTTCGCTACGGCAGTTGTCAACGTATAATATATCAAAGTTTCATTTTATTCCACAAGTCGTCAATTGACGTAATTGTTTGAGCGTTTGGTAGTGTCATAGAGAGTTTTGTAACTCTAGGAAACTTATTTAAAAACAACAAACAATGTGTTTTATATTTAATAGAAGAATTTTAAATGTTAAAAAAGTAATGCCACTAAACTGCTTAACTAATGATCCAATTTAACCAGAGGTATTAATCTAATAGATAAACAACTCATGAGTTTGTGAAGTTCATTACAATTGGTTGGCATTTCAGTCAGGTCTTCTAGCATACACTTTACATGCTATTAATAGCTGTAATCCTATTTTCTATACAGTGCTAGTCAAGAGTCTGAGTTTGAATTTAAGCTCATTTTGATGAATAAATTAAATATATACTAAAATTGTAGTTTCGCATTTAAGTAATGTATATTAAAACCTCCGCCTCTGGTTATTTGTCAAAAAGTTGACGTTTTTCAATTCTCTAATTATTTTTACGTCAACGTCAACTTGTTTGACAATTAACCAGATGCAAACGTTAGAATATGTATTAATTAAATGCGAAACTACAATTATTTTAATATACCTATTCAATTATACTAATTTTGTTTGGATTTAAGATGATTTTGACGAATAAATTAAATAAATACCAAAATTTTAGTTTGGCATTTAATTAATAAAAATTCTAACGTCCATTTTTTATTTTTTGGCAATTCTCTAGTTGGTTTTAGTTTGCAAAAGCGTTTATACCTGAATATTTAATATACATATTTGACTTCTTAACTTTGACCTATCTCTCGTTCCACCTTTCAGACACACACTTTTAACAACTATTAACACTACTGACACTTCTTCTTAACTGACTACACAAAACTTAAACTGCTTCTTTCGGATGCCCATCACATAATAATAATTTCTACTCCAAACTTTCAAAACATTTACTCTCTTTTTCCCATTCCAAATTCGCTAACCAATCAGAAAATTCCTATATCCCGCATCTTATTTTACATCAGAAAAACCCAAGCATTGCTTCTAAACAACTTTCTTTGAAAATGATAATGGTTTTATCTCAAACTTTCTAAATGCAATAGCTACCTGACGGCTTTTGACCTTTCCAGCGAAACAAAAACAAAGGCTTTTAAAATATAATCTACAAATACCGAGAAACAATTGTCTATTCACGTCGTTCAAGTCGTTCAGGGTAAATCTCATTATGGATAAACCCACTGCTTAAAACTAACTTATAACAAATATTTACAAATCGATGTACAGGCGTTGCAAATTTATGTGCCCGCGTTCTATGATAAATTAAAATGTTTATTCTATCTTTTATTGATAAAATGAATCATAACAATATGTTATTAGAATTACACATATAATGTATTAATCGATTACTTACTTTTTAAACTTTTTAGAAGTCCGTCAACGACTGGTGAAAGCTGTGAAACTATTCCCAGTTCTCCTTCGTCTGTCATGACGATCGAATTAAGTAAGGAGCTGGAAGATTGGATATGGCAGGATAACATGCATTTCATTCAGGATAAGAATATTTTTGAACACACGTATTTCAACTTTATGTGGCAAATTTGCGGATACATTCCCCAAACTATTCTACCCGTCGAACCTAATATCACTCAAAAGGCTGCTCAATTGTCAACGACATTTTTTATAGGTAAGTTTTTAAAATTTGATTTTGAGAAGACATAAGCTAGACACCACAAATTATTGATGTTGTTATTAGCGGATGGTTACGTGGCGATCGTAGCTCAGTGGCTATGGTACTGGCTTACTAAGTTGGGGAGAAATTTTTTAATTTCTAATTTAACGGCTACCTAAGTAGTTGTAATAATAAAATCTGAGGCAGAAGGTTAAATGAATGGAAGACGTACAATTTAGCCCGTTGGCTGCTGTACAACCAGCCATAAAAACAAACGGCTTCATTCTTTCTTTCAAACGAGGCTCTTTATTGATGAGATCTTCATGTGTAATGTGTGTGTGAGTCTGCTGTGTCCTAATATAAATATAGTAATTGTTATACGAGAAAAACTAATAGAGTAGTTTTTACAACATTCTCCAAAATTTGCTTCAAACTTTTTTTAACTTGAATAATTTTTACCAACCAGGCAATTTTTTTGACTAGTTTAAAACTTGGCTTGAGATCTTCTGCGAATTAATCTACAACTGCTGCAGCCTATTTTTGTTTATTGATCTTGCAAGGGGATTGCAGGTGTACATTTTAGATGTATGGATCAATGATCTATGTGGATTATGGTAGGAGCTTTATTTACAATTTATTTCTTCTTCTTTTGGAATCATAACCCTAGAGTGATGCTATCAGGATACGGCATCATGTATTGCGCTTCACTACCCCTTTACAATTTATTTACAGTATTAAAGTAAACATCATCATCATTAGTTGGCGCTACAGCCCTGGTCTGCCTCAAAACAAGCTTTCATCCTTTCCTGTCAGGTTTCTGTCTTCTTCATCCTCTTACTTAGTCATATATTTCTCCCCAAGCAGTAAACACTCTTGCCATACCTTTTAGAGAATTTTTGCACATTTTAGTGCTTATAGGGTTTAAAATTAGTAGTTCATCACACTAAATTACAGTTTTTAATACCTTCATGTAATATATTACTTAATAATTCCAGAAACATTTATTCACGCAAAAGAAAAACCAACCATGGTACAATGGGTCGAACTAGTCACTAAACAGTTTAATGCTTGCCAAGAAGCCTGCATTTGGTTCTTGGACCATATGGCGCAAGATACGTGGTGGCCTATTCAAGTACTTCTTAAGTGTCCCAACCAGATGGTGAGGCAGATGTTCCAAAGATTGTGCATTCACGTTATACAAAGACTGAAACAGTCCCATTCTAAATTGTACCTTCAAATGGAGGATGGAAAGGAGTGGAAGAACGAAGAAAACGGAAACGTGGATCCTTGTAAAATTGGAAATGCGTCGTGCGTGACTAGGTAAGTTTATTTGGAGTTATAATATTCATATAAATATATTGAAAATTTTATGCCAAAAAACTGTAGGAATTAATTAATTAATAAATTCTTTCAATTGAGTGTACCACTGCACATACTTAAAACTGAGTAGAAAAAAGTTATAGAACAATGTTTGCGAAAAAAATAAGGAAATAGGTAAAATCCATTTTGAAGAGGAAATTCTTATAAGAGATTTTTTTGTAAATCGTGGAAAAAAGTTATGGGGAAAAGAAAAATCGCACGTGTTCCTGTTTTTTGCTTCGTTTTTGAATATAATTTTGTCAAAAAAATTATTTTTGACTTTAGAAGGTGACATTTCGATATTTTAAATAACTTTTCTGTAGATTTCTTTCTCAAAAACGCTGTAAACACGCGTTTGTTCAGGGTCGGACTTGTAAATTAAAGATACAATATCGTTTTCATTGGTTACATTTTAAATAACATGCTATACGCGTGCTACTTGCCACTTGCCATGCGAGTTTGGTGGTCGCTCTTACTTAGCTATTACTAATCATTTTTCAACTAAATCTGACATAAGGGAATGTAGTTCAAGAGGCTTAGCAGATTTTTATATTTGGCACCCTAAATTGGTAGCGACGTGTCATTAATAGGGTTCAATTTGGAGAGCTGAAAAGATGGACGTCCACTTTATGCTTTTCCCATAGTACACATCGAAAACTCAATATCCTGGTTTAAAGTATGCTTGTACCTGAAGCCAGTTTTTCTGTCTTAAAATATGCCAACCAGGAAATACTGCACCATTGTATTCTTTGACCAAGGGAATCCTTTTTAGGATCTTTTATTATTTCATGCAGGGTCGAAAACGAGTAAAAATCTTCTGTCGTCATGTTGTAAATTTGAGGAGGTATTTTTTACTGCACGTTCTCAATCTGCTGGAATAAAAACTTGAAGAAGTTGTTGTTTCTTCTTTTCAATTAAACCAAAACTGCGGTCACACTCCATATATAGTCGTGACCAGGTTCCAGAAACTTTTGATGGGTCTTGGTGATATGAGTAGCTTGAACGATGAAGGAGAACAGTTTGCAGATGTTTTTTTTATTCCGCCCTCCACAAAAGTCACTATATGCAATTATCTTTGTTACCTTGGGAGGTAGTCACCTGTTTTTTATCAGACATGAGCCTATTTCCTGGGAACCTCTTGCTGTAGTTGTTTCATTCCATAAAAACATGTGACTGTCCAGTAAGAAAGTTGTTTATACAAAAATTGTACGTCCATAGTTGACGAAGGTAAAATACCTTGGACGTAGGTACTAGTGATGTTGGCA
This sequence comes from Diabrotica balteata, assembly GCA_918026665.1. Taxonomy (NCBI): domain Eukaryota; kingdom Metazoa; phylum Arthropoda; class Insecta; order Coleoptera; family Chrysomelidae; genus Diabrotica; species Diabrotica balteata. The sequence continues at coordinate 24,474,836 of OU898280.1, forward strand.
ATATGTTGCAAATCGAAACAAATATCGACAGTATTCTCAACATTTTTGTGTTTTTCAATATCTAATGTTTTAGAATCGTTTGCTTTCTTAGCTTTTCTCTGATGTAGTCCTAAATCCCGTTGAGCGTTTGAAATGGTTTCCTTATTTTCAGAATATTTTTTTAAGTTCTGAAAATTGTCACAGCGACTACATGTATCATTATAAGCCTTGTGAAAGTTCAAATTGGACTCTGTGTTGAAGATAAATCGATAATATGATACGTTCACTGGTTCTTCATGTTTATTACAAAATTTCTTATATAGATTATACATCTTACTAATTCAAATCGCTAGGAAGGTATTTAGTATTGAGATTATCTATTCTAGAATAATGGCTCTGATACTTTGGAAACATCTAAATGTTGGAAATCACCATATTTTTTGATGATTGTTCTTCCCTCGTTTATCAGGTTCACTCATTCCGAACTTCCGAACGATATTTTTGAACAAATAACCTGAAATCTCGAAAACTAAATTTTATCATGTTAATTAAATCAAGTAATTTGATTTAATTTACGTACCATCAGTTACCCGGCTGTTATCCATAGTGTAACTACAACTTGCACGTTGCATATTACTTAATTAGTCTTTAAAATTTGACACGAATTTAATATTTATTTGCTTGAAAATAATCCAGTATTTTACATGTGTTTTTACAGTATACTAAAAATAGTTTTGTGATAAAACGGTTCAAGCGCACCTAAACCTGTTTACTACCAATGCAATTAAATGTAATGGCGATAGATGGCGACTGTAGAGGCGAAATATGCTTGAATCGTTTTACCATTTAAGTATGCGAATATGTACTTCCAGTCAATTTTTAGAAAAATCCACTTACACCTTTTTAATTCTAACCCTCTCAATAATACCGGATACACCCTGTTTTTTATAACTTTTAACATACTAAATTACATATCAAATAGTTTTTATTCGTTAAAGAGATCAATGCAGATCAATAATATATCGTATCTTAGGCTAATATAAATGCTTTAATTTACATACTTACAGGAATTATGTTAAAGTAGGGAAAACTTTTGTATCGGCAATAAATAAATAAGTTCTTAAAAAAATGCTTTACACTATCAACACACGACCTAAAGATTAACAAATCAACAAACCGAAAAATAGTTTTGCACAATAACTACTGTGACTCTTCATTCGACAGACGACGGAGCGGAAAACCCCTGTTACCTGGTACCCCAACAGACATGACAAGAGAGTTCGATAATTTATAGCCAATAAGAAGGCGTTCGTCACGTGTAGACTCAAATATTACACGGTGACTTGTGTTTATTCTGTCCGTAGCTTGAAGTTGAATTTAGTTTAGATAGGATGTATTCTTAGAAGGGCACTATCGTCCCTAGAATTTTTAAATATCATTAAATTTGCAACAATATTTCTTCTTTTTAGTCATTTTAATGCTGTATTTTCTTTTTATTAGGTTCATAAAAACATTACTGTCTCTGATGGAACATGGCGCCAAAGCTCACTTAAAACACCTCACAGAGTACTTCGGATTTCTCTACGAGTTTAGTAAAATGGGCGAGGAAGAATCAAAATTTTTGCTCGCTGTAGGAGCCATCAATTCCATGGTACATTTCTATTTGGGTCAAAAGTCAAACGATTTCGTAGACGTGAGCGAAGGGGAAGATGAAGAAGAGGTAGTTTCTTTGCCTACAGACAAGTACAAACCAGCATCTTTAGATAAGATGATAACTCTCATAGCTTCTTTGGTGGAGAAAAGTAGAGATTCAAGTGGGAAACTTCAACTTAGCGAGAAGGACTATTCTGCGATAGCAGGAGGCAAAGGTTTCAACTTCTTTTATCAACAGATTAAGGATAACATTAATCTGCAGCAAACGAGAAATCTCATTCATTCAATTTGTAGGGGAAATAACCAGTTAGCTCAGTTAATAATTTGTATGATATCTCAGGCGATATCCAGGAATTCAGAAGTAAGTTAAATTCATTTATATAAAAATATTTTTTTATTCCTACTTATCTTAAGCATTCATTTGGAAAAAAAGAAAATATTGTAACTTAACAGAAACGTGACTCGGCTGTTGTGTGGTATTTTTATAAAAAAAAAATACCGAAATTATATTTTTAATGACTATTTAGATAAACTAATACAGAGTTTTATATATTTTAGTTAAATATATTACAACATAACTTCAAAACTAATAATCATCTTTAAGAGTCTAGCCATCTTTACCTAAATTATTTACAAGTATTAACATTATACTACACTAATTCATATGTCTTCGTCAGAAGAAGACTGTCACTCGAATAGTTCCCATGATTAATGACGATAGGATTAATTTCCGAATATAGATCAGTTTGTATTTCTCTTTTAAAATATTCATCTTCTATCTTTGTAATACGATTTCACCGTTTTTTCCATTCTTCAATACCGATTTTATTAAATTCTTCTTCTGTTAATTTTCTTACGTCCTCAAGTTTAAACGTGACATTCCTTTGACTGACATTATTCTTAATCGTTGCCCAAATTAATTCGATTGGCTTCAAGTCTAGATGATACGGGGGTAACCGTAAAGCGGTGTGGCCCTATTCTCGGCACAACTCATCAAATGCGTATGTTACATATCGGTTCTTATGAAATTTAATAAGTTCATATAATTCTGGTTTTAAACTCGTTGGAGTAAAAGGTATCATTGGAATTAGCTGCTCGATTTATCTATACATTGTGATAACTAGCATTATTACAAACTATTACTGAATTAGGTAGTATATTGGGTATTAACTTCTCTCTTAGCCATTTCTCGTAATCTACCGAATTCATTTCGGAATGATAATCTCCAGATGTGGTCCCTGATTTGAATATCAACAAACTATTTTTAATAAAATCCATGTCTCCTCCGGTATGAACTATCATAAGCTGTTGGCCTTTAGAAATAACAGAACATTAACCTTTTGTGAAATCGTCTGTCCAATTTTTCGAGGAAGTACTGTTCGAGTAAGACTGTCTTAATAATAGAGTGCATTTAAATTATTAGATAAGTAATCAAAAATTGTACTGGGGCACTGTTCATCTGGATCATTAGTGTAACTATATATTAATTCCTCCTCTTCTTATTTAACAATTACATCCACTAGTATGGTTTTAAGATCATTAGAGAACATATAAAAGGAAAAATAATCTCTGACCTTTGTATTAGTTTTCGTATTTAGAATATACAGTGTAGGTAAAAGTTTATGGTCGGTATGGTAAAATTTAACAGGATATCTAACGCAGATATAAAATCATATTTTCAGCGAATAGACAAAGATAATCATATTTCCCCTTGGTCTCCCCTCCATAAATATTTTTAACACTCGTTGCCCTTTAGTGAGACGAATAGTTCCGATCAGAGATATTTTACATATTCTCTGGTTCCGATCCTAATATACCTAAAAAACTAGAGGTGGGTCCTCTCGTTTTTTAAATTTTTATCGGAACCGTTTTTCGTAAACTGTAAGTAGTTGATTGTTTACCAGTATTCAAATTAGCGAGTACACAAACATATTGGCTATTATCGTTTATGTGTATAAGTATTGAAGTGAAAGAACCTAACGAAGGATATATTTATTATAACTTGGAAAATAAATTAAACAATACAAATAGTACTTACATTTACATTACACATTATTAAATCGCGAATCGTCTAAATTGACATTTAAAAACAAGTTTCTCCACTTTTCTTGTTAACCGTGTTCTTCTTTTATTTAAAATTAAACCAGATTTTAAACATGTGTTCACAAGGAAAAGATTTTGTTACAATACTACAATATTTTATGAATATAGTGGTTAAGTTAGGATATACATGGAGATGGTTTTTCCACCACGGTAATGGACAGTTCCAATCTCCGATCGAAATTTTTTGTGGGCAATATATCATCAGACAAATACTTCTTTTATATCTCTCGATATAGGTGTATGTTTAGATGAGTCATGTCCAATTAATTCATCAAAAATACACCATGGCTTAAGTCATCTTTATCAGATTCTTTTTCTTGTACTGGTTGATTTTCAAGATTTACTAAACTTATGTAAAGACTCGTTTCATCCGTTTTCCATAGGTGAAGAACAAACTTTTAAAAAGTTTGCAGGGTGGATTCCTGGATATAAACCGCCAACAAGAAAAACTGTCAGGTTCATTACTTCAGGAATGTTATGTCAAAACTGATTTGATAATAGATAAAATAAAAAGTCCTTTTTTCGACAATTCTGCAAAAATCACATTTAAAAAAAAGTACCTTATCTTCAGAAAGGCTTTTAAAGTATTAATTACAACATAACAAAGTTCCCAAACGGTCAATCCAAGAGATGGAAACTAGGTAGAACTTCACCTATTACATGTTAAAACGAATGACCGAGTTAGAAGAGGCAATCCGTTCCACATCGGTATTAAATAATACAGACTTAGACCAAATCTAAATAAAGAACACTGGATTATTTGTTCTCAGCTTTCCCAAATTTTACGGCCGTTTAAAGAAATAACAAGTACAATGAGTGACCAAAAATACTTGAAGGGTAGTTCAGTGATTGTTATGGTACGCTGCCTGCAAGAATCTTAAAATCCTAAAATTTTAGCAAACGGTAACCTTACATCCATAGTATCCGACGTAGTACAATTACTAATATCGGGTTCAGCAGAAAGATTTAAAGGGATAGAACAGAGTGGCACATTATCATTATGTAAATTTATGGATTTACCATTTAAAGTGCAGGGTTTTTCTGATAAAAATGAAGATAAAAAAATAAAAGAAAAAGTTAAGAAGCTGGTTATTTCAATAATTAACGAACAAGGAGATTGTACACGTACACCTGTATCGAGAGTCCATTGCAACGGTGGAAAAACCATCTCCGTGTATATCCTAACTTAACCACTATATTCATAAAGTATTCTAAATGTGAACACATGTTCAAAATCTGGTTTAATTTGAAATAAAAAAAAAGACGGTTAATAAGAAGTAAAGTACAAAAACTTATGTTTTTTAATGTCAATTTAGACTATTCGCGATTTAATAATAACGTGTAATGTAAATGTAAGTACGATTTACTATTTGTATTGTTTAGTTTATTTTTCAAGTTGTAATAAATATATCATTAGTTTCTTTTACTTCAATAAATATACACATAAACGATAATAGCCATTATGTTTGTTTATGTAGGTACTCTCTTACTTGAAACTACTTTTAAACAATCATAGATACTTGTTTACAAAAATTTAAATTTTTAAATTCATTCATTTTTTTTTGGAATCCTGAGAAAACTAACAAATATTTTTGAAAAATTTAAATGCAGAATAAAAGATTACATTATTACCGAGGGCCGAAGGTCCCTTAGAATAAACAAAAAGTTTTTTGAATGAGATATTTGAAATTAAAAATCACACTATTTTTTTTTACCCCTATAACTTAGTAAAATAAACATTATAGAAGTTATCAGGGACTTTCGGCCCTCGGTAACTATGTATTGTTTCATTCTGCGTTTAAATTTTTCAAAAATATTTATTAGTTTTCTCAGGATTCTAAAAAAAATGAATGCAATTAAAAAATATTGGCCCGAAATTTTGTGCCTACGCTCTTAACGATAAAACTACCACGACCCACCTCTACTACTCGTTACTCGGTGTTTTTCACCAGACGGACGGACGCGGACGTTGCCAAATAATTATTGTGTATGAATATTTTTTAATGTGGCGTTATTGTATGCAGTTTATTATTTCATATTGGAAATAAGGTACAATGTGACTTTAAAATAAGCTTATTTTGATGTTTAGATTTTTAATTCGGAAACCGTACTTAAAATAAGAAACATTAATAAATTTTATTTATATAAAACGATTTCCGAAGTGGAAATCAAAATGTTATATTACACTTATTGTAAAGTAAAATTGTGGTATATTCCCAATAAAAAAACAGTTAGCTGCTATTTAAATCAATTTCGTCCAAATTTAATTTTCTTAGAACATTGTTCAAATGCTAAAAAGACAACAGGTCAAATAAAACCAATAAGTTTGGCAACGTTGAACTTCCCCTTTTTTATTATTTCCACGCATGCATTTTTGGCGATATAAAGGGCGGACCTAATATACCTCTCTCTTTCTAAACAGCTGTTTCTCACTCCATCTCACGTAAGGTCCATACCGACCATAAACTTTTTCCTACACTGTATATGTCAACATTTTATTGTTTCCTAACATTACAAATTTAACACCACTTTATTATTTTTCAGGGATGTCAGCCTTTCTTTAAGATACTCACTCTTCTGACTGAGACTAGCGCACAAAACTCTTCACAACAACCATGTTTCACGCAGTTGGTACTTCAAAAAGTATGGGACGCTGCTGAATGTTGTCCATATCTAGCTTTAGACTGGTTAGCCTTGCAAGTAACACGAAACAGACTGGTGCACTCATGGGTGCTAGGCTCAATGGATTCGTGGCTAGAACATTTTCTGATTGGTCATAACAATCAACGAGTAAGAAATAGTAAGTAGAATAGTATGTTGTATGGCATCGGAAAAAGAAGAACATATACGATACAATAGTATGCTTTTAAGTGGTAGTGTGAAAGAGAGCGTTTTAAATAAGCAACGGCGTCAAGGTACACCATTTAGAGTCATTTACGAAAAAGTTCATACATCAACAGGTGTTTGGCGACCAGATTCTGTTGATAGATGGGTAGATAAGCTCAGTGTCGGTTTAACACAGTCTGAATAGAATAAATGACACTAAATATTAATGTCCAATTTACATAGCCATTCAATTGCTTCTGGGGAACATTCCGCAAAGTCCTGGAGGTTTCCACGGTAGGCACGATTCAAGCAGTCTGAAACACAATGGCTTATGGTCTGTCTAGATTCTCCGCAATCGCACTGTGGACTTTCTGCACGACCCCACCTGAACAGCGAATCAGCACATTTACCATGTCCGGTACGTATACGATTAAGCCTTGCCCAAATGGACCGGGGCAGATTTGATCCGATGAAACCCTGAGTTGGGGCGGATATCTTAATATAGTCCGATTCTACTGTTGGCATCCATCTTGTTGTCCATTGCCTATGTATATCATAGGAATTACCAATTTTTCGGGCAGATCGTATTGGAGGATTTCTAGATCTCAATCGTTGGTGCTCTTTTGAAATGTCTATGATATCTTGATGTATTGGTACTTGTACGTTGGCTACAATTTTCTGGTACTCTCTCACTAATGCTGCTGTACGGCGTAGATCTGGTGGAGCAATATTGCTCAGAGTAGGCAGCCATCTCATTGGCGTTGATTTTATTGTTCCAGTGATTATTCTCATGGTTTGGTTAAGTTGGACATCGATTTTGCTTGTATGTGCACTATTTAGCCATACTGGTGCACAATATTCTGCCACTGAAAAAACCAAAGCTAGAGCAGAGGTCCGAAGAGTATCTGCAGAAGCACCCCAAGTTGTTTCAGCAAGTTTTGATATTAAGTTGTTTCGTGTTCTTAGTTTACCGGCTGCGTTTGTAAGATGACTTTTGAAGGTGAGTGTTCTATCAAGTGTGACGCCTAGATATTTGGGGTTGTTGTTATGTTTGATAGCTGTGTCATTTAGAGTTGCATTGAGAGTATCGCCCGCAAGTTGATTCGACAGGTGAAAGAGACAGGTTTCAGTTTTGCTTGTGTTAGGACGTAAGCGCCAGTTCTTAAAATAGTTACTTAGTGTAGATAAGTCCTCGTTTAGAGCTCGTTCTCCTGCTTCTTTACTATTATCTTGGAAGCCAATGGCCAGGTCGTCAGCATAAGCAAATTTTCTCGATTTTGTTTCAGGTATATCTGCTGTATAAAGGTTAAATAATAAAGGAGCTAGCACTGAGCCTTGAGGTAAGCCGTTGTTAAGTTTTCTAACGTTACTCTGTGCATCATTCATATATACCTGAAACAGTCTGTTAGTCAGTAGATTGTTTATCAGCTGACAAGTTTTGAGGCAAGGTATGATTTTCATCAGCTTATAAATAAGGACCTCTCTCCACACCGTGTCATAGGCAGCCGTGAGATCTATAAATGTTATGGCAGATTTTTCGCGTCTTTCAAAGCCAGCTTCAATAAATGTAGTTAAGGACAGCACTTGGTCACAGCAACTTCGTCCTCTTCTAAATCCAGCTTGTTCAATTGGTACAGCATCCTCAATGGTGTTACATATTCGGTTATATAAAAGTCGTTCTAGTAGTTTATAACAGCAACTGAGTAAGGCAATAGGCCGGTAACTTTCAGGCAGCTTGTTGTCTTTGCCAGGCTTCTGGATTGCGATAATTTTTGTTCTTTTGAATTCTGGGGGTAGCACAGTTGTATTCACAATGTCGCTAAAGAATTTTTTGAGCCACTATCGTGTTTTTGTACCAGTGTGGACTATAAACTCAGGATACATTCCATCGAAGCCTGCTGCTTTTCCTGTTTTAGTTTGGTTAAGCGCTTCGTTTATTTCATCCAATTCGAGAAGGCAAGTGAGTATTCTGATGTTGCGGGAGTATTTGCTTTAAGTTGTTTAAGAGCTCTTTTTCCGGTAGATGTATGAGTTCTCTCAGATGGAGCTCGGGAGTTCTCAATTATTCTATTGGCTATTTTATTTGGCTCAATTGTTGATCTGTTTAAGTGTTGCGCTCTGCTTGCTTCGCCCAGTTTGCGGATCAGTCCCCATGCTTTTCGACTGGAACGTGAGATATCAATATGTTCTACGATAGACTTCCATTTATTAAGTCTTGTGTGAGTCCAGTGACTTCAGTAAGTTGTCACCAATTTCGGGATCTTCTGATTTCAAAAATTCCTCATATAGTTTTTGGCTTTCTTCCGTCCAGCCTGGGATGTACTCCTTTCGGAAACCTCGGGGGATATGTTTTTTGGCGATAGAGATAACCATTCCTAAAAAACGGTGATAGTTGTTGACCTTTGGGTCAATGAAGCGAATGCAGGTGTCCAGCTCTTTGGTGAATTCGGGCCAATTTCCTTTGTTAAAATTCCAACGGGGTCTCGGCGTGGATTCAACGATAGGAATTTGTATGCCTAGTTCGATTATGACAGGTCGATGTTGGCTGTGAGGGAAACTGGGAAGTACAGTTCGAGAGCTTGGGAGTGGTTGCATCTGTGAGTTAGTGGAAACCCAGCATAGAACAGGGTTGTAGCCTTTGCGCCATCTTCTAGAAAAGGAGGTAGTTTTATCTTTTAGACTATGGATAAGGTGAATATTATTTTCTTCAGCCCACTCCAGTAGTTTCTCCCCATTTTCATCATTGTTTTCATATCCCCATTTGCTGTGGTGACTGTTAAAGTCCCCAATGTAAACTGCAGGTTGGTTGTCAACGGCTTTTATTACATCTACTGGCCATTTAGTTAATGGTGGTTTGTAGATGTTTTTTATGATTACGCCATTCACTTCTGTAGAGACTATGGACACATTATTTTCGCAGCTGCAGATGTACCAACATAAAAATAGATATTGCTTCCAAACAACAATTTGCTGCATCTTGGACAATCAAATTTAAAGAGTGAGAAGCACACGGTACTTTTTCTTCAGGTTCCTTCTCCTATCGGAAATCGTCATCGCTATTTTAATTTTATTGGTCGCGCTTCTGAATAATTCTAATGAGCTGCAACCGAACCACTCTCTTAAATTTCTTAGCAAGCATATTTTGCGTCGTCCTGGTTTTCTCTTCCCTTGCATAATTAACCTTGCACACGGTACAAAGAGAGCTAAATCATTGTAAACTTTAATACATGCTTGCAAACCAGAATATTTGCCACTTATATTACTGGCATTGCCATAAGACTGACCTCTACAGCTCTTAATATCTAATTTCAAAGACTCTAACATACCAATAATTGTTTCTTCAAGTTCTTGTGAGCTATGCCCAGTGTTTTTATAAAATCCCACCAATCTTTCCACGGGATTCCCTTTATTGTTAAAATATCTCAAAATCACTGTAAATTGGTCATGGTGTGTTAAGTCGGGTGATGAATCTACACTTATGTGTAGATGATGAATAGTATTTGTTTGCCTTAATTTGCCTAACAATTTCATCAATGACTCGATTGGACAAAATATTGAGTAAATCGTTACATATATCTTTTGATAGATATGAAGTTTTGCTTTTACCTAAATTTGCTCGTTTATTAATATTATTTTTTTAAAATAGATCATATTCTAAGTTCTAATAAACCTAAGTAGCTTTCATTACGCTTTTTATCAATTCTTTCATGAGTACCTCTAAATGCTAATTTCCTGGTATCCTGAATCCTTGCTTTAATAAGCAAGTTGTATAAATTTTCAGATTATCTATATCATTAGATCTTTCATGTTCGTCAAATCATTCCCACTTTTATTTCGTGATGACAATCCTGTTTTAAATTGGTTCTTTTTTTTTAAATAAGACACAAAAAAGACAAAATTTATTGCCAGTGCTCTTGGAGTATATTTCCCAATCGCGGCGAACCACTTCTACAATAACCAGTTTTTTATAAACTATTTGCTTACTGGCATACCTGTTTTGTTAATCATCTTACATATCTGTAAGATTCTGTTCGACCCATTTTTCTAGAATCATTTCTGTATAATTATGACAATCTTGCCAAAGTGCTGGATCTCTAAAATTCGATATCATGTGAATTTGTATGCAAATTTTAGTATTCAGTAGAACGTAGAAGATAAATCACCAAGATAATTTTGTCGGTCTTTAAATATGACCGGAATTTTATTTTATTTTATTTCTAAAAAATATAAACACATCAAAAATGTCTAAGGAACATTAATTTTTATTTTATTTGAAAAAGTGACGTACCGTTGTAATATCTGATCAGTCAGCAATGCATTCATCTTAATTTTAGAGTAATATGATTTTTCTATGATAACACAATCAAACGGAAGTTGAGACGTTTACTAATTACATGGAAATTTTTAACATAAAAGTCAATATAAAATATAAAAATCTAACAAAAATTTTTTTAATAATCTGTATTCCTCCAGCAGCAATAATTACAGCATGAAACCGCCTTGGCATGCTTAAAATTAAATTAACAATTTCGTTTTGAGGCAATAGGATCCCTTCCTATGTAAGAATATCTTGAAGACCTTTTCTAGTATGAAAATTGTACAGATGTGGAGTAATCGATCTCTGAAGCATATCCCATACATGTTCGATTGGATTAAGAGCTGGCGATTGTGCTGGCCACGGTAAAAGTGGAATGTCCTTATTACAAAACCAATATCGTACTGTTGCTCCAGTATGTTGCCTTGTATTTCCTACATGTAACCTAGCTATATCTTGCAACTTTGCTGTGCAGTTTTACATAATAATTTTGAGCGTTTTTTTGATATTTTCGGAAATAACTGCCTCATTTCGCCTTCCAGATCGCTCAGCATCATTGTTATCGGTACGACCTCGTTTGAATTTAGTAAACCATTGTTTAATGTTTGTAACCGATGGAGTAGAGTCCTGGTAACAGTTTTTGGGCCATTGCTTTGTATGCTTTGACACTACCGAAATGTCATGTGAATAATTCATTAGAGTGGCCATCTCATGATTAAACCCGGGACTTATTGACCGACGTAATAATGTTATAACTAAATTGTACAATGAATTGCGCTTAAAGTGTTATTTAATCGGTATATTTCTTTACGTTATTTATTTACTTATTTAATGTAATTTTATTATTAATTTAATTGTATTATAAATTCAATAATGTTTGTATTTAATTTTTAGCTGCAGGTTACCTTTTAGTAGCTTTGGTGCCAAGTACACCTTTTAGGCAAGGTTTTAGAGCCACTCATAGATCTAATAGAGAACCTCAGCTTTCTACGGAAGCTACCGCGGTTCTTCATCAAATCTATACGGCTCTCTTAAGATTGTTACCTTCTGCTAAACATTACACTGACATGCAGCAACATGGAACTATGAAATTAACGACTTATTTCGCCTTAATGATGTATTGCTGCATTTCGAGGACTGAAAAATTAATGGTAAGTGATAGAAATAAATTAAATATTTTAAATATAAGCTTTCAGGTATTAAGTTTCGCTGCACAATAAGTAGGGATGTTTAGGATACATGTTCGAAAAAGTGAATCCTAAAAACAATAACTATTTTAATTAAATACTGATTTCAATATAAAGAACTGAAAACGAATGTTAGAAGAAAAACAATAAATACTCTCAACTATTTTACTAATGCAAAAACTAGTTTGACTCTGTCTTGCTATAAAAGCGCACTACAGACAAATAAATGTTTTCAAAATGTCGGATATCATAGTTTCAATCAGATTCAGAGAATATCAAATTTTGTGACACCAATAAACAACAAATTTTGATGGTTCTTCCATTCCCAAGGTATTCGATGAATTAAATACACCCTAGTCATTCCAAAATACGGAAATCGACTCTTTACTAGTCGCTTTGAATGGCTTTTATATGCTGCTGCCCACTCAGCCGATTACTGATTTGACATGTCACATATCGTCACAAACGCCCTGTTTATTTAGCTGAAACAGGTATAAACAACGCTCTGAATTGTCAATGAGTTGTTTTTTTTATCGACTAGAACAAATGCAGCATCCAGTTGGAACGCAACTTTCTCAGTGACAAAATGTTTATGTATTATGTATCCAAATTATAACACTAGCAGAAAAACAACAAGGTTTTAGGTCGGGGAGATCATGTACCGACGCTATATTTTTAATGAGGCAAGTGTAAAGGATTCCCCACACCAACGCGAAACTTTTGAGACGCGAATTTTCCATTGCGAACATTCGCAGGCGGAGCGGTAGCGAACAAGGCTTCGCCATACAGATGTTAACAAATTATATTTTTAGTCGTTTATTCGTAGCTTACAAATACATAATGACTTCGTCTGATGAAGAAGAAACTCTTCTACTATTGGCACTTGCCGAAACTGAAAAAAACAGGTAACTCCAGAAGCAATAACTTGGTACGGGACACATTCAGTATTGTTAGTATCGACACATATCATCATCACAGTCATTAACATCTTAGTAGATGGGTTGTGGTTCATAATTGGGCTTCAGCAGCTCGGACAGTTTGATTGATAATATTTCTCCACTGGTCGCGGCCATCAGTTATATGTATTGCCTCAGTATACTGTTTATTGAGAAGCTTTTTAGTAATGTCCGCCCATCGCTGTGGAGATCTTCCGCGTTGGCGTTGAGTCTGAGGCCTTCCTTGGACCACCAACCGCTCCATTTTGTGATCACTTCGATGGATATGGCCAAAGAACTTTAAAATTCTAGAGTAAACGGTACTGGAGAGACGCTGATCCGGTTTAATTTCATCCAGAACCGAGATATTTGTACGGCGAGCCGTCCATGGAATTCGAAGCAGTCGTCTCCATGTCCACATTTCAAAGGCGTCTATACGTCGTCGATCTGATTCTTTGACTGTCCATGTCTCGCATGCATAGTAAAATATGGAAAAGACCAGAGTTGAAACGAGTCTCTTTTTGTTTGTCATAGTAATGTGACGATCACGCCAGACCCCGTTTAGTTCACTCATTGCTGCTCTTGCTAGTTGAATGCGTCTTCTAATTTCGGATTCACAACTGCCTGTGTTGTTAACTAGAGCTCCAAGATATATCATAGATGAGACTACCTCGCATCCCGCAATAGTTTGGGTTTCAGGAAACTCTTGTTGGCGATCAATAACCATGATTTTGGTTTTTGTTGTAGTTAACCATGAGTCCAAATTTAGCACTTTCTACCTCGAGTTTTTTTAATAATATAATAATTTCTTCTGGAGTAGAGGCTAGAAGTGTAGTGTCGTCTGCGAAACGCAAGTTAGATATCTTAACACCACCTAGGTTTACTCCTCCCTCCCAACCACCCAAAACTCTGCGCATTATGAACTCCGAATAGATGTTAAATAATAAGGGAGATAAAACACATCCTTGGCGTACTCCCTTCTCCAAAGTGCATTTGTCAGACAGATATCCGTCCATTCGAATATATGCCAGGTTATCTTGATACAGTTTGCTAATAAGGTGAGTCAAGTGTTTAGGTACACCCATTGTCGTCAGTATGTTCCATAAATTGTCCCATCTAACATTATCAAAGGCCTTTGTATAATCGACGAAACATATAAATATCGGGATCTGGTATTCTCTGGCTTTTTCTATGATGTTTCGTACATTAAGGATTTGTTCTCTAGTACCTCTGCCCTTTACAAATCCAGCCTGCTCAGGTGCTATTTGCCAACTTATGAAGTTTTCTAGACGCCGTTGCAGTATGTAGAGGATCACCTTACTGGCGTGTGATATTAGAGCTAATAGCCTGTAGTTGTTACAATTATTTGTTGAACCTTTCTTATGAAGAGGTATGATTATGGTCTTTCTCCAATACTCAGGCCAGGCGCCTGTGTGCCATATTTCATTGCACAATCGATGTAATATTTTCACTCCACATTCCGGAAGATGCTTCAAGACGTCTGCAGTAATGAGATCATATCCTGCTGCTTTGTTTAACTTAAGTCTTTTTAAAGCGAATTCCACCTCGGAAAAAAGTATGTCAGGTTCAGACTCAAAACTAGTGTGGTGTGTCTCTGTTGAAGGAGAATGGAAAGTGGAGGTCTGGCAGTCAGGTACAAACGGGGCGTCCGCTGGCATCTGGTCCGTATTGGCGTCTAAAGACTTACAATACGCCCTCCAAACATCAATAACCTTGTCCAAATCCGTCTGTACATTACCTTCATCATCTTTGATAGACCAAGATTTCTGCTTGAATTTACGTGTGAGTTGTCTGACTTTATCAAAGAGTTCTTTGGTGTTATTTGTGTCGGCGTGTAGTTGAATTTCTCTGCAGATTTTCTCTATATGCTTGTTTTTGTCTCATCTACAAGCAGCCTGAATAGCTCTAGATAGCTGTCGGTACTGGGAATTCCTGAGAGGGTTCTCGATTCCAGCAATTTTAAGTTTTCTACGTTCTTCAACGAGGTCAAAAGTATCTGCAGACATCCACACTTTTTTTGGTCCGGTTGAGACGGCATTAGACTGTGCATCGCAGTCAGTCAAGGTCTGTATCAAGGTATTTTTAAAAGATAACCAAATCTTTTCGGAATCATGAGTGACGATAGTTGGTAAAATATTTTCGAATCTTTCATTACATTGGATTTTAAATTGTTGTGTATCTTTTATTTTTGATATCCTCTTGTTTCGGATCCTAGCACATGCCTTGAATTTTTGCTTTAGCGTTGCAACAAGAAGTTGGTGGTCAGAGCCGCAGTCAGCGCTAGGTCGTGTTTTACATTGGCTAATAGATGTTTTCCAGCGATGTTTAATCATTATGTAATCGATCTAATTTCGGTGTCGTGCGTTAGGTGAGATCCAAGTGTACAATCTTCTGGGGTGGTGCCTATACATAGAGTTCATTATTGTCAAGTCATTGTCAACGCAGAACTGGATAAGGCGGTCTCCCCTTGAATTGCGTTCACCTATTCCATATCTACCCACAATATTTCGTATATGTTCGTCAGCCATAGTAACACCGATTTTTGAGTTTAAATCACCCATGATGATAGCGATTTCTTTATTTGGGATATTTTGCAGATATGATTCCAGCTCGTTGAAAAAAGATTCAGTTGTATCATCATCAGCAGTTGAGGTAGGCGCATAGACCTGAATCAAATGTACAATAGAGGGAGATCCATTTAGTTTTAAGGAAATTATACGATCACTGATAGCTTGATATCCCAGTATATAAGGAGAAAGAGATTTTGAAACCCAGAAGCCAACACCATTGATACTTTTGTTAGTGTTGCCGGAAAAGCACATGAAATGTCCCAAATTAGTTATGTAGTGCCCCTCGTTGCGGAAGTGAAGTTCAGAAAGCCCGGCCACAGAGATATTGGTTCGTTCCAGTTCCTTCTCCAGAATAGCTTGTTTGCCCGGTTGTAAAAGACCACGGACATTCCATGTAGCTATGTTGTATGGTTTGCGGTTATTAAGTTTTTGTTTTTCACCAGTAGCACATTTCGCATGTAAAGCCTGATGAGTCACGTCTACATGCCCGGTAACTGATTTCACATATTCCTCCCCGGACGAGAAGATGCGCCGGGTGCCATCCGGATCGCGAAGCTCATCATCCGAGGCCTCGCAGCTATTGCTCATATTATGAACTTTCGTGGGTGAAATAAAGGGGTGGTTTCCCGTTGCCTTCCCCTATCGACACATATAGGGGAAAGTATTGGTGTTAACTGTGTATTGCTCCGAAAAGAACATCTAGTATTTGAATTGGAAGTGCAAAAGCCAGCTACTTCTTGTTCTTGTTGAAACTCCAATTTTTTTGAAACTCGAATGAAACTTTTTTTCTTATATGTTTATAATCTTCGTCCCTTAAATCATAAAGCATAGGATATTGTTTCATAATTTCAATTAGTTTTTCTGTAACAGCCATTTTAATTCACGCGAATCTATAACTGCAGCGGAAAAAATCGTGCATGCAGCGTTTCATGAAAACAACGCTGATCTGCCGCAACCGTTGCGGACTCCGCCCCAACTTGTCTGAACACCTCCATAAGTCGCCGCGCCTTGCGATTCGCCGCGATTCCGCGTAGGTTGCGGCTGCGAAAGTTTCGCGTCGGTTTGGGTAATCCTTAAGAGAAATTATTAGAATACAATAAAACGGCATATATATGCAAAAAGGCATTTGACCGGGTCAAATTAAAAGACCTTATCCACTTACTGTACGCAAGAGAGATACCTCTAGGAATAATCAAAACGATCGAAAATATCTATCAAAACAACACAAAAGTAAAAGTATAAGAAGAACTAACCGACTCTATTGAAGCTGGCAATGGGATGAGATAGAGAGATTCCCTGAGTCCTCGATTGTTTAACTTGATTATGAATGAAATAATAAAAAAAGTAGGAACAAAAAAAGGATAGCAAATGGGAGAAAAACAACAATAATCTGCTATGCAGACGACGCAATACTACTCTCTCTAAGATGATTTATAACGTATGTTGCACCAATTTAATATAACCACCAGAAAATTTAACATGTTAATTTCCCTAAAAAAGACAAAATGCATGGTTACAACAGCAAATTTTCTTCTTCTTTGAGTACTGTTCCCAAGTTTTAGGCGTGGGTAGCTTCCATGACGATTTCCGATATCGTCCGAAGGTTTCGGAGCCATGAGAATTTCATTCTACCAATTCCTGTTCTTCCATCGATCTTTCCGTTGAGTATCAACTGCATTATCCTGTATCTGCTTCCTCTCATTATATGCCCCAGATATTCGAGTTTTCTCTTTTTTATTAAGTCACCTTTACCTTGACCTACTCTGTTCAAAACTTCTCTGTTTGAAATGTGTTGAACCCATGATATTCTGAGCATCCTACGATATAACCACATCTCGATGGCTTCTAATTTGTTCATCATGTTAATCTTCATAATCCAGGTTTCACATCCATACAGTAATACAGGATACACATAACATTTTAGCAACTTAATTCTCAGCTGTAAGTTCAGCTGAGAATTGCTCAGAATAGATCTAAGGTTCATAAATGCTCCTGTTGCAATTTTTATAGAGTTTTAATTTCTTCATTCGGATTTAGTGTCTCGTTTATCCAATATCCTAGGTATTTAAAATGGTTAACTTTTGTTATTGGTTCATTATTGACAATTAGTTGTGTAGTGCCGAGGTATTGTTTACTAACCACAAGTAACTTTGTCTTTGTTGTATTTATGCTTAGTCCGTTATTCGAGCATTCTCTAGTGACTCGATCTATCCTTTGGATTCCGATCTATCTAGGAATGCCATGCGTTGACTTTTTCTGGTAACATCTCTTTTGAGGAATTTTATTCTTATTCTTCTATCTCTTCCTTTTTTCTTCTCTGCTTGCACCTTCTCATGTTTATTTGTCCTTGTTTCGTTGCCAAATTCATTTCTACTATTCTTTTTCTATCCGCTTCATCTATATTTCTTGTTTCATTGTCCTTTTCCTTATCCAATTTTTCTTCCAATTCTATCACTTTATTCTCGAATTTCATGGTTTTATTATTAAAATCCAACACTATATGCTTTTCCGATACTTCGTCTACTCCTACTATCATATCATGCGACATATTTGGCATTATCACACATTGTAGTGAAAAAAATTTCTTTCCCAATCGTATCCTAATTCGTATTCCTTCATTTATCGTTGCTAACGTTCTTCGAATTGAAGGAATTGAATATCTTTGATACTTTCAGCCATGATTGCGGTGTCATCTGCATATCTTATGATATTAATAGTTTCTCCCCCGATTCGAACTCCACATTGCCCTTCCAAGGCTTTGTTAAAAATTATTTCTGAGTAAACGTTAAACCAAGTTAGGGACAACACACAACTCTGTCGAACACCTCTTTGAATACAAATTTTGTCTGTTTCTTTGCCGTCTACCATAATAGAAGCTTCTTGATTCCAATATAGATGTTGTAAAAGTCTCAGATCTTCATCATTTATTCCAATTATTTCTAGATATTCAAACAGCCTACCATGTTGCACCTTATCAAAAGCCTTCTCAAAATTTATGAAACAGACGTAAATTGGTTTCTGTACTTCCCATGATCGTTGAAGTGGTGTTAGCATTGAGAACAAAGCTTCCCTTGTTCCCAATCCTTTTCTGAAACCGAATTGTTTATTTCCGTTTGAAGACGATCAGTAGGGAAAGCACGAAAACGATGGAACGACAACTTACTGGAAGCACATTGAAAAACAGAGCTATGGCTATATAAAAAGAAGAAGAAGAAGTATATATTAATAATAATTATTACAACACTAGGACCAGCAAACGATTTTGTAGGGAGGTTAGCTTCAAGACTGCTTGTAGATACACTTATGTCAGTATCACCTTTATTTTATCTACTCTGTTTAATGGGAATTAACCACAATTTCAGTTGAAAATAGTTTATATTTACATTTCGATTTTCGCTTCGGTATTTTATTGTAACAATGGATTTTAATTTTTGTTTAAAATTTGCAGTTTTATATAAGTTACATAGTTAAACTGTTGTTTTTTTTAGTTCGGACAGTATTTTATGCAGTTATGGCATTTATTTCATCCTAAATTATCAGAACCGTCCATACCTGCCTACCACAATAAACAAACACTGCTAGCATTTTGGAACCATGTTTGTACTGACTGTCCAGAAAATGTACAATTAATGCTTCAAAATGCCCACGTGACCAAAAACATTGCATTTAATTATATCTTGTAAGTATTCGCTATAATTCAAAAAAGTATTTTTATTAATTTGCAGAAATATTGATCCGTATAAGTGTTAGTGTTATTTTAGAACAATGTATTCATTTAAAGTGCTCAATAATCTGCCAAAATTAGTATTTTAATTAAAACTGGAACGAGAAATGTGTATTTTTATCTGTCTTGTTCTCGTTGCTAGGTCTTAACCTGATCCCAGGATAGCAGATGCACCATCGGTACAAAATATTAGCAGCTTCTTCCACTCTAGACCATATTTCTCAAATCTATCACAAATAATTTTCACGATATTTTCTTTTTGATGTTATCTCCAACTCTTGTGATATTAAAAGTGTAAAATAATGAAATTTGTTAATTTCACAAACTAGCTGATTGTCAATTTTAGTGGACATGGTGTCAATCCGTACTTTCACTGTTTTTTTTTTGGAAAAAGGAATATCTTTTATTTAGCAGAAACAAGTGTTTCTCCAACTGCGTTGTTTTTTCGCCGTGGCGATTCAATGCGGAATTTCAAATGTAATGCAGTACCTCTTCATACCATTCATATATGAAAACACCGGTTTTTCATAGTTTCATTTTCTTTTTCTAAATTTATAGCAAGAATTCAACTGGCTGGTCACTTAGGTTAGCATGATTTGTTAAACAAAATTTCAGTTTTGCAGGTTTCAAGGCTTCATTGCTAAAAACGGCGGCATAAATCACTCACTGAGGTCTAACCTTTTTATTTATCTTAATTGTCGTAAATCCGAACTTGATATAATCACCATCATACTTCCGTTTTTCAAACATTTTTTCCATTACGTTTTCCGTTTCATCACACAATGTTAGTATCACACGCAAAGTAAGGGTAGTCGTGCCGTTTCGCTGTTTCAAACGCGCCAGATGTCAGGTGACCTTACACGACACAGTCACGTGATAACTTACTACATATTGTCTGTGCGACTATCATTTTGTTTTCTACATGATACAAGAATTATGATGATTGTTTTACGGTATACCTTAATAATTATTGTGTTAAATATAATTCAGTAAATAGACTACAAACCCATAGGAGATTTTTGATGGATCATTTGACCTAGCATGAGTTACATATGAAACAATACTACAATACGAACAACTACTGAATATGCGTACAGCGACCTAATGCGTACAAAAATATTGGTACCACGAGCAGGGAAAATTTTTTATTTTCGGAAAACTTTTGCCCCATTTATACAATACAATATTAATAAGAAAAAAATGCAAAACTGTAAAAAAATAAAACAGCAATACACAAGAACACAGTCCAAAATAGGATGAATACATGATAGGAAAAAAACAACTAATTATACATATTTGTCAAATTAGAGCAGGATTATTATTGTATACCTACTTAAACAAACGGAAGAAAACAAGCAATACTTCTTTGAGCTTTTCATACAAAATAAAAAATAATCCCATAAAGGTAAGATGGTGAATTCTCAAACACACACATCTTATATACATCAGGGCTAATGTAAACTCCTGGACAAAATTAATGCACCACTTTAATTAATCTAAATATTTACAACATGAACACAAAACAAAACTAAGTTACATTAGAATAATAATAAACACCTACAAATAAGTCCAACATGACGTTATCATGACTTTAATTTGCCTTATTGTTTCTTTAAAAATTAGTGTTTGCCGGAAATGCGTAAATAAGCTAGCATAACTCCAAATTGCAAAAAGAAAAAAATCAGTAAAGTAACACAATAAAAATGCATCTGGGTCATCACTAATACTGTGTAGGCCCCCCTCTACTTCTTACGACTGCATTTATGCGTCGAGGCATGCTTGATATCAAATGTTCAACAAAAGCTTGCCGAATATTCTCTCATTCTTCAATAACGGCCTCAATGAGTTGGTTGTGATTGGCAATAGGGGTCTACGACTTCGAATCTTTTTTTGAGATAGTCACATAGATGCTATATAGGATTTATGTCCGGACTGTTAGGTGGACACTCTAATAATGGAATATCAACATTATTTATGTAGCCAATAACCTGTTGAGCCACATGAGGACGAGCGTTGTCTTGCATAAATAAAACATTGGGTCCAAGAAACAAAGCAAAAGTTCGACAATAATGTTGTCTAAGTAATAATGGGCATTCACAGACCTCGTACGTTTGGAGACCAACTCCGTACGAGTTTCAAAACAAATTCCCCCAAAACATTTTAGAGCCACCACCAAAAGGTACTTTAGGAGAGATATTGCAGCTGGCAAACCTTTCTCCTCGCCTTCGCCAGACACGCTCACAACCATCTGGAACTTTTGGGCTTACTCTAGTCTGATCGGAGAAAAGAACTCGGTTCCAATCAGCGATGGTCAAATTTTGATGCAATCTTGCAAAATTCAATCTCTGAACCCTGTGTTCTCTGATAACAAAGGTTTTTTGGCCGGTTTCCTGTTGCTCAATTCTGCTTCATGTAAACGTCTTCTAACTGTTCCAGACGATATCGCGACATTTCGAACATCTGC
This sequence comes from Diabrotica balteata, assembly GCA_918026665.1. Classification (NCBI taxonomy): domain Eukaryota; kingdom Metazoa; phylum Arthropoda; class Insecta; order Coleoptera; family Chrysomelidae; genus Diabrotica; species Diabrotica balteata. Next base: position 24,496,613 of record OU898280.1, read on the forward strand.
TAGTTCAGTTTTTAGCAAATTGCTGGTGACTCTCCTATCTCTGAGAGCACGTTGTCTCAAAAAACGATCATCAATTTGATTAGTGCAACGTTTTCGCCGTTGCCCTGGTCTTCAATGGTACGACCCTGTTTCATTATATCGCCTCACCTTGCGACTGATGCTGGAATGATGTCTTCCTAAAAAACCTGCAACGTATCGCATTGAATATCCTTCATCTAGGAGAGTCGACGACAAGTCTCCTCCATTGATAAATTTCTTTGGCGGTTCATTTTATTTTATTTGATTTTTATGCAAATGAACTTCCAAACATGCATGTGATGAAAAATATCACAGTAAAAAGCTTGTTTCTCACAATCACTTTGGTTTAATCGGCATTTTTTGTAAAAAGTTTTACTCACTTTTAGTTTAAAACGAAGTTTAATACAAATTGTTGTTAAAACAAGACTATTATTAGCTTACATAACAACTGTCACTGTCAAACAAGGTCCATAGGCAACTTGTCATACAGTAAATTATCAATAGTTAAAGATTATTGAGAAAAATATGAGTGGTGCGTTAATTTTGTCCAGTGTGCATCCCCAAGGCTCACTCGGGCCACTAAATTTTCTTCTGTCAATGTGAAAATATTTATTCTATTAATTATAACTTTGCTTCTATGCTTCTATAATTGGAATGATTCTGATTATATTATTTCTTAAACACAGACACCGCTCTACTTAGTCTTCAGCTATTTGGGATTGAATTATATTCAAGGATATTCTGCAAACATTGAACATAAAAAATTAAAATATAAAACTAAGAGTTTTGCGTTAAGCAACGCGTATTCTCTAAAACTGTGTGAAGTTTTCACATCTACCGATGTCTATCTAAACAAAAGTCTTTATTTGTTATTGTATTTGTGAAACGGGTCTGAAACACGAATTTCTCATGTTTTAACACATAACTCCTAGTGATCTGATACTTCAAGGCGGATTCCTGACGAGGGAATATTATATATAGGCTGTAGAATCAGGATATCTGTATTATCTCTTCAGATGATATATTTTATCACTGTTGTTTTTTATATATACTACGTTTTGATTTAGATGGATTTGATCGTTTTCCTTTTATATTTACGTATTCTAATTTTATAACATTTTTAGAGCTGATCATGACGATCAAGAAATAGTTATGTATAATAGGGCCATGTTACCAGCTTACTACGGTATATTAAGAATGATGTGCCAACAATCTAGGACGTTTACTAGAAGCTTAGCACAACATCAAAACTTACAATGGGCATTTAAAAACATCACTCCGCATCCAACTCAATATCCCCAGGTAAGTTTATTAAAAAGTTATATTATTTGGTTAAACCTTAATGATGGTAGAAGAAACTTTGTCATCGGTAGATTGTTGCTGATGTTACAGAAACGGGTGGAATAGATCGATCAGATATAAATTTTACAATATTTTTGGGTTTCATTTTTACATTTTAAGTTTGTTTACATTTTATTTTATTTTTTTAAACATTTTAATAGACCTTTTTTATTAAGCAAATTGTATACGGCAATTTATACAAATAACAGCATTGGCTGTAGAGCTTGCAAGTGATTTGTGTTGTTGTCAGCAGTTACTTCAGAAGCAAAGAATTACATTGGTAGTTTTAGGGATCTCATCATGTAATTTTTCCTGTTAATATCAATACCTCTCAAAAGTGAATCAGCGAATTTGGGTTCTGAGTCTGTGAAGACTTATACGAAATTCGTTGGTATGGTACGAGAGCCGGCAATTATTCGGACGACCTTTGCATGTGGGAACTTAAGTTCAGACAAACTGTCCGCGATGCCTTTTTCAGCTAGGTCTTTATTCACGCCGGTCATTACTAGGTTGAAGTGTGTATGGAGCTTTTTGGATATGGGGTATGAGTTGTGGGTGGCTTGCCGTGAAAGTCTTGGGCCTATCGTAACTAAGTTTTTATTTATGGTATTGCGGAGTTTAGATTGAAATTCGTGAATACTGAAGGATTGGGAGATATTGACATTGGCTGTTTTATCTGACCGCTGCACTTTTAAATAGGCAATATTGTTTGGCAGGAACTCATTGGATTTTATGAATAAGAATTTTATTTCCTGGCAAATGCCAGGAGGAATGTTTTCTATTCTGTATTTGTATTGATTATGTTTGGTAATAGAGGTGGTATGAATGTGTGGTGTGGTATTTATGGCTGGCTCGTTTCAAGGTAAAGATTATCTCGATTGGTTGTGTAGTGTGCTTGGTTGAGGAATGGGCTAGCTTGTTTCGGGAATAGTTTGGTTTGGGCTGTTCTCAGAGCTGGAGCTAGGATTTCTTGATCAGATTGATTGAGGCAGAGATTTTATTGTCCTCGCTGTAGGATTTGAGCTGTTTTGTGGAGATCGAGTGTTGATTGATTTTTTGGTGATCAGGTTAGCATATTTATTGGATATACAGACTTTAGGGCATTGGAAATTGGATCCAAGAAGGTTGTGGTTCCTAAAGATTCAATTAAATTTGCATTAGCTGCAGACAGTTTAGGGGAATGTGGGTTAGAATGTTTAAAATGAATAAATGAAGTTGTGTTGGTAAGGTTGGTGTTAGAATATTCTCAACATTAGAAGATTCTGGTGACAAAAACCTACATGAAGCAATTAAGTCCATACAAGCCCATCTTGCAGAGGATCGCAGTCAATGGAGACAGGAAGCTATTAATATTTAGAGTGTCACTACGCCCTAATAAGGGTTCAAGGAATTAGAAGGGAGAGAGAGAGAGAGAGATTTGAGAATATCGGGAGGGGTTGAGGTCCATGCACATATATTTATATGCTTATATATTTCAACACATTATTATTTGTTATAGGCTGTAGAAGAACTATTTAAATTAATGCAACTAATGGTGATTAAACATCCCGATGCTTCAGAAGGCGAGCAAAGAGAAATTTATAGTTTTAGGAAAAATACGCTAATGACCTATCTACAGGTAAAACTAAAAACGTACAAGCTAATCATAAATAACTAAAAATGAAAGTGTTTTCAGTGTCTCGATGGAAGAACGAGTTGGGGTACATTAATATCGGCGTTTAGGATACTATTAGAAAGCAACGATGATAAGTTGTATGTCGTTTATAATGGTGGTTTGCAAATTGTTTTTGAGGTAACTATTTTATTTTACTTTTTATGCTTTTGCGCTAAATTATGCTTAATATTTATGTATAACTCTAAATGTCGAAAATAAATAAAAGTGACTGATTAATAGCATGAATAAGCTCCTTACCAGAAGCGACAGATATTTTTCTGAAATAAAAAGAATATACTAATTTGAATATTTCACATCTTTAGGTATGTAGTAGATTTCCGCTTACCGGCATAGTCGACACATTATTAGTGTGAATAAAAACTTATTTTATAAACCTGATCTAATGTATTATTTTTATTATTAAAAGCAGAAATATATTATTTTACAATATAAAGTGACCAGCAAGGAAACATATTTTCTTACTTGTCCTCATTGATCGAATTCAAAATTTCCTAGAATTCATGGTGGGCACGTGATTTCGGCTACATTTTACCACTTACGGCGTGTGATTTCGGACGACGAATTTAATTTATTCTTTGCCAGACTATAGTATTGTATATTAATGCTAATGTTGCACATTATATGGATTTCAATTCTCAGTTTTAGCTAACTTAAGATCCTTAGCAAATTCGTTTCGCGACACGTGTTTAGGTATATTTAAACTGTATAATTCGACGTATTAATGTATTGGCTAAAACTAGGCCGGCTTGTGTTATAACTATAAAGTTAAAACTAACTACACTTCATCTAATTTATATAACGATGCACGTCATCGGCGTCATAGCCTGTGACGTCATATGATACCAACACGAAATATTTAGGGTTTAGGTGTGTTCTTTTTAGAATCACTTTACCGAGTACACTGGCATTACAGCCACTAGACATATTTTATTATATACGCGTTGAAATAATATTTAAAAATTTCTATTAATGTTAACTTAAAGAAATACACAATAATATGTTTCATTTAATTTGTATAAATCCATTATAAAGAGTTTTTATCAAGAACATTTGTTCGGTACACACTGTAACTGTAATCGAATGAAGGTAAAATTTTGGCATAAATTGGTAACACTTATTTGACAGTTGCGGTGTTGACACTTTTTGTACTTTATTATTTTAAATTTTAAAGTGAATACCTCTTGTTTTATATTTTTACCTATTTAATAAAATCTGTTCTTTTTAGAACAAAATTAGTGTGTTTTATTTCAAAAATGTCACGTAAGAATTTAAATAGTCGTTGTAAAGAGATGGTAATACTTTTGCAATAATTATGCGACCTCTTTGATTTAAAATGGAGTCAGGATTTTTTTATACTTTAGCAACTATGTCAACTTCGATCTCTGACGTAGATAATGACGTAAGTTGTTATCTAAATTAGATGAAGTATATATATATATATATATATATTATATATATATATATATATATATATCTATATCTGTTTTTTCTCTTGTAGTGTTTTCAAAATCTTCATTTAATGCTTCACGAAGCAACCGCTTGTCATGTTGTGGGTGATATGTTAGACATTCTCACTATAATGCAAGACCTTTTGGTTAGTATTAGAATGTACAGAGACATTAAAGATGCTAGAGGAATTTTACTTGCTACAAAAGACTGGCTGGAGGTGTTAAGAAAACTGGCAACTTTATTGAATACTTACAATCCTCCGGAGATGAGAACGTTGTGTATAGGTAAGGATTATTTTAAGATTTATGATATATTTTGTCTAAAATACTTGTATGCCTTGTGTATAAAAGTATATTACTGTAGTAGAAGCGTTATTTCCTTGTAGGATTCTTTAATTATCATTGTATCAGTATACCCAGTTTTTAAAGACAAAGTTTCGCTTGATTTTCTCATTTTTTAACTGAATCAAACCTTTTTGTGGCATTTATACAAGTTTTTCTTTAAAAAAAAATAGATTTTATTTGACATGTAATGACAAAAATTTGATAGAATAGATAAATAATGTATTTATTGAAGGCCATATGCTTACGCTAAGCAAATTTCACTTTATCTTTCAAGGTTGTATTAATCCGTGGCAGAATTTTAATTATGAAACTAGTAAAACATAAGGTTTTAAATGTACAAAGTTGTGACATCTTCTGCAATGTATTGAAATTTATGACGTTGGCAGCAAAACGTGGAGGGGTATTAATTCCTTTATAATTGGTATAAACAAGGGTACAGTTAAAAATATTGTCAACCTTTCTTTGTTTGTGCATATCAGAGACAAAGTAAAATTTACAAAGTAGTAACGTATTTAAAGTATTCTTAACAAATAACGGCAGTAATTATATTAAATTAGACTGATATCTTTTTCAAAAAATTGCATCTGTTTTTTTTTTTTAATTATAGAATTACTTAAAGAATTTGTTGTGATCATGGCATCAGAGACTATGCAAGTTCTGGTACCGCTACTCTCTCATTGTCATTCTGCATTCCAAGATAGTCAGGATGCTGTACCCTTAGGACCGTATTTTCCTAGAAAAGGTCACTCGTTACCAATCCTCACAGTAAAAGGAGGAGCGAGACCCTTGAGGCCAATGGTTCAGATGACTGTGCCCCATAATCAGCTGGAATGCAGTAGGGTGAGTAGAAAATTAAAAATCAAGTTTGTGTTTGTCTTAAAGCGACACTTTTTAAACGTTATAATAAAAACTTACATATTGGGTTTGAAACAAAAATGATTTGGTGAACAAAACGAAACCTTATCATCAAACAATTCTTTTGTTAATTGCAAATATATACGGATGTAATAATAATATGTGCTATATATTATATTATACATACGATGTACCAAAAAATTGTTATTTAAATTATAATTATTTTTTTTATTTTTAGGGAGTGGATCCAGAATATGATTTAGCCTTGGACAAATTTTACAATCCGTATCACGATTTCATCGATATGATATTTAGATTGGCTGTAAATAACGAATCTGTTACCGAAGTACTGATAACTTTAAGCGCTATTGTTGGTTTCGAAGCTGTACCGTTACATTCCACGTATTTTCCTAAATTGTGGTTGGACATCTATAAATCTCAGGTAAAGCTTGTTTTATAAAATTTCACTAGCAAAAATAGCAGAAAAATATTTCTGCAATTTTTTTTAATAATAAAATAAATAGTATGTAATAGAAACCATTCAGTTTCTGAAGAATTATACTATTGTAATATTTATTTTAATTTAATTACTATTTTAATGGGAATAAGCCACAATTGAAGGTTAAAGTAAGTTTATTGACGTTTATTGAGTTTATTGACATACAAACATTAATAAATTAAACAAGAGAGAGAGATTTGAAAAGACTAATTCAATATATATTGGGCAAACACACCAATACCATAGAAGTATTTCTGCACACCTACATAGTGCACAGACCAACGGATTAAACACAACAGCCCTAGCCAAACATTCTCTAGAAAATAGCCATTCTTTTGATTTTGAAAATATGCAAATTTTGGAAAAAGAACAACATTACAACAAAAGATGTATATTGGAGATGATTCACATAGAAAATATCCAAATCACATATTACATATCAAAGATATGTAATATGTATCATAATTTAATAAATTGAGTTGTTTTTAAAGGAACTATGGCAGTTATTTAAGATACGGCCATGAACCACTCCTGTTTTAACATACGTGCCAGATGTCGTCTGTTAATGTCAGATACCAATTTTTTTAATCCATGTTAAACTTTTAAAAAGTATTATAAAATCCAAAGCCAAAAATTGTTTCTATGCGGTTAAACATTTTGAGACACTATATGAAAAATTATTTAAGTCAGAGCTCACATGAGTTCGTTTTTTTTTGGACGAAACTTAAATATTTTTGAAAGGGTCATATTTTGATCCAAGATTACTAGTGTTTTAGTCAACTAGTCAGTCAGGACTATTTTTCCCTGCCTCGTATTTTTGTCGTATAAATATCTATTATATTTACGTATATATAATACAATTGCGATTGATTAATTGTAATTTAAAAATTATATTTCTCTCCGCCATTGGTAATTTAATTGGCAGTTTCATTTTACTTTAGTGTTTTTCAATATCAAATCGTTCAAAAAAGGTGAAACGGAACAAGAACGCTTAACTAGAAGGATAATTCCGTCGCCCATATATGTGTCTGTCACAGCAGCACGTGGCTGTAACGTAGGTTAGGGATTACGAGCGATTATCGACCTAATTGTTACTGTAAACTTTTACGGAAGATGAACCTTTTGAAGATAAACTTTTACGAAGAAGTTGAGAATAAAAAAAATTAAAACTGTAACAGCCACCTGTATATTAACCACTAATCTCCCATACTATGCACCCACTAATCTCCCGTACTATAATCTTAGTGGCTGCGTCGACTTCTCGAGCCGACACGAAGCCCCCCGAGAGAGGCAGTTGAAAGAACAAGCCAACGAATAAACATCTCCGCGCTGACTTTTATTTTTTTGTCAACTTTAATGTTTTAACATCGCAATATAACTTACAATAACAAGTGTTTAATGTGTATTTCGTGTACCTACCCCAAAATTCCCCTTATATTGGCGCCCAACGTGGGGCCGGAATAAATAAACATAACTTTGTGTATTGAAGTTTTAGCGGGATTTAGTTTCCACGTGTTATTATATAGGACTTTTTCTGCTACCGCAACCTATATGTGGATTATCTGTGGACTATATGTTATGTGTTTCTCGTGTGAGCTATCACCGGAAAGAATAAATCGTTCGCGGAACAATTATTAAAGTTACAAGATAAAACGTTTGGCGCTAAATTCTGCCGGTAACGCTAATCCCTGTGTAGAGGCTAATTGTGTATACATACCGTTCCAAAATTGGCGCGTAAATTACGTTCCTGAGTATATTCTAATTGAAATACTTTTGGAAATATTTTACATCAGGTTTACCAGTGACAGAACAGGACTTTGTTTATGGAATCCAGGAAAAACAGTAAGCTAAACTGTTTCAAACTGTAAGTTTTTCTTTTATTATTTTTACTTGTTTCCTGCTGCAATCTGGACGTAAACCATTCGTACAATCTTAGATCGAAAGATAAGATGGCTAATACTGCTCCAGTGACGCTTTCGCAAGAACAATTTCAAGAACTTTTAACTCGCATTGCTGGTGTTAATCTTCAACACAATATTCCTCCAGTAAATGTACAAAGCGGTAACTTTGCAAAATGCAATTCGCGATTTAACGGTAGTTCGGAGACTGATGTCAATGCTTTTATCGATGCTATTGTAGTATACAAAAACTGTACGGGTATTTCTGATGAGAACGCTCTCATTAGAAAACTCTATTAAAGTAAAACCTCTAGATATTTCTTCTGTAACCCAATAAACTCTCTTCTTCTTTTCAGAGAGAAGTGCAATTTGGTTTGTGGTTAATACTTTATTTAACAAATTTTCAGCTATTTCAGATTTTTTTTATTTTTTCTGAACATTCATTTTTTGATTTATAGTACCTCAACTGACTTGTTAAACTTTTAATTTTCATTTGACTCTTTTTAATCAGCTATTATTTTTTCATACTTGCTTAATAATTCGTTGTATTTTGCTTCGAAATCTACTTCAGGAATTTAATAAATATTGTCACCAGCTTCTAACTTGTTCAAAAATTATTTCAGATTCAGGTATGTTGATTAGATGCAATTCAAAATATTTGAATCAACCTTTGTATTTTCTGCTACAAGTTGCTTTCTATTTCTAACATCTGATCTACTTTCACCACTTTCACATTTACTTCAAAAGGCTTTTAGTAGGTAAACCTAAATTAAGCTATTTTAAAAAATATAGACATTTTATTGCTTAATATATTTTACCTAATAATTCATTTTGAAGATCTCTTTCATAGCCATCGTTTATAAAATGAACAGAGCATATTCTACTAGAATCAGAATTCAAATTATCAGCTCTTCTGCATCGATTAATCCATTCAGCTCTTATAGTTTTCTCGACACTAAATCCTTTCCTTTTGGGAAACTTTCAAAAATAACAGACATGTCCTTAGTTTTTACACTCTTAAAATTATTGTTACAACCATATATGACACATCTATTACCGCCCATTTTTTCACACATTTAGATCGAAATGTATAGAAACAATAAACATTAATTAAATAGTTTTATAAGACCATTAAATCACCAGTACAACAAAAAAAAAAAGAAATGTCAACCACGAATCCCCACGCCTACGTCTCACTTCTACATTAGAGCTTAGGACATTTCTAACATTAGAGCATAGGACAGAATCTATCTTTCTAGTTAATCGTTCTTGGAAACGTACTATACACTTTCAACCTTTAAAATTGTGTCACTTCTAAAAATATAATTATGATCAGTTGGTATCTAACTGCATAAAAATTACATAAATAAACTGATAAATATAATTCTTATATCCGTTATTTTAATATAATATAAATAAACTTCAACTCTGGTGGCATCCGTTAAAGATTTACAAAAAAAAGAATTTTTTTGCACTGACTTTTATCAATTATATAATAAGATTTATAGGTGAAATCGACATATCTTCTTTCAAGGTGAAGGTATGTGGCAAATAGAGATCAATTTAGGTGTATTGTCAAATTTTACTAGTGAGTATTTTATGTCTGAAAACAGATAGATACGTAAAAAAAAAATCTCCTTAGCTATAAAACTTATTTTTAATATTTGAAGTTGAACTTGTTTTTTTTTTTGTTTCAGAATATCGATAGAAAATATATAAATATGTTGGTTACCTGTAACTATTTTGTGGATTACGTAGATGCTGTATTATTGGACGAGAGATCGGCTTTGACTGTTGATATTATTTACGAATTTTTAACTTTATTTTTTCCAAAGGTGAGTTATTATTTCCGAATGAAGATAAGTATAGATTAATAATGATTAATAATAATGTTTCCCTATATGCTTTACTTTAATTTTTCGAGTACAGTCCGTCCCAAACCCTTCTTTCAGTGCGTCATAGTTGTTCGAATTCTCTCTAACGCATTAAGCTAGAAGTGACAGAAAAAAACGTGAGTCCCTGATTATTATACATAGAACTTAGAAAATTAGGTATCGTTCACGGGTATTCGCATATTAAAGCGAATTCTACTTACGAACGTATAATTGGTTGGAGTTTAGAATACGCTAAATAGATATCCAATCAATTATGCATATAAATATAATTTGACACAGATGATCTTGATAATGACAGTGACAGTACTTTCACAATGTCAACTGATAAAATGATAATTGCCATTCCAGGTTAGTATTTTCAGACATTTTAACTACAGTGAAAATTAAATTTTGTATTTATTGTCATAAAAATATTTTAAATATTCCGAGATATACAGAGAATGAAAAAAGACTAATATTAAAATTATTAAATTAGTTTCAATTAGAAAAAGAGGCTGAGACATCTTTATTATCAGTTTCTGTCGTTCGCGAATCAGATTGTGAATTCCGGAATGAGATTGAGGAAATATCTTAAACTAATGCCTTTATGGATATTTATATGTATTAAAACGGTTCTTTTTAGAACCACGACATTTTCTTGAAATGTAGGATATAATTGATACCAGCCACATACATATCTAGTGTAATCATTGATTTTCAAGAATCAGATTCTGAATGGGATTATAGATTGTTTGAAGTATAATATTCATTTTTGTTATTCATAAAAAAGGAGGTAAACTTACATTCGGTATCTTGTTTTTTAACTAAACTCCATTAGCACGATTTCATCTGGATATCGGAACTGGTAGATTAACTCAAAAATCAACTGCTTCACTATTTAAACTATTTATATTGTTTTTTTTTGAACTAAACTTTATAACCTTCTTTCATTTGCACACCAAATCTGGTAGAATAACTTTAAAATCAACTGCTTCACTATTTAAACTATTTCCACTATTTAATGACAACTCTTCACAAAATTAAACTATTGGCTGCCACACAAACTTATCCAAATATGACTGATTCAAATGGATATTATTTTATCACAGGAATGTTTACTTTGATGCCTTGCAATTGTCAGTAAATTTTTTTACCTTGCAGTCAACTCTTAAAAGATTCTAGGAGGAAGCGTTATTTTAAATAAACAAACCTTCCAATTCCCTAGTGTTTGTAAGAAATAATAATAAATCCATAAACAAATCTTAGCTAATTAAGCACTTTCCATGGAATGTATAAAATAGAACAGAATAGAATAGAATTATGAAAAACTGCTATGCATTAAAAAAAATAACCTTTTCACGTTTAGCCGATTACGATCCTGCAACTGTCAGATTTAACTAAAATGTCATGCAATAATTCTCGACATTCTTAAAATCCTATATGACGTTAAAATTAGTGACGCACTGAAAAAAGGGTTTGGGACAGACTGTACGTACCCGGATATTTATAGCTTTTACGCCCAGTTTCCCCTTTCGAGTGTCGGCTACTGCCGTTGATTTTATGACAGATAATAATAGAATGTGATTGGTCCTTAATAATACCAGAAAATAAATCACCTCCAATCATGATAGAATATTCTCTTGTTAGTAATAGAGCTTATTTTGAGAAGTTATTGTTATGTTTTGAAGAGTTGGATCCCACCTTTTTATCTTTTCAAAGTCTCCATCTGTTTCAGTTCTTATAACTGCTTAAATTTCCTGTGAAATGGTTAATAATTAAGTATTTTTAAGGGATCTTATGTTTTTTTTATATCGATATTCGACATTTCTTAAAATTTGCTGGTCAAAGACCAAAAATTATATAAAAAACTGATCTACCTCTTCGCACTAAAAATTAATCATTTGCTATACCACTCGACAAAACGAAAAATCATCATCATCATCAACCTGTATGCGTGCACTGCTGGACATAGGTCTCCCTTAGCTCTTTCCATCTGTCTCTGCCTTGTGCGGCTTGCATCCAGTTATTGCTAACACGCTTCAGGTCGCCAGTCCATCTAGTTGGTGAGCGTCCTCTGCTCCGTATTGCTTCTTGTCTTGATCTCCACTCTAACATACGTTTTGTCCATCGGTTGTCTGATAATGTGTCTTGTCCAATTTCATTTTAACGACGCGATTTTTCCGATAGCGTCTGTTGTTTTTGTTCTACCATGTATTTCTTCATTTGGGATTCGGTCTCTCAGAAAGACACCGAACATCTGGCGCTCAATATCCCTTCTATCAGCAGCAATATTGCATCATCCATACGATTGGCTATAAGGACGATGTCATCTGCAAATCTCAAAAGACTGAACTTCTCTCCATTTATGTGGATATCATGCTCGTTCAGATGTTCCTTCTTACAAGTATATTCTAAAAGCATTGTGAATAGCTTTGGAGAGACGGTGTCTCCTTGCCGTACTCCTGCCCTACGCTGTATACAGAATTTATTTGTTTCTTGTTCAGATAATCTTAGCTAGCTGTGGCATTTTGGTAGATATTTGGTTGATTATGTTAGTAAAGCGATGGTCTATTCGGCATTCTGTCAATGCTTTTAACATTTTCTGATGGCTTATGATATCGAATGCTTTCTCGTAGTCGACAAATATCAGTGCCAATGTTTTTTTGTATTCTGCAGACTTCTTTATCAGTTTCTTTATCACTAGTAATTGGTCGTTAGTATTGTATACCGATCTAAATCCAGCTTGTTCTCTAGGCTAATAGAAGTCTAATTTAGCGTCCAGTCTTTTTTGATAATTTTGGTGAAAAGTTTATATATGTGTGAAAGCAAACTGATAGGACGTAGTTTTTTTAAATCTGTTATGACTCCTTGGTTGTGTCATAAAATAATGACTGCAATGTTCCATTGAGAACGAGCTTATCCTTGGTAGATGCATTCGGTGGAAAGCTTGGCCAAGGCCTGGATAATTTTGTTTCCACCTAGTTTGATTGCTTCGATCACTACTCCGTCATCGCCAGGCGATTTGTGCCGAAAAGTGCCGTTTTGATTTACTTCTGGAGTTATTTTTGGCATTAATTCTGATCCCTGGTTTGTGATTTTGGGCAGGGGCTGATCTTGCCTTTCCTCGGTGCTCTCATACATTTCGCGATAAAAGGATTCGACAACCTCGAGGATTTTGGTTCTATCAGCATTAATGTTTCCATCTTTGTTTTTTATATTGTACATATTTTTGTTGCCTATGTTGTTGTTTTCTTGAATTATTTCAGTCATTTCTCTTGTATTGTTTTCTCTTACGTCTTTTCGGATTGACCCGAGATCTTTATTTCGAGCTGCTTTTAGAACTGTCGGGCAGCAGTCCCTTTCCGTTTCTTTTAGAGCAGCAGTGCCGGTTTTTAGAAACAGTCGATCGCGATCGACCGGCCAATCGCGACAGCTTCTGGAGTCGATCGCAAAATAATTTAGAATTATTCATGTTCTGATCGAAATATTCCAGGATTCTGACTCAATGTGACCGCGAGATGTTTGGCGAATGTTACCAATTGTTCTCTAGTGTCAGTTTCTTGTATAACAAGCTGCGGTGATGGAACATTATGTCAATCTTTATGAAATTACGACAAGTAGAAGTTGAAGAAGTAAAATAGCAATATTTAAAACACGAAATGAGTATTTACGAATATCTCACATCAGGCTTAAGGTTAGCACTTAGTAATGACGCAATGTCTTACGAACAATTTGTGGATAATACGCAGTACCATGTATCTACATCGAAAGCAAATTAGTGATTTAAGAAAATTATTACTATTAGTATTAGATGCCTGATTAGATGCCTTAATTATATTTTGTATTTATAAGCATTTACAATACGCGTATCTTCAGAAATCGATGTATTTAAGTATCTGGGCTCCAGTCTAATTGTAGTAGTCGTTAGTCGATCACTTTTTTAGTCTTTAAAATATTTTGTGATAGATCGCAGACACTACAAGTTTGAGCATCTCTGTTTTAGAGCCTTCATTTGCTTGATCTACATCTGCTATTTCGTCTTGCAAGTCTTGTAAATGTCTGGTTAGTGTATCTTAATACAGGTTGTTGTTTTCTTGGGGAATCCATTTTTTTTATGAAACGAAAGATAGAATAATCATATAGGTTCGCGATCTTGGGATTACAATGAATGAATCTCAATGAAACTCTTCGCATTCGATTCGTCTGAGTGTCAGGAAATTTTGTGAAAAAAAAAAAGATGATGTGGAAGTGAAAATTGCATTATTAGACAAGGAAAATACATTGTCCAAAGTGCATTTCGAAGTGACGAAAAATGATAAATTTGTAAATGGAAATAATTGACGGAAATGAGTTCATTACTGAGTTCCTTACTACTCGGGTGTGTTTTTGCTCACTAAACATAAATATCATGACAGCGATGTTCTACGAGGCACCTGGTATACCTGGGTCTCGTCTACGTCATTTACAAGCCACCTCGTGCCCAGGACAGGTCTAGTCTCCTAGGGTTTTGTGGAAATTCGATACAAAATTAGTGAAAACTCATTATTCGGTGGTTTTTGGGGTCGCTGAACACTAGTATCACGTCAGCTTTAATGTGCGAAGTACCTGGTGGCCAGTACGACCTCTGCTCCTGGAGTTTTGTGGAATTTCGATACAAAATCAGTGGAAACTCATTACTCGGGGGTTTTGGAGTCGCTGAACACTAATCTTTTGTCTTTTGGAATTTGCCTGCTGGAGACCATCACCGTTATGATATTCGTGATCAGCAACCCCAAAATCCTCCGAATAACGAGTTCGCACTGATTCTGTATCGAGTTTGTATAAAACTCTAGGAGACAGGGCCTATCCTTGTAACAGGTGCCTTTCACATTATCGCCGACATGGTATTAGTGTTCAGCGACCCCAAAACCCCCAAGTAACGAGTTTGCATGGATTTTGTATCAAATTTCCACATAACTCTAGGAAATGAGACTCGTCTTGGGCGCCAAGGGCATCGGAAACCATCACCGTCATGATATTCGAGAGCAATGAGCCAGAAGCATGTTTTTGAACCTTGTTTAGGCTCTTTGTGCCTCTTCAAGGAACGGGTACTCCTTTTTTTGTTGAGTAGCGGTAGTGTGGTAAAATGATGATTGAAGTTTTGTGTGTAGAAGTAGTGGACTACTAAAGAGCTGTGATTCAGAAAGTGGCGTGTTTGTGTGGACGATGTGTTACGAAGCACACAAGAGGAATTTTAGGTGAGCTGTGCCAAACATGTCAAAGGAGGTACTTCAGGGGTTACCAGCCACACAATAGGAGCGGCTCTTAATCAGCATTTTTGGTGTGCAGTTGTTAGCTGCGATATTTAATGGGGGTTGTTTCTAAGATTTCAAAATACTCATCAGGAAGTTCGTGCCCAGTGTTATGTAGAAGTTTGGCTGGAGGGAACGAAACTTCTAGAGCAGCGAAACTCCCAAAGACGGGGCCTAGGTACAACAGGTACCTAGGAGTTCATCGTCGCCATGATATTTGTGTTCATTGACTTCAAAAACCCCCGAGTAGTAATATTGAACTCATTTCCGTTGTAACAATTTATAATTTTGCTTATTGGTGCTTGAAAAGGGGGACTGAACAATTACTGGGCTTTGAGATAGGGTAAGCCAATAAATTGAAATTTTTGCGAACGGCTACTCGTGGTTGGAGAGTCGTGGATAAGAATTCCTTTATTTGAGGGACTGGGAGAAAATAACTAAGAAAAAGAAATCAAAAAAATATTTACAGTGATATCCTGGGCAACACTACACAAGAAGATGCCTAACCTATTTAAAATAGGACGCGGTTTAAAAAAATCCTCTTGCTCTTAGAAGGAAAAGTTTTTCTCTCCTAAAAAAATTCAGGGGTGAATATCTTTTTAAAAGAAATACTTTTAAACTCCTGCTTTAAAGGAAAACATTACACATTCACATAAACAGTTATTACAAATAAAAATATCCAAATTTATCAACAAACCTCCTTTTAAATTATTTAAAAAAGTTTGTTACCTCGGGATTGAATACAAAAAACGCTGTCCCACACAAACTTCAAACGATCTGGATCTGACCAATGGGAGGCTGACGAACACCAAAACTGGGTCTCAGGCTTTCCTGGATTATAACTATATGATACTTCAAAACTCGGCTGCTTATTTTTCACTCAAAACCATGTAGACTCACTTAGCCCTCAGAAACGCTGTTATCAAATCCCGTGACACGGAATACGGCATCCAAAAAACCGGTGATTAACCAACTCACTAAAAAAAGACTGTCAAATAGCATTTCGAGCTCAAATCACCTTATTCTTATCAAACTCATGGAATTAAATGAAAACTTGCAGGTTTTTAAAACACTGTACGAGAACCATGTTTTCCTGTTCAGACCCTAAGTTGTTCTTTTCACTCTCGACTGCTACACAAATTCGGATTCCCGATGAGAAAATTCGTCATGACTTCAACAATGAAATCAACTGCTTTCGAAGACAGTTCATCAAGGAGTAATATCATTCTCCTAAAATCGGTCTCTTGCCCGTACCAGCGGAAAGATTCTTGTTTATTTCCAGCGTAAATATCTAATAGACGGAATAAGGATCAAAAGAAAGAGCAATTTGTGTTATTATAAACAGACTAAAAATGTTCATTTCAACAAAAAACATTTTCCTTGTTTAATAATGCAATTTTTATTTTATACAATGCAATTTCCTGGCACTCATACGAATCAAATGCAAAAGGTTTATTAAGATCCATTTTAGTGCAAAAATTTGGTAGGTTTCTTGTGTATTATAAAACTGTATTTTGTGTTACTAAAATTGTGTTTTGCTTTTTGCAATGTTTGTCTACAAAAGTTCGATTGTTATATCTTTATAAACTCCAGCAAGGAATTACAAAAAAATTAAGATGTTTTTTATTCAACTATCCTTTATTTTATTGTTTATCATGTATAATATTTATTATGTAATAGATAGATAATTTATTTATTATTTAGGTATCCGCCCATGTACTCTCCGAACAAACTCTGACAATGATAGACAACACGGTAGTATCTCTTAACGAACAAATAGGATCTTTGAACATTTTAAAAATGGCCAAACGATTAGCTGGCGATATTAGGGCGTTAATATTGGTATATAATAGTCCAGAAGCTGTCCCGCCACCGTTACTGCTCACTACCCTAAAACAATTTCAGAGTAAAATTAAATTGGAAATGAATAAACTTGATATACCTAAAGGTAAGTCGATATATTTGTTACTTGATTTTTTGTTGTTCTATTAGACTTTATATTTATTTGATAATGCTGTTGGTACCAACATTATTAGCAGATCTAACTGATATGAACTTTTTTAATTATGAGAACTGTTATTTTTATTCCTAGTTTTTTATTGTCAGGTTTCAAGAGTATTTGATTATTATGACAATAAAGGTGAACCTACAACTCTGCAAATAATTTTCTGTCTACTCTATACAAAATTTTTTGTCGAAGCTACTTTTGTTATGAAATTTGTTATGGCGAGGCTGTGCTATCATCTATACTCCTTTTACCCTATGACGGCCGATATTTAATTAAAATATGATCAGTGGGCCTCAAACAGTGGGGCATTAATATTTAATTCCGATCGCTTGAAAAGTAAAAATATTTAATTTCCTGTATTTTATGTTCAGTAATAATATTGGATTTTACTATATCAACGGAAAATACAATGAATATAATATGTATATACAGGGCGTGTTAAAAGAAGTGGGACGGAATATTTCGAGTACTCGAAATTATTTGTCGACATCAAATGTTCATCAATGTCTCTATAGATCTCTATTTTGCGTAGAGTGAAAATTATACGAATGGTTTTGCATGCAGTTAAATGGCAAAACACTTACCAAGTTGCTGGTATGTCCAAATTTGAATAAAATACATCCAAGACTTTACTTTCTCCAGAGGCACTAAATCACTTTCGAGTTTTCAGCAAAACAAAATGTTTAAACACGTGTAGTACAGTAATTAATACCAAAGCTATTGAGAGAGCACAAAGTTGTAGCACTAACTGTTACATCTTGCTTACTTTATTTATTTCATCCTCACTCATGTTATTAATTCTTCTGAATGTCCTCTCTGAGATACCGCAAGCATCATAACTATCATAACAGATGTCAATGGACCCATATTTTTTTTTCAAATTGAAATAACTTTCGACTTTTAGAACTAAACGCCGTTCTTCTGGAGATAACACTCTACGTTTCGACTGTATTTTATTTTCTTCCAAATTACTCATTTTGCAGTACACTACTATAAAAAATAGGTAGTTATATAAAACTACTACACCCTAAAAAGGACGAGGGTTGTACAACAGACGAAACAATCGAACGCAAATTATTTAACAGCCAATGCTAAACATGCATAAACACTACAATGATTCTGATTGCAAAATCCGTTCGCATGTTTTAAATAAGGTTTTTGCTGATTATATATTTTGTTAAATTATTAAATAACACCAATACAACCACGACCAATAAACGATAACTTGTTGAGCAGAGCTTATTGAAACAATAGAGCAGTAAAATGTTATTCATAAAAGTAGTGTAAAATATATCTCCGCTTATCTGGTCCGCTAGTAATAAAATTACCAGCATTTAATTGCAAAGCGGTCTTCTTAGGTGGAAAATATTATATTATATTCCCGAGATATTGCCTAGCGGCGTTCTTGGTTGGTACAACACATACCCTATTATATATTTTATTTAATAGAATTGTCTTATTTTTTTTTTAAACTTACAACTTATTTTGGTTTTTAGATAAATGTGATGAAGCTGCAAGCAAAAGTGACTCAAAAGAAGAAATAAGCCCCGGTTCATCAAGGGACGAAAGCTCTTCTGGCGAATCAGCCAACCTAAACAAAAGTAAAAGTGATAGTGATACTGAAACTCAAAGTACTTCTTGTGATAAAAATAGTTCAGACGAAAAGAAAAAGGAAAAATCCTTTGGACCCGTAGAAAACTTAGAATTATTAAGTAAATCGGTAAACGAGCTTATCGAAATTGTTAAGAAGGATGCTTAGTCCGATCGAAAAAAAAAAAGTAATACTACATCGAAGTAACAATTTTATTAAAGGTACGACTGGTTCAGATCGGAGATATATTTGACTGTTTAGTGTTAATATTTTGTTAAGTGGAGAATATTAACTAATTTGTTAGAAAATGCCAAATCAGGATTTCTACATTGTAGACCTACTTGCCTTGGGTAACGAACTTGGCTATGCTGAATCAGTTTGTTTAATATGAAGACAATAGTGCTAGTCGAATAGAAGAGTATTATTATTTTTTAGTAGTAAGGATTATTTTACTTTAAATACATAATTATTTCTTATTTTGCATTTTAAATTAATTACAAAAATTCGTCATTTATGAGAAAGTTAAGCATTCCTAATAGTGGTAGGTACTAAGAATAGCGATAGGTATATGATAAAATAGAAATTCTTAAATAATTTGCCATTTTTAGCTCAAATTAATTATTGTTCCAAATTTTCTTCTTCATCCTGTCGCTATTTGTGCGTAATCGGGCGCTTTGTGTGTTTATCTCTTTAATACTTTCCATACTTATATCTGCAATTCTTAGTGCTTCGTGTGCTTTCCTTTCACTAGGTTCGCCTATTTTTTCTTTTCTCTTGGTAACCCTCTAATTTTTTTCTATCTTGTTTTCTTTTTTAACTCTGGTGAAATTTAAAGCTTATCTCATAATGTTATTATTTGTTTTTCTATGTTATTTTCTATTCCTTCCTCCTATCAAATTTGTTCTTCTCAGATTTGAGTATATTAGTTTTATGTTTAAGTTTTATGTATCTAGTACTTTGTTATATCCCAGTTTATTAGTTAAACAGTATAAAAGTTCAATTTAAATATACATTAATATACCAAGAGCCATAGCTATGTTGGTTTTTTAAGTCCTGCGTTAAATCAATGATTTTACATAAGTTTAAGGGAGAATTTGGGTAATTGGTATATTACAGGGCTTCCCAAACTTATTCGTACTGTGACGTCCTTGGAACTTTGCTATTTTTTTGCGACGCCTCTTTAACCCTACAAATTTTAGTACTAGCTTAGTAACAGGTTATAGTTATAACAAAAACACTGTTTGAACATTTATTCTTAGTTTATGTTTGACTTGTACTTGTTTTTAATTACTGCAACTGCAGAAAAGCCCGTTTCGCACAAGTACGAAGTCGCAAATGGTAATAAAACCTTTAATGCAGCAGTGCTGATGGTATGATATTCATGAGAAAGTGAGCTCCAAAATTTAAACAGTTTGTTCTTGTTGAATTGAAGCTTTAAGCTGAAATCACAGAAAAATTCAGTCAGTTGTTCTTCCTCTGTTGAAAATATGGATGGCGTGGATGACAAGAAAGGGTTTCTGACCCAGTCATATTGCTCCATATCTTCGGGAAAATATTTCTCAAAGTATTTGCTCAACGATGCCATGTGTTGTGTAAACATATTTTTTAAAGAGGTATCAAGGATTTCTATCGATTTTTCTTGTAGAATCCTTTGTAAAGCAGGGAAGCAGTCAATTTCTTGATCTTCTAATTTTCTTTTCCATAGTAGGAACTTCTTCTGAAACCCAGTAATTTTATCTGCCAATTGCAAGATATGAGTATTGTTTCCCTGCAAAGACTTATTAAGACCAATTAATTTGTTAAATATGTCACAGAACTTAATAAAGCTTTACGCATCATCATGTGATTCTGTATGCAGATACGTGTAAAATTAATTTCTTAATTTGTATAAACGTACGAGTACGTTGCCTTTGGAGAGCCAACGAGAGTTGCAATAATAAGAGATGTACTCGGCCCCCATTTCTTTTCAATGTGTCCATTTTACACTTGGCTGCCTTGGTTTTGATAAGATCTTGTAGTCCTCCATACTGTTTACACATCGCTCGGGCACCATCCGTATACACGCCTACACTGTTATCCCAGTTAATATTATTTTCAGTCATATATGAGTTTAAAATCTCGAATAAATCAGTAGCTTTACATCTTTCACATATTTTTCTGCAAAATAACAAATCCTCGCATATATTTGTTTCTTGTATGTACAGTACATAACATATCAATTGAGTATCATCATTACTATCAGTCGCCTCGTCCAGTTGAATGACAAATAAACATGAAAGTTTCCCCACAAAGGTAAATTTTTTATTTCTTTAGCTGCCGATTCTCCAATATCACTGTTACCATATCAACCGCTGCAGGTAAGATAAGTTCCTCAGCGATCGTATGTGGTTTTTTACATTTGACAACACGGTAAGCTACCATGTAAGAGCCGAGCAATGCTTCGGTAGGAATTGATGCTCTTAAAACCAAAGCCGTGGTCAATTTTCTTATCAAAAAGTCTCTTGGCTTACCTTGTAAATGAGTTGAGTTGATTCCAAATGCCGTTTTTAGTTTACTAGAAAGCATACTTTCAGCTGCCAACACTTTGTGACAAACAACACACTGTCGAAGTTTACGTTCCCTTAAGTAACGCAGGTAAATTCAAAATCCAAATATTAGTCGTCATATTTCCTATATTTCTTCTTTTTACTTAAATTAACATTATTGCTCTCGCCTGATTCTTCACTTCGTTTTCTATTCTTTTGAATATAAGTATCCATTGTTGATTGTAAAAAACTCCGCGTACGTAATAAAGCAAAACAAAAGCTTGACTAAATGACATAATACGCGTGACAGTAGGGAACACCGGGTGGACGAAACCGGCCACCCGGCGAAACAGAATGCGCCCGACACTCAGTCGACTCCAGGGTTGCCAATATTTTTCAGATAATTTTGTGGACCATGGTATAATTTTTGGATTCGACAATTTTTTTTGAATAATTTTGGATAATTCAAAGGTCTATCGACTTGATATTATGTTTTTTATTTGATTTATTTATTAATACATATATTTTATACTCATTTAAAATCAAATAAATATATTTTCTGTATTAAAAGACACGTAACGCCCCTGGGATAACGCAGCGACGCCCCAGGGCGTCACGACGCACTGTTTGGGAAGTTCTGGTATATTAAATTAATAATAAAAATATCCAAAATGATAACAAAATTCTTTAAAATATTTTCGGTGTTTCAGACCATCATTAATAATACCGAAAAGTAAGTAATTCCTCTTTAATTTAAGACAAAGGGCGTAAAATGTTGACGTTTAAAGAACATTTACAAAAATTCACTTAAAAACGATTTAAAAACCTTTGGTATACATATAAAATGCTATTTGACCTTAAAATTTAATGACAATGTCGATGATTACATATTTTACCTAAAAGGAAATATACTGAGCCCTTACTCGACAGTGGCGACCACGTCTGTGTCAAACTAAAGGTACCAGCCAACTGAATTAGGAGATCAAGATCAATCTAATCTTAATCCTTTAAGCGCAGAACTGATTTTTTCTTTTTAAGAAGAAAATTTTTGAAAAATGTAAAATCAAATAGAGTTAATAGGTTACCTGATAAAAAAAATGGAAATTATCCTTTATGGGGTGGTAAATATTTCTACAAGTGGGCTTTTAAGCATATACCATCATCTTCAAATTACTGGTAAAGATTTTTACCACTATATTTTATATTGGACAACTATTGCCCATGTTTGTATCTCTCTCTTCACTGGCTTCATTACTATATGGGGACGGACTGGCTTAAAAAAGGCGCCAACTTTAACTCTATACTAAAGGCACCATATCCCCTCTCCTAAGCTTTTTAAATCATATTTTTTTGAGATCCTAATGCATGTAAAGTAAATCAAATTACTTACAAATTTTTGTTAATTTAAATCCATATACTTTAATATAAGATGGTTAAGTTTTCGCCGTCTATTGTTACTTCTCTGTGGTCCCAGTTGACCATCTTACCATCTTAAAGGCATACTCTATGTAGGGAATACCGAAATTCTAAAATTTAGAAGTAAATACCACCCCAAAGAGAAAAAAAATCGTTTAAAAATAATAAAAAATTGGAATGGGATAAAATTTTTTGAAAGTTGTTGAAGTAATTTTGGGAATTCGGCTCATCCACAAGTATTTCTTTTGATTCTCTTCTACTTATTGTAGACGGTTATATACTGATGGTTTTGTCTTTCCTGGTTCTACTAAAAATAAACTCTTCCATTAATTTCTTTGTGTCAATCTTCCACGTCATCCGCTTTATAATATTATCACATACACGAACATTTTTGTAAATAGCTTCTGGTGTAATATTGATTACTTTATAGATTAATAACTTTCTTATATTCACATGACGTATCCATTTTACTTTTCGATTTTGAAAAACACTTTTTTTATTGTACTTTTTTTAGCAAGGATATTTAATATATCGTTTAGTACGTCTAATGTTTAAATACTTTTTGACACTTTTTTTGAGATTTGAAATATAGGGTTATGATCACAGCGCGATTATAATGTGATTTAAAATTGCTTTGTCTTCAAGGTCAGTTTAATATGGGTTTAAAATGCACAGTCCCAATTCTTTCCCCTTTTCGCTTAGAGCATATCACATTCCCTGTTTAGTGGGATTGTAGTAATGTGGCTATATCTTGTGTGTATACTCTATAGAATGATTATTCAAATATAATTTTATAAATTTATTATTTTGTTTTTAATTTTCGAAGCGTTAAGATAATTTTGAATTTCAACGGTTCAACAAGCACGCTTTTTTGGAGTACATCGCACGCTGATTACCAAAATAGACGAATGAGACATGCCTTTCGAATGTAGTAGTAAGCAGAATGAAACAAATCTAGCTAACGAAACTAAACATCGTTGTAAATGTAGAACGTCTTTATTAAAATTGTATCTTCTTATATGTTCTTGGAACTAAAAGCAGAAGTTATGAACCAATTAGATTTTTAGAAATAAAAAGTTATTTCGATGTATTATAAGACCAAAGCGTATTGTAAATGTTTGTATTTTTTATTTCGGAGTTTATTTATATTAGTCTACGAATTCATTATGTAAATTAGAGAGCTTTAACATTAATAATTTTAAAAAAATGTGTGGTAGAGTCAGGGTTTGTATAATTTAGAATAATTTGTACATTTTTTTATTTGAAACTGCTGGAAATACGAAATTGCTGATTTTCTTTACTGCTTTTGAATAATTTCCCCGAAAGTGTATCATAAAAATAAAAATATTCTTTTTATTTAGTGTTTTTTTATCTAGTCTTTTTTTTTAATATTAATTACTAGTGACCACTTAGCGCGAAAAGAGATCAGTTGTGACTGATTTTGGCAATCAGTTACAATATCCAACAGATTGATAAGCCCGAAAATTACCAGTTTTGTTGAAAAAATCGGATGCAGGAACCAACAATAAGTGATTGGTTGAGGTATTAGGTACGTATTGGATGATTTGGTCAGAGATATTTTAAATAATTTACCTTCAGACAAAATAAGTGAAACTACAAACTTTTAATAGAGCTATAATGAACATTTACAGTTTACAGATGAAGAAGAGATAGAAAACAGCATACCATGCCATGACATAAGAATCAAACGAAATGCGCAAAATGTATTAAGCACTGAATGGTACAGAAAACGTATATTTAGTAACAGATTTATTAACTACCACTCACAGCATCCACCTCATAGTCCTCATATTAAAGTAAATTTAATATTGCCTCTAAGAAACAGAATAAGCAAATTATCACATACTAATCTAAAGTATTAATGGAACTTAAAGACATTTTATTGAAAAATTGTTATCCAATGAAATTAATAAACAAATGTTTATTAAACAACCCCAATAAAAGAATGATTAACATAAATCAAAGAACAGAATCAAATCGCCAATTGATGCACATAACGTTTATGTCACTATTTGATTAACACCCAACCTACCTAAAATATTTGAGGAGACAGGGGGAAAACAATCATAGTCTACTTTTTGTCGAAATTGAGATTTCTAGTGATGAATATACATATATTACTTTATAATGAATGTTAAATGAAACGGTGTATAGGATCAATTACCAATGGTTTCCGGAGGGAACGAGGTAAATGCAGAGAAGAAAAAACCTTCCAAATGGAGACAAAGAAATGAAGAAAACTTATCAAAATGAAACAAGAAGCCGTAATTTGGAACAAGAGTATGCTTGGAAAAAAACTAAGATGATTTTTAGTTCACGTGAAATCGGCGAGCCGTGTAGTTGTGAAAATAAATGTAGGGAGAAACTGCAAGGTAATCATGAACATTTATTTAAGAAATTTTGGGAGTTGGGCTCGTTCGGAACACAGCATAAGTAAAACACAGTTCGGTTTTAGATGCGGTTTTGGAACTCGAGAACCCCTCTTTGCAATACAAGTTTTGATTCAAAAATGCCTGGATCAACAGAAAGATGTTTACGTCTGTTTTATCGACTATGAGAAAGCATTCGATACTATCAAACATGACAAACTCATAGAACTATTACGTCTTTCAGGACTTGACACTAAGGACATCCAGATTATAAAAAATCTATATTGGAATCAAACAGCCCACATGAAGAATGGACATATGGTGAGTGAAAACATAACCATTTCTAGAGGGGTAAGACAGGGCCACAGAATAATAAACAATCAGAAGGGCCACTCTCAGATGCCGCCTTTGAAGTTTTTCAGCACGCGCGCCATGTTTGAGGAGGACACAGACATATGATTTGTGTGGTTATGTAATTGTTTATATTTATGTTTAATTATATTTATGTTATTATATTTAACAATGTTAATATAATTGTATAGTATGTCTATGATTGCCGTAAGTCAAATAAACCTGGTTAATTTTTCCATGCACACCACATAATTTCTTTAAAATCCTCCTAAAACATGGCGGAACGTCTGCGCGGAGGAGATGCGCGTACTTAATTTTCCGTGGAGAGTGGGTATTCTGTATGTTTATTATTCTGTGACAGGGCTGTATTCTTTCGCCACTGCTTTTCAACCTGTACACGGAACAAATATTTCTAGAGGCACTGAAGAGTACAATGAGGGCATCAAGATTAATGGCGTACCAATAAGTAATTTTCGATATGCAGATGATACTATTATACTGGCCGATAACATCGAAGATTTACAGATGATGCTACATAGAGTTAATACAACTGGCAGCCGATTTGGACTGAAGATCAATAGAAAGAAAACTAAATTTATGGTGATCAGTAAAAAAAAATTGCAACATATCGACCTGCATATTGAAGACGAACGTATTGAAAGAGTACACCGATTTAAATATCTGGGATATACAGTAAATGACAAGTGGGACCCAGAACTACCGTCACTCGGGGTGAATCCGAACAGTAGGGGCGAATTCGTACAAAGCCGCCTCTGTCTACTTCTAAGTCACTCTTACCAATGCACGGACTCACAAATCAACTATTTGTACTGAATTTTGTCGGATCTAAGTTTGAGTTAGTAGTTGAGATATAGCGGTGAACGTGACATCGTAACGTTTTGTTGACTCATAGGTACGTATTTATTACGTATTTTATAACCTTCAAATTTCAAGCTTTTTTTATCTTAAAAAGAATCTGCTGTACAAGAGAAGCAAATTATGTAAGAGCTAGGGAGTTGACAAACTGTTTAGTGGTCTGTTGACAATCTATGTATAAAATATAGTTGTATTTAGTCTAGTTTTTTTTAGAAATTAATTTGCAAATATTTGTCTTTAGGTGGGGCGAATCTGGACACCATGGTGCGACAGTACAAAAAGAAAGTAGGTATAAACTTCATGAATTACAATTCGGAAAATATGGAGAGAGCTATTTCTGATGTTAGGAATAAAATGAAAACCTTAAGACAAGCTGCGGAATATTATCGTGTACCAAAATCCACCTTGCACGATAGACTCAAAGGCAAATCGATATTTCAACAAGGTGGACAAAATGCTCTTATCATAAAATTTTGTGAATGGGGGTTTCCCATGACCCGTTCCGATATATAAAAACCTGGACAGAAGGAAACTATTAATGTTTTTAAGAACAATCTACCCGGGATCGACGGGTTTTATTTCCTTAAGAGAAATAATGCAAATGTTACATGAGAAACAGTTTTAAACTATTTTAACAAGGCGCTTGAAGGCGTTCTCCCGTCTCACATTGTCAATTATGACGACACTAATTTAACTGACGACCCGGGTAGAATAAGTGTTGAGCGGCCGCGGATCAAAAGAGTCGAAAGAATAATGGATTCGAGCAAAGCCAGCACATCAGTTATGATGGCTATCAGCGAATCAGGTGTACTTTTAGCCCCATATGTAGTGTACAAATCGGTACTTTTATCCATCATGGGTAGAGGGAGGGCCAGAAGGGTGTGTCTACAATACAACAAAGTCAGGCTGGTTAGACTCTTAAATAATTCGAAGACTGGTTCGATAAAATTCTTCTCACATTTTAAAAAATTGCCAGGGAAAAAGTAACCATAGACGATAAGTTAGCTAGCCATATTCTATACATGTTGTCGAAAACTGCGAAAAGTATGACATTCAGTTTGTGATGCTGCCTCCAAATGCAACGCATTACAGCCGCTAGACGTCGCTTTTTTTGGTCCATTTAAAAAGTCGTGGCGAAATACCCTCATCGAATGGAAAACCAAAAATAGAGGGTGTATATAAGTCTGAGTTTCCTGGGCTATTTAAAAAAGCAATTGTTCATATCAACGATAATATTACGTCTGGTTTTAAATCTTGCGGAATTATTTCATTAAAGTCCTACCACGTCATCAAAAAGTTACCAGCTAGTGAACCTTCAGAAACTGAAAGCTATGACCACTGGACCAACACTCTTCAAAACTTTCTTCAGGAAAGTAGACAGGGCGTAACCAAAGAACGTTTAAAAACACGGGGCAAAAAGTTACAGGTGCCTGCAGGTAAAGGGGTAAGCGTACGAGATTTAGAACAACAAAGTCAGGCTGGTTCGACTTAATTCTCCGATTAATCTGAGAAGAAAGGGAAACTGAAGAATATAGAACAAGTAGTGAGGATGGCCAAAGTGGAACAGAGCTGCAGACTGAAGACGAGGCTGAGGTTAAAAGTGAACAAATTGAAATGGGTGAGACTGATTATTCTATAGACATTAATACTTTTGTACTTGGTAAATTAGTTTCACTAAATAATGTAGATAAATACTATGTTGGGAACGTTACAGAGGTAATTGATAAGTAGAAAAATATCTTGTTAATTTTCTCAGAAAGCAAACATCAGAAAAATGGGGCTATTTTACGTATCCTCAAATAAAAGATGAAAGTGTAATTAAGGGGAATCAAATTTTTAAAATTCTTGAAAAGTGACGGATATGAGACTTTTTGTTAGTCTTATTTTATAGAATGTGTTTAGAATTAATGAGCCTGGTTTTATTTATATTCATGCTGCTTTGTCGAATTTTTTTTTTTAATTTAAAATGTTTTTTTATCTTATTCTTTTTCTGTCCAAAAGTTTTTTATCTTTTTCTGTCCGAATTAACCCCCATTCACGGTCGAATAATTTTATAATACAAAATAATGCTATATCCGGTTTCACCACACACGTAGGGGCGAATTCGGACACTAAATAACCCAAGTGTAGCAGTAAAATTTTAAAACTTTTATCAGAATCACTTATGCTTGAAACATTAAAGAGTTAAATTATTTTTTTGGAATTTTTTAGAACTACTTCAAACGATTTATTGACAAAAAACGGCGAAAATCGTCCGGATTCACCCCGAGTGACGGTATAGCATCTCAATAAGATCGATCGTCAGAATCAAGTTGTAGGGAGGTGAGGTTATTCTCAGTAAAAACAGAAT
This sequence comes from Diabrotica balteata, assembly GCA_918026665.1. Classification (NCBI taxonomy): domain Eukaryota; kingdom Metazoa; phylum Arthropoda; class Insecta; order Coleoptera; family Chrysomelidae; genus Diabrotica; species Diabrotica balteata. Next base: position 24,525,364 of record OU898280.1, read on the forward strand.
TGTACATAAATTAGATTTTATTAACTTTTCATTGTCGTTTTCTACAATAAAAAAAGAAATATAAAATACAATAAACAATACACATCAAACTGAAAATGTATGTATGTGTATTTTCTTCATATCTCAATAGGTTATTGGCAAATACAAAAATCAAAACTACACATATACAGGTGCTTACATAATAAAAGTGAATATTTTATACAAATAGCAATAGGTACAGATAATTTAAATTTAATAATTAATAAATCTAACTATGTATTTAAAAACTTATTTCGTGCCACGAAAGTCCCGTTGGGGAACAAGCGATGCCTTAACGTACCGTCTGACAGTTCTTTGACGGGACAATATGGCCGACACAAGATCAGTCATGCAACTGTGCATCATCGGTAAGCCAATTTTTACCAACTGTTTGCTTGATCTAACCCTAAATGTGTATGCACAGACAAAACTTCACAATTTGCGTAGGGGGGTCGGGTCAGTACAAAAGTTTTTTAATTTACAAATTTTCCTACACCGTTTCGTAGTTACCAAAAGTTCGCACCACAAAGGATCTAAATATAGGTAATAGATTTATTCTGCTTGAAAAACTCAAAATATTGTAGTGCTATATATAAAACTACAAATAAAGATAATTCACAAAGTGATTGTCAAACTATAGAATTTCTTTTATCACAAATCTAGACAATATGACAGATAAGTACAGCCATGTCTGAGCCATCAACAAACTTAATCATTACTCAAGCTAATATTCAATGTTTAGGAATTATAACTTCCATAATTGTTCTAGACTGGTGATGGTGGAGATTCAGTCAGCGATTTCGCATCAATTGGTAAAAAATCGAGAAATATGTGAACAAATATAACAATATGACAGAACGGGGAAAAATATAACAATCGACCCATATAACTTTTTATAAAGAGTGGAACGTTTTAAATATCTCGGGGCGAGATATATAAAACAGTATTGTTCTATTTTCTTGTGGCATTTTAAAGTAATTACTATTTAAATGGGAATAAGCCAAAATTAAAGATTAAAGTAGTTTATTGACGATTTAATTTCCACTTCGCAAATCGTTCTCAAAATACAAACATTAGTAAATTGAAACATCAATAGATTACTTTAACCTTTAATTGTGGCTTATTCCCATTTAAATAGTAATTAATATAAAAACAGTTATTATACCGTGATATATGGGTGCGAGACGTGGACGCTGGCATAAGCAATGGAAATAAAAATCCTCAGAAGGACCTTCGGATCCTATAACGACCCGAATATTATATTGTCCAAGAAATTAAATCCCAATGCCTAAGATAGGTTACGCCATATCCATAGGCTCACTAATAACGGCCTTGCCAAGTTAATTTTTGAGGCCCGACAGAGAGAAAGACCTGAAGACGCCCACGAATGGAGAAGATAAAATATGGTCAGATTTAAGAACATTGGGGCTAACCACAGACCCAATTATCATGGACGACCGTTTGAGATGAAAGCAAGTTGTGCAGTCAGCCCATAACCACCCCGGGTTGCACATTCCATACGGGTCGTAATAATTTCAAGATCCGGAATTGTAGCTCATGAAGCTTTAAGGAGAACCACCTTCAGAACCGCCCCGGATTTTAACACATTCCATACGGGTCGTAATAATTTCAAGATCCGGAATTGTAGCTCATGAAGCTTCAAGGCAAAGTTCATGCGTTTGATGCAATTAAAACGATTTGCATTTTCCCTTTTCTAGCGATTGTCTTCCGGAAAGGATAAAATAAATCCATTTTTACATCGATCTAGGAACCAAACGATGAAATTCAACATTACTAAAAAACATTGAATTTTCTTCAACGCGTTCTCATAGCAGGACAAGAGTCGAACTCTAGTTTTTGCATTGGTAAAATAGTTGCGAGTAATTAATATTTTTCTTTAAATTAAATTTTCTTTCTTATAAACAGTCGTTTTACTTTATATTGAATTCATTGTAATATTAAAATTGGTAATGTTTTAGGATTCATTTCCTTTTTCGAGTTGCAAGGTTTTTTAAGATTTAAATATGTCTAATGTGTGTTGTTGTGTAAGTTCAAACGATGCATAGAAACTGTTGCCGCCTTCTTATGATGAATTCACGTTGCAGGTGAGCGATATTCTTTGATTTTTCAAATCCATGGAGTTGTTGTTACCAGATTGATCTTCGCCGTCAAAAAAGTTAAACGCTTATTATTGCTAAAGAAAACCCAAAATATGTAGATACAGGAATAACATAAAGGAGATCTTGTATGAAGTGGCAGCGATAGATGACAACTTGAATATTAAAATGTTGAATAACTTTATTAAGAACAACGACAGAAATAGTCATAAAACAAGTTATGAAGGAGTTTGTATCGAGGAAAGTTTTTCGTTGAGAGTTTAAATATAAAACAAGCGGTAGACGCGAGCATTGGTTCTATTATCTGCTATTTATACTGTAAAGTCTAGAAACAACAGAATATCGTTCTATACTTCTCCGTCGATATTAAATAACACCCTTATTAGTTATTACAAAGGCATAAAAAAATTTATGATCATGCTTCTGACGAGACGGCTTAAGAATCATAAACAGCGATAGAGAGAGTCGTACCATGCATCTGTAGGCGAGGATCAAGTGTTAGTTGTTTAGGTGCTCGTTTTCCTGGCTGCAAATAGATTATAGTCATTACTCTAGTAGATATTAAGCCACTTAAGCGCACTTTCACATCTGCGGCTTCCACACTTGACATAGACAAAACGTGACATTGGACATAAAATGTGACATTTGATATAAAACGTATTAACACGTTTGATGTCGAATGTCACTTTTGTCAAATTTCACGTTTTATGTCAAGTGTCACGTTATGTCAAATGTCATTATGTCACGTGTGAGGCCGCGATGGTCAAAGTGGCTTCAACTTAGTACTTACTCTCGATTAATGAACTAAACCCATAAATGACAGCGTGATATTTTTTACTACGGTTCTCGGTGTTTTTCAAGAATTTTCCAAGAACAAGTTTTGTCTTTAGTCAAGCTTGGTAGTTCCGTTTTTGCGATCCTGGTGTTACATTCGATAATAAGGTTTATATTGTGGGTATTACAACTAAAATCCTAAATCTTTCTTTTTCCCATAGGTTGCGCAGTAGTTACCCCTTTCATCGTATGTAATTACTGAGCTCAAAATTCATTCAGATGTAGAGGACATGTCTCAAATAATAACTAAGGGTAAAAATATCTTATCAATTTATTATTTGAATTGTGGTGTTACATATATACTAATAACTGTTGAAAAACTTTTTTATTCAAATAATTATGTAAAAGTTATAATTCCTTTTTGTGATGATTGATACTCTTGACTATGACTGTGTACTCAATCGAAAATACTAAAAATGAACTTAAAAAAGTTTATCAAAGAAGACTGCCTCTCGAATTCTTATAACAATTTCTTCTATACAGCTTACATTTGACTTAACATTCATATTTATTTATTTATTATTTTATTTGTATACGTAATCGTCAAGCAACATTTATTGTATAAAATGATCTAAACGTATTTACAATTTTTTAATACTAGGTAACAAAATAACGATACAGACAAAATTGAGTTTCCTAAGCAGAATATTCATTAACTTCAAGAAATCCACCTTATTCTGCCAAAACATAAAAAAGAAATACTCCGAATTGACTTCCGTCTGCTCAGTTGAATCCTATAAGCCCTACCTCTCGTTAAAATTAAAAATAACTTCTTTTGACCATTCTTACTAATAAAAAACAAGTTGCGAATTGGTCAAAGTTGTATCATAACAGAAACCTCAAAAACAAAAATAAATTGCACAACATTGCGAAACGACGCTTACCAAATTTATTAATAACCTAAATTCATTCTTGTTAAATTACCCTAGATACAAAAAATAATCAAAAATAATAAAAATTGTTTAAAATATTTAAGAAGTATCATACAGGCTTCTATTTATTTTATAAAAAGTCACATCAAGTCAAAATATAAGAAAAGCCTTTAAGACTAAAAATAAATAATTAAGGACTGTTCACATTTTCTCATTAAAAGTACATTTACGGCTAATAACTGTAGTAACAAATCTGAACCACCTATAGATTTCTTTATATGAGAGGAGGCGGGGTGGGATGATTAGTGAGCAGGCATTTTTATAGTATGTACCCATATTCTTAAGGTTGGTTCCAGTAGGATGTCTGGTAGGGCTGTTTCGGACCGGTTTTAGCTTGATTTGTCGCTTGTGAGCGTTGACCTGCAGTGGTACCCGAATCCTAAAAAAGAAGAACCAATACATATTAATAATGACGTTTTAAATTGTCACATTATAATGATGATCGTGGATTGCATTATAAAAATTTATATTCGGTAAGTAGATAAGGTTTGGATAATTTATATTTTCTTAAATATACATTTGATTAAAAATTCCATGTCCTCAGAATCCATAAGAAGTAATCAAAAACAGTACTTGTGTGTTAATGTTATGTAATGCCAGGTAAATTGTATATATTAGAAAATGAACATCAAGGAAAAGATAGATATCTGTGGGATATCGGAGACACACTGGGTAGGCCAAGGACACTGGGAGGCCCCTCACTACAAAGTTTTCATGTCAGGAGTTAAGAAATCAGGACAAAAAGGCGTAGCAATATTAAAAACGTTGGGCAAAATATGTACATGAATACCTTCCACTAAATGATCGAATAATCAAAATAACTGAACGCTAAACCAGTCAAAATGCATTTTATACAGGTGTATATGCTAACATCCATAGCGGCAGAAGATATAGTAGAAGAAACATGCTACCTGATACGGAAACCATCTCTCAACATTCCTAAAAAAGAACCAATGATGATAATAAGAGATTGGAATGCAAAAATAGGAAAAACTAAAATAGATGACCATTTGAAAGGAACGATAGGCGAGCGCAACGAACAGCTTCTTTAATTAGCCATCGATATAGATCTTAGTATAGGAAACACAATGTATAAACATTATCCGCGGGGATTATCAATATGGTCTTCACCTGGAGGACGATACAAAAAATAAATATATTTTCTTCTTAGTGAGAGCGCCCACCAAAGTGGCGTGGCAGTGGAAAGCAGCAAGTAGCACGCGTCTAGCATAATGTAACCAATCCAAACAAATGATTAGAATGAATGACGTCACTGTCATTTTGGTGTAAACTGAATCATTCGTTTTCATTGGTTACATTATGTTAGACGCGTGCTACTTGGTACTTGCCACTGCCACGCCATTTTGGTGGGCGCTCTCACTTACTAAACGATGGAGGAGCTCAATAATCAACGTGAAGACAACCAGCTGCAGACTGTGGTTCCGACCACAAAATGTTACAAGCAGAATTTCGCCTAAGTTACACAGTAAAACAATTACAAATAAAAGACAAAAATTGATTCCAAAACACCCGTAAAAGTTTAGAGAAGCATTAGCATAAACTTACCTACCAGTGACTACCGGAGACCCTGACAAAACGTAGGAATATACAAAGAAATGGATCACTGACGGTATCAATAATACTAATCCCAAAGACAAAACAGTTAGGAAAAAATATTGGATGGCTGAAGAGACTATCAATTTTGTAGGAGACGCAAACTTAGAAACTGCACATCAAATTCAAAACAAAAAGAAATAGAGATTTGAACCATAAATACAACTATAAAACATTTGTGCAGAAGGGACAAAAATAATTATATTAAAAACATATTTGTACAACTAGAGGAACATGCTGACCGCCAAGAATCTAGAGAACTTTCCCCAAAAGTCAAATATTTAGCGAGAGAATTCAAATCGCAGACACAGATCATCAAAGATAATAGTGGACATACTATAACAAGCCCAGACAGTATCACAGAGGCGTGGAAACAATATTGCGAAATACTATTCTCTAACAACGACCCAGACAATAATACAGAAAAAAGAAGTTATGAAAAAGAACCTCAAATATTGAAATCAGAAAATGAGGCGGCAATTAAAAAGCTTAAATTCAGAAAAGCAGAAGGAGAAGATGGAATAACAGCTGAAACACTCAAAGAAATGGGAGAATTAGGGACGGAAGCAATCCTTTGACGGAATTTGCAATGAGATCTGGAATACCGGAAAGTGGCCAAATGACTGGGGTAAACTCACGTTTATTCCCATATATAGAAAAGGTTCACCGACAGATTGCAGTAATTACCGTACAGTAGCATTGCAATTAATGACTAAAATCAATTCTCTTACCACATATTCAAAGTCGACTCAAAGCGTATAATGGCATTTGAAATGTGGGTCTACCGTAGAATGTTCTATGGTCACAAGTGTTTGCACTATCTTTACCATAAACCGCCCATCGCACAAATAACTTAATTCTAGCAGAACTTAGCATAAAAACTAGACTCATCACAACTATCAACCAAAATCTAGTGAGAGATTTTGGACATATAACTAGAAGAAGAGAAGGCAAGGAGCGAATGGTAGTTGAAGGTAACATAGCGGGTAAAAGACCCAGAGGAAGATCTCCAGTACGATGGTCGGACCAAATAAAGGACATACCAGATCAAAATGACAATAGTAAAGCTATACAAATGACACCTCTTCACCTAGCATAGACATCTCTGAGCGGCCTAATTTAGAGGATGTTTTCCAGTAAAATACGTTTACTAAAAAAATGTTCCATAGTTCATATTAAAAAAAGAACAATTGAATATTCATAAAATACAAAAATCATTTTAGCATCCGAAATAAAAAAAATTGGAACTGAATCGGACATAATATTTTTAGAAAGATGCACATCTGTATCACATCGCATATCCTATGGGAACAATACCACAAGTTGGGAAACAAATTCTTACTATGCAACCAACCAGGACTATATCAACAATACAGCTTTGAAAAATTTCGACCAAAAATTTCCTGAAATATATCGTCAAAGATTGTCAGGAACAAAATAACAAATGCTGATATAAAAGTCAAGCCAAAGAAGTTTACGAACGTTTTACCGGGGCTGCCAGGTGTTTGCTACTGCTGAATATAAGGAACAGTCTGACTGTAACTGAAACTACTCATCAAAACCAACCATATCCTTTATTATAAATATGTTCATGGTAGTATGATTGAGAATGATAACTGCAATCTATATTGGGACTATATCGTGTTCAAGACGAGAACAAGACAAATTGTCCAAAACAACACCTATATTTCTGTTAATTACTAGTGCTATTTCGAAGAGCCTTATAGAGAACATCAAGCAAGTATTACCACCAGAGAGTCTTATCAAGTCGGCTATCTATAAACATTTGTTAATTTTGTGTATTCATAACATTTTTTTAAGTTATTGAAACGGATATAACCAAAAAACTTCCAACAACTTCCTATTAGTTCTAGTTGGGTTTAAATATAAATCATTTTACGATCCAAACCTATAATCTAGTTACCAAATTTAATATGCAAACATTTCATTAATTCGATCACCTAAAATGCTTAAATTTACTTTTACACCAAAGCAACAACATACAACATGGAACAAGTGGGTGAATGTCTGTAACAATTAGTTGTTATTCGAAGTTTTTGTACACAATTTTAACCAAAATACCAATATTGGTGGATACAATTCTGCTATTTGTTTTATAGTAAACGTAGTACATCAAGAACTTCGAATGTATAGTGTACATTTAGTATAACATTCTCACAAAGACTGTGGTCTAATGAATACCAGTATTTCTGCTACTTCCGTGCATACATATTCATATTATCTTTACAATAAAACATTAAATATATTTCTAGCATAATAAATAACGAAGGATGTTTATATGATGGATGATGATAAGTAAGGTTATTTAGTACAGTGGTGGAACGTTTATTTACCATAGAAGATAGATGCAGCATGCTTATTTTAGGTGCTTTAGGTAGGTTATTAATTGAGGTGCCGTCTGACATTAAAGATATTAATAATGAATAAAGATAAATGAATAAGTATTGGGGAGATTTCTATATTACTACCAATATTTCCATATTACTCTTCATTTGGATAGACTCTTGTAACTGAACCGCTAGTCGATTAAATTGCATTCATCTTAAAAACTTATAATCAATCCAGAAGAGTCTCGACAGCAAGCGCTAAAGCATATCCGAAAGTCTGCAAAGATAGATGTACGGTATATACAAAAAAATCTCATGTTACAGTGTAAAAAGGCCTATGAGACCAAATGGCTTCTTTGAAATCTACAAATTACTGAAGATTTGCTCGAGATCATATATCTTCTTAATTTCTCCGTTTTTAGCAGACTGAAATCATCAATGGTACATAAACAGTCCTATTTATAAAAATAAAATAGACGGTTTAGGTTCCATTTCGTTACAGCTTACCACCATTCGCTGATATGCATATTTTTGTCTCTTGGCTTCACCAGAGCGAAATCATGTGAATTTTACTCTAGTATGAAGTATTAGGAAATTATTTTCATGAAGAGATTTCTGTTTAGACAAATTGGCAAGACGTGGATACAATTATAAATTCCCATACCAGTGCATTCGTCGTCTGCTGGCTTTGCAACGTTTAGAAAGCAGATTTAGGCTGAATCCTGAACTCTATTTCCGATTTATATTCTCAGTCCTATTTATAACTGATCGTTTAAGATATTAACATATTACTCATTCAAACTTCACATCAGTTCTTCTAAATTACAGTAAACTGCAGATGCATTGCGTGGTTTAGCAGCAACAAACTATCAAAACAATCAGTTTCGTGAAAAAATCTCTCTCGTGAAATTTTCGTGCAATGATTTGTTGGGCTAACTAAACTATAATGCTCGATTGGGCATCATTGGGCATATGAATAAGTCAAATACAAATAATTTATTGTGCATGACCGTTTGGCAGTGAGAAATATGTACAGTCATTGTATTCCTCATTTAACTGCTGTCCATAAGAAGACGGTATCCATCGATGCCTCGCCACACTCAAACGATTCAACGGATGCTACATAACCATTTGTTGATTCACTGATTCATTGATTAACTCCGAAAAATAACCGGAATCGTCGCTCCCTTAAAATGTCAGCTCTCACTCAGCCCGTATATCATCTGAGTATTTGAAGGCGAAAAAAATTAATTTGTTGGGCCATCCTGCATACAGTCCTGACTTGGCACAGTGTAATTTCTTAGTGTTCCCGAGAATCAAAAACAAACTACGTGGTTAAAGTTTCAAGACAGATGAGGCAGCGGTCAAAGCATTTCCGAGATACTTTTTTTGGACTAGCATAAATGATTTGATCTATTCCTTTTAATATTTGTGGAAAACTTTTAGTGTATGCCTCTAGCTCATTGCTTTCTATAGTTTAGTTTTAAATATTGAGTCATAGACTGGTCTGTTACATTTAGGAATGGTTGAAGTTTGTTTACTATGGAAACGTGAAGTAATAAATATCATTTTGTGGAAATGGCCAAAATAGCAACAAGCAGTTAAATTTCACAGCATACTCTAATTAGGCTAAATTTTGTATTTGAAATATATTTTTTTCAATTTCTGATGATGCCAACTTATATGATATTAGGTAGCTTTTACACTTAGCATCAATTCCGTATTTGACATATTCTATTTAAATTTGTGGACAGAACACGTCACAAACAAAGAGGTTATGTGAAGGATGAATAAAGAAATAGAAATTTTAAATACAATTAAAGCAAGAAAATTGGAATATTTCGGACATATTACATGTGAAGAGAAATACACCTTGCTCCAACTGATTATGCAGGGAAAGATCCAAGGAAAGAGAAGCATAGGGAGACCAGAATGTCATGGCTGCGCAACCTGAGATTGTGGTACGGATGTACATGAAATGAACTTTTCTCAAAAGCCCGAATAACTACGATGATTGCCGACCTTCGCCGCGGAGATGGCAGTTGAAGAAGAATGGCACCAAGATTTAAATTTGTGATCATGCCAACTTACGCGACATTTATAATTTGAATGTAAAGGAGCATTTCTAAATCACAAATACTTTTTATGTTCATCTGAGAGTTAAATCTTGAGACTAAATTAGTAAGTGTTCAAAAAAGCTGTAATGTGTTTGTCTATAGTTTGTCTATAAACAGATAAAATCTGACGACTTACAATAACGAATCAAACTACCACTTAGGCTATAAGACCACATCAAATATCATTATATGTCCAAGAAATGTCACTACATTTTTTTATGCTGTACCAGTTTGTACAGGTTTAGTGAATGGGTACCATATATTTGTGGGATCGCTTGGTATTCTCCAAAAAGTGTTGAGAATCCCCTCATGTTGATTTCTCTTGTACAATTGACACACTTTTTTCACGAATTTGAATGTCGCTTTAAATTAATAGTTAAATTTTATGTATAAATTGTTGGTTAATTGACACATCACGACAGTATATGAGCATGTAAGTAATGTTAATGCAACACTAGAAAGCACCCCATGCAAAGTCCCACATGTTTTATAGCAAATTACATAAAGCATGGTGAGTCCAACACTGACTTACCATGCGTCGATTCTGGTGCCTTACATCCATCTATAAGCAAAACAAAAACTAAATATCACAAGAAGTGATGCATGCAATAGTCAATATTATATAAGGATAAAAAGTACAAATTGGTTATGAGAAAATATATCATTTAAAGCCACTTGTTCCGTCAAGTTTTGCCATATGCGAAAAGGTTTCAATGGTATTTGTCATGTTTAAAGAATAATATACTTTTATCTTATTATTTCTTGCGTAACTGACAATTCCCTAATTATCCTGAATAACGGGTTTTATATAAATAATCTACTGCTATTTCTATTTATACTATAATTTTTAAAATTTAGACATCCAACTTGTAGTAAAGTAGTTTTATAACTTAAAAAAATAATTTAATCTTAATAAAAATATTGAATGGGATATGATATAGAAACAGAAAACAAATTTTAAATTAGAACTTTGTGTTATATAGTTCCCTAAATAATAGAAATCGACAATAATATTCTCATTCTTCGTTGATGCCAACAATAAATATTGGAAGATGTCGGTATATATTTACCGAAAATATTATAGGACAGTACCAATACAGGAAATCCTTCATCCACCTGGTCCTCGTTTTCCTATCACGTTTCCCTGTTGCAGCAATCAACATCGTTCACTGTTCCTTAGGATGTGAGAGATATTCGATTTTGGCTGTTTTTATTGTGGTTAATAGCTAATTTTCCTTTTGTATTCTTAATAAAACGTCTTCAGAGTAAGTATTTGTTCAACACCAGGGGTGATTAGTATACATCCCTGGCGGATCCGACGTTTGATTTTGATGTTTTGATTGATTTTGCTAATAATTCTTAGATCACAGGTGTTTATTCCAATATTTGTTAATATCTCCATCAACGTAATTAACGAAGCATGCATTAATTTCACAATTCACGTCTCTACACCGTTGAAATAGCAATTATTGCATGCTAAAGAGAGCCTCTCTCTACCCACAGCATTCCGAAAACCAAACTGTGTATGGTTGATTGTTCCTTGACACATTAAGCTAATGGTCCAGTATTCATTGAAGGATTCGGATTTTATTTCTTTGTTAAAGCTATAAACGTTGACTTCAGCCATGTTCTTGAAACATATGCCATTAAATGTTTTTGTTGGGCGTTCAGTACCATCGGTGTTAAATACTTTTATGAATTCAGCATATGCATTATCAGGTCCAGGGCTTTGCCTTTGCTTTTTAGTTGTAATATTGCTTTTTCCACTTCATTTGATGTGACTGGTAAGTGGCCATTACATATGTAGAATGTAGGTTGTTCGGAGCAACAACAACTTCTGGAGTTGGTTCAAACAAAGTCCAGAAGAATGAAACAACTCCAACAGTTTAAAAATAACTAAGCAAACATTTACTCTAAAGATGCATATATATTAAGCAAGTCTCAACAAAGGCTGTTGGCTGAGAATTTAACTAAAAATAATAAAATGAGTTCAATTCAGCCTTAATATGGAGCCTGGGTATACCAGGGCCAGGATATGTAGTAGTTAATCGAACATGTACAGTAAACCAATTGGTTGCAGTGCTCGACTAATGTAGAACAGACGGTTGCAAGAAAAGAACCCTTCGAGGACAGTGAGATCTTCTCGTGGTGAAGGTGCCTCCATTCTCGGTCAAATAGAGCTTACATAATTCATCAATCTTCTTCATTTAGGTATTTGTTATAGGTACTTATTTCTTTTGTTTTGTGGTTTGGTATTTATTTAACAAATGTTTGTCCATTATGTTCATGTTATTTCCATTTTGTTCTGTATTCCCTTATTTTTTTCATTGAGTAGATATTCACTTCTTGTCTAAGTCTTTATTTATTTATTAATCAAGTCCTATAACGGATTTCACTTTGCTGAGAAATCTCATTTCACTCACTTGATTTCTAGATTTATCTCTTTGCATCATTGCCCAGCTGTCCATTTTATAATTTTATTAATGTCTTAACTAGTATAACACTCTAGTTTTTATGCTTTACCCTAGGTTGAAAACTCACTTATTTTAGTGGACGATAAAATGATGATGACTTTTATAAAATGGTACATTTAAAAATGGTCATTAAATTAGCTATAGATCTCAATAGTTCGTATAGCTCAATTCCAGAATTCAATACATTCATCTAGGTAGTATACTCGGCATATATTATTCTTGAAATATGGCAAAATACTTTGAGGACCTTTTCAAAACATTAGTAATTTGAATACATTCATTATAGAACATTTTAAAAACATTACTAAAAACAGTGCATTATAAGAAAAATCACACTTTTCTAAAAAACGACTTATTTTCTAATTACTGTACTATATTCTTTAATAATAAACATATAAGTATACCGCAATTATGTGTACACTTAAATCTAATCGTAAAAAGGTTTTAAGATATTTCAATTAATTCATTCCAAGCCCCTCCACGCTTGAAAATATATTAATCACCACTACTCAATCATTTATAGGAATGAATTGTTTATAAAAGCTTTAAAAATTAAGAGGAACCAGATTTACGAAGATATATGTTTAATATGCTTGATGAGTAAAGTCGTTCATATGCGACTCTGAAAAATTGAATTGCAAACTTAGAAATATATTTTGCATTGAAGTTGACGACCCATCGTAAACTCCTGTTAATATCCATCCTATTCATGTCTTGATGTTATCAGATCGTCTAAGAAAGTTAAGACGAATTCTGAAACACTTAATATTCCATATGAACGCATCTATCATATAATTCACGTCGATTTTGACATGAAAAAAGTTTCTAAAAAATGATACAAAGCTTCTTAAGCTGTTTTCCCAATACAGACGAAACTTTAAGTATATTTTAACTATCCACAAAAAATGCAGCAATCGATCGAAGATTGGCCTTGGATAACCAGAGTGTCCACATTTCGTCGATTGCTTTGTTTCTGGTTTGGAGAAATGTACTAAAGTTTTATCCATAGTAACACGGCTTTTTTTAAACACTGCACATTTTGTAGAAATTTTTCTCGTGCCCATATCGAATTCATATGATAAGACGCATTCTTAGCAAATACTCATTGCCTCAGTAATGCCATTAACTGCATTGATTTTTACAGGGGTGGACACAAAAACTGGCCTTTTCGATCAGTCTCCATCCTAGGCCGTCCGCACATGGGTCGACGCTCGAAGTCGTCGACCCGATTTCAATCGCGTAGGTCTCTCCCCACCGCCCAAGTTCCTTCGTTGTTGCATTCAGCTCCGCAGACGGGCGTTTAGTGGTCGTCTAGAATTGCAAATCTCCTCGTCTTGTACGACTCTACAAGACAATGCTCTTTTGTAAGAATATTTGTATGCAAAAAGGAGCTTCCCGAGTACCCATACCGTTTCGGGACCCAAACTGCTGATCACCAGTTATCCCCCCCCCCAAGTTTAAATATGCGATATATAATTTACTTTCCTTAATTTTACTAGTGTACTTTTTGGTGGAGGTCCAATTATGGTGTGGCGGCACGGGCAGAGAGTTAGTGGTGATAGATTTGTTGGTGGAGCACTACTAGCAAATAAGTACATCCGAGATATTCTTCCAGACCATGTGGTACCTTTTGCCCCATATATTGGAGATAATTTCATTCTAATGATAATTCTAAGAATAATGTGCACCCACACGTCGACCGCTATATAAGAGACTTTTTATTACAAGCGGGTATAACAACAATGAACTGGTCAACGTTTAGTGTTCGTTATCTTAAAATATAAAATTACCTCAGGTTGCCAATGACATCTTAAAGAAAAGGCAACACTGTAAACTGTACACAAACACAAAAAACTTGTAGAATGTTACTGTTTAGCAGATCATACCTAATCTGTCAGTCTCGTCATCGTTTCATCATAGGTACAGTTGGAACACATTTAGCTTTAGATTGCAAAAAATGTCTAAACTATGAATGGTTAGAAAACGAAAAGAACCAATAGACTAAGGTTCAGTTATTTGGATTTAGACATATAAATACATAAAATGTTCCTGTGGAAAAAGATACAGTTTGTTAAACTGTTTTTTTTTACTTTGCCACTACTAACTTTATTGTTTATTTTTAAATTGTTATGAAATAGACACAGCGACAAAACTTTAGACAAGGAATATTATTTCATGTATGATTCCACATTTTCTAAAAGGAGACGCCACGTGAATTATTCTTAATGATGAAATATTTATTAAAATATTGGCAATCATGTTTAAACATGATTTCAACAGTTTTCGAAAAAAAAAACCATTTAAATAGTTTAGGTGCTTCAAGCTGTCAAATAATGTTGTTTGTAAATGTCACTTTTTGTAAGATATTTTCTTGTTGTGATATTGTAGTGTATTGTTGCATTTTTTTAAAGCTGACATTATTTTTTGATTGAAATTCCACGTCACAATCATTTTACAAATGAAGAAATGGGGGATACGATTTGTCTATAGACAAAAAATAATAATTTTGGGTCGCTCGGCAATCAGTTTGTATGTATGGGAGACAGAAGGCAACCAAATGAATAAAACTAAAAATCAAACAAATTTTTTTCAAATCTATTTTATCATTTAGGTGAAACTGAGTCATTTCGCACTAAAATTCTAGGAATAGATTAAAACCTACTGTATATTATACAAACCATCAAAAACATCTACTTCCTCAAACGAATACAGGCAAAGATAAATGGAAAACTAACGTAGTGTATACCAGTACAAAGCGGAGTCAGACAGTGTGACTCGTTAAGCCCACTTCTCTTTATAATAATGGACGAAATAATACAAGCAGTACGTAAAGGTCATGGATACAGAATAGGGAACAAAGAAATCCAAATATTATGTTGACCGAGACTGAAGACGAGCTCCAAAGATTAACACACATCTAACACACATCTTTAATACAACAACCAAGAAATATAATATGATAGTATCAGCAGAAAAAACCAAATATATGACATCTAAATACCCACTGAGATGTAAAATCGAAATTGATGGAAACATAATAAAGAAGGAATCAAGGTTTAGATATCTGGGAATAGACATAACTATTCCCATAGCATGCTGCTAATTTTATAAACACTATTAATCAATTATTAAAATTAGTAATTAAAATAGAAATTATTATCAAAGAATGAAAAAACATTTAATTTCAACAAACTTTATTTTTTTCCACAGCAACATTTTATTAAGGTACATTCGGTCGAATGGGCACATTTTAGTCAAAATAACCCGATTCTATCCTATGTCGCAATAGTTAGAATAAAATTGTTCTCGAATATAAACACCAGCAAATATCAAGCAACAGGTTATAAATTTATTTTATTTTTTTAATGTTACTAGATAGCTATATCTAGATAGATTTGAATGCTCCACGCCACAATTTTGTTTTGTTTGAGTTATATCTTACATTATAATGTATGCTGATCTGTTGTTAAGACGTACTAACTTATATTTAATTGATTAGTTCATTTATTTGGGTTTGTTGGAATTATTTTTATTTAGATTTGTTTTAGTCAGCTGTGCTCTTATTGCAAAGAGCAACTAATAATAGGTGGCTAATACCAACTTATATTAATAGGGTCGTAACATACAGGAAAGTTGTTCAATGTTTGGTAATTCACAATCAATCATTCACTGTAGTGTAAGTTGTTGGTTGGAGACTAATCTGGGAGTACGTAAGAAATAAACAACACAGAAAATGTTTAACCACAACTGTACTGCTGTAGTTATCATTTTATGACGTTGCAACCATAGCACATACATGTCAAACGGCAGTTCAAAACAAAACACTATTGCAAGATGTTTGTGGAACCACCATAAGTGAGCGCACACTAAGAAGATTTTAAGAAGCTGGTCTCAAGTATTATGTGTCAATAAAAGCTCCCAAATTCCAGACTCCATCGTGTAGCGCGATGAGAATTTGATTGAGAACATCAAAATTGGAGATAACCAATAAGGTCAAATTCTTTCACGTACGAGAGCTATTTCTGTGTAAATTTCATCTAAACTAGGAAAATATTGTATCGAGGCCAAAGAGAATCTTTTTATTTTACTACTATTGTACCCACACGTCGCCCACTGTACAAGACACTTTTTATTAGAAGTGATATAACAACAATGAATTGACTAGCCTGTTCCCCAGACCTAAACCCATTTTTTCAAAACTAGTGTTTGTCATGTGAAAATATAAAATTACCTCAGATTGCCAATGACATCTTAAAGAAAAGGCAACACTGTAAACTGTACACAGACACAAAAAACTTGTAGAATGTTACTGTCTAGCAGATCATACCTAATCTTTCAGTCTCGTCATCGTTTCATCATAGGTACAGTTTTAGCTCTGATTGTAAAAAATGTTTAAACTAAGAAAGGTTAATAACCCATCAGGTTGAACCAGTTCATTATTAAACCTGTTATATTAATTGTATTGATACAAAATCGGGTTGCATGTAATTATACAGAATGAGTTATAACTAGTAGGGGATTGATAAGGGTTCGTTTATTTCGAACTAAATATGTCCATTGAATGAAATAAGCCTTAATAAAATATGTTGTTGAACAAGATACGGTGTAACAGTTGGTTTTTTTCCGCTTTTTAATAATAATTTGACGAGCATTTATTAATTAAGAGAGTTAAATGTCATCTTAACAGAGTTAAATCTTATCAAAAGTACTGACTATCCATTATGAAAAGCAAAAAAGGCCAGTCCTAAAAGCTCCACCAATAAGACTGAACAATGGAAAGTGGCAAAAGATAGTAAAGGTGAAGACGAAAGGTTTAAACTGAAACAAATAGACGACATCTAAGATATAAACGCGAGCTGAGAGAAAATTAAAAACAACATTGAAGAAGTAGCAACAGAAGCTCTAGGAAAACGCAAAGTTGTACTGAACAAAAGAAACAACAACAATACATCATGGTTCAGAAAAGAAATAAAAGAAAAATGTAAAGAGAAACGAGAGGCCTACACAAAGTACATAAGTACAAAACATCAAATACTCCAGAATCCCGAGACACCTATTTATCACTGGGAACGGTTTACAAAAAGGATGGAAAGCTACTTCTACGGTACACAAAAACAAATATGGAGATTCATAAAAAAAACAACGTAAAGAAATGGCAGAATTGAATGAATGCAATAACATATAGTCGGTTCGCTATATTTACGCGGGTTTCGGATTAATAAAATTATGCTAATGACTCATTGATAACCAGTTGCATTAAACGACTTCCCAGAAAATTAGGTAAAAACTGCATTAATGGTCATATTTTAAAATACATTAAAATAACATTAGGGTAGGTATAAATTTGTTACAATATTGCAGTTGAATTGATTCTTTGCCAATGTTGACATTGTATGTTTGGTGGAAATATTTAAAAATGCCTAGACGTGTGTTAGATGTAGATAGTCAATTTGAAATTCGTGATACCATTTATCGAATGCGAGCCAACAAGGAACATGTGACCTTAAATACAATTCTCTCGGAATTAAAATATAGAAAATTTGACGAAATTGGCAGAACAGGTCTATGGCAAGTGATACATAATTTGGGTTTTAAATTTCAAAAGGAGGATAACAGAAAAGCCCTTTGTGAAAGAAGTTCTGTTGTGCATAAAAGAATTAACTTTCTAAGAAAATATTCTAAATTAAAAGAAGAAAGAGCAAATTTTATATATTTAGACGAAACATGGATATTTTCTAGGAGTGCAATCAAGAGAATACGGCAAGATGATAACGTAAAATCTATCAAACATACTGATGGAGAAGGGAAGCGACACATAATTTTACATGCAGGAGGGAAATCGGGATTTATAGGTGCTGATTTATTATTTTCATCTAAATCAAAATCAAGTGACAATCACGATAATACGAACACAGAAATGTTTGTAAAATGATTACATGAAAAACTTCTCCCAGGTTTAAGTGAGCTCAACGTAATTATTTTAGACAATGCACCTTACCATTCTGAAGTATTAAACAAAAGTCCAACGAATTCTTGGACTGTTAATAAAATTAAAGAATGGTTGACAAAGGAACATATACCACATATTTTAAAATCAGAATTATTACGCTTGGCAAATATCCACGCAAAACCAAAAACCTTTGTTGTGGATCAGATTATTGAAAGTTAAGGTCATCAAGTTTTACGTCTGCCACCGTATCATTGCCAGTTTAATCCCATCGAATATATATGGGGAATAGCAAAACAATATTATGACAACCATATTGGGCCTAACGGTTATAGCGACGACGCAGTTCGGGAAACTTGGCGAAAGGCACTTTCAATTGTAACTCCAGAAGTGTGGTGCAACTGTATATTCAAGTGCGAGAAACTATACCTTATTCCATTAAGCGGTGCAGGGCATATAAACAACGATAAATTTAACAGATAATTGTTAAAGATGTTCCAAATGAGTCTACTCGTTCCGATAAGTAACAGTATAATTATGACACTTTATTATTTTTTTTCTTTTCTCAAATATTCGTGTTTATTGCATAGTAAATAAATTAATGTTATCACTGAATACAAAGTAAGTGAAAAAATACTCCGATTTATTAAATTAATGAATATTTTATGCATAAATGCAAGTAACAGTTCTTCAAAAATATTTAAAAACTAACCGGAATGTCCATCTTTATTTCGTCTGGCGATGTTATCGGCGGTTCATACCGGTTCGGACACGATTTAATGTTTATATTTTCCTGCACCGCTTAATGAATTTTACTATAGTAGAAGATTGGTGGGCTCGTGAAAATAAAATAAACGAAAGTCCAATCATAATAACAATTAATTGTGATGACAGTAATGATGATGATGACGATTATGATATTTTTGATGATAATGACTGATTTTCATTTTTGTTGGCAAGTTAATTTTTTTTATTTTTCATTAAAAATTCTCTCCATGGAACAAATATACATAGACCATATTTTCTGTGTGTAATATAGTATATAAGTGTAATATAAAATTATTATTGGGTTTATATTAGCCACATTAGACTCCATTAATGAAGTAATTCTCCTTATTATACTGTCAATTATATAAAAGATTTTCCATTATTTAATTAAAAAAAGTTATGGATTATTTTTCATTTCATTTGACCAGTTGATATTTCCCCAAAGAGCAGGTAATTAAAACTGGGTACTTACAATAAAATTTTTAATCCGAAACCCGCGTAAATATAGCGAACCGACTTTACCAGCAAACGAATGGGAAAAATATCTGACGGAACTGTTTAAGAAAAATAATCAACACAATAACGTATCTGAATTAAGATACGAAATAGAAATCAGTTTTCAGGAAGTAGAGATGTCATAAATTCACTCAAAAATAGAAAGTCACCAGGACCAGACGGAATAACCAACAAGCTTCTAAAACACGGAAGAGAAAGATATGACACAAAACTTATACAAAAACTAATATTGCACTGCAAGATACCAGACGCATGGAGAAACAGCATAATGATAACAGTGGTTAAGAAAGGAGATATGCTTTATAGGGCTGACAAAGGCTTTTGATCGCATTCAAATCAAAGACGTCTTACACCTACTGTATAAAAGAAACATACCAATCAATATTATACAAACCATCGATAATATTTACTTCCATAATCGAATACAGGCAAAGATAAATTTAAAACTAACACCGTGTATACCAGTACAAAGCTGAGTCACACAGGGTGACTCGTTAAGCCCTCTTCTCTTTAATATAATAATGGACGAAATAATACAAGCAGTACGTAAAGGTCATGGATACAGAATGGGGAACAAAGAAATCCAAATATTATGTTATGCAGACGACGCCGCATTAATCGCCGAGACAGAAGACGAGCTCCAAAGATTAACACACATCTTCAATACAACAGCCAAGAAATACAATATGATAATATCAGCATAAAAAACCAAACGTATGACAACATATAAATACCCACTATGATGTAAAATCGAAATTGATGGGAAAATAATAAGACAGGAAGCAAGGTTTAGATATCTGGGAATAGATATAACTAGTTACGGAGATGTTGAAGAAGTGCGACAACAAAGGTTTAAAGCAAGTAAAGCGGTGGAATCTCTTAATGACAAAATCTGGAAGAACAAACACCTAAGACAATACACAAAAACAAGAATCTATAAAGCAGCAATTAGACTTATATTAACATACACGGCGGAGACAAGACCTGACACATCTAAAACGAGACAACTACTAGAAACAACAGAGATTCGACGAATATCGGGGAAAATCTGTTGGATAGGGAGAGAAGCGAAAACATAAGAAGAATATAAAATATAAAAGACATACATGGATGGGTGACGAAACGGAAACAGGAGTAGAACAAACACATTAGTAGAATGGCAGAGGATAGGATAGTATGAATAGCACGAGATAAGTCACCAAATGGACAAAGTATTGGCAGACCAAGAAAAAGATGGGATAATTTAAACAATTTAGGGGGCTCATATTGAAGAAGAAACAGGTTTTAAAGCCTACATACAAGAAGGAAGAAGAAGAAGTAAAGAATTAAGAGAAAAGTTTAAGATGCGGCGAGTGGATCAAAAAATCAAATATTACAAGGGAAATGTATCAAGGTTTTTAGTTAATCTTTTAGGAAGATTAGGGCTTGTTAATCCGTTGTGTTTGGCCTTTAAGTCTGCAAAACGTTGGTAATATAAACGTTTATAATATAAACGTTGGCCTTTAAGTCTGCAAAACGTTGGTAATATATATTTATCAGATCTGCTTTATAAACGCAGCATTTAATAGAAGAAATGTTATTAAAATAATGTTAGGAACGTTTGCTTTTATGTTTTTAATTTTATATTTCTTTTATTTCCCAGGATACACCAGGTCTTAATCCCTGATTATCATGTATCTAAAGAATACAATGAAAACAAACTTATACTAACTAGGGCGCGAATAAGCGACAATACTTTTATTTATATCAATTTATTTAGGATAATTATTTTTTATTTACTCTTTTATAATTTTCAAAATATAAAAACCCTGCAGAGAGGTGCATTTTTTAAGAAAAAATCCGTTATCAATAGAGTAAAAAAGCAAAACATGCTCCACTTCTCTCGAAAAATATAATTTTTTTAATCAATGTTTTCTTACCTGATGAAGAGGCTGCTGCATAAGGTGCTGCTGATGTGGAGGCATGGTGGGTATGTACACTGGTGGAGCGTAACCCGTCCCACCTGGCGCTAACCCTGCATTTTGACTACCGTGAATGCCACCCGTGAACGGAGGAGGCGTCCCCGAATGGAAACCCTGTTTTTCATATGACTAAACATGAAAAAGACAATCTCATTTAGTTAGTTTAAAGACAGAAGTTTTTTATTTAATAATTGCAATGAGTCAGAAAAACAATGTCTACTTAACCTACAAAACTGACTAGAATCAATTTCTAAAAACATAGCTTCATAGCCATGAGAGCCACTTATCCATGTGAAATTTAATCATCATTGGGTGTTATTATATTATGTATGGACTCTTAAACAGAGGAATATTAAAAATCTTAAAAGCTTTGAGATATGCTGCTACCGCCGTATACTAAAAATAAGTTGGGTGGATAAACTTACAAATGAAGAGGTAATACGCAGAATAAATAGTGATCCAGAAGTTATTGAATGAATGAATGAATGAATATTAAAAAGAGAAAACTAGAATACTTAGGCCACCTGATGAGAGGACAAAAGTACACGTTCCTACAAATTATTGTTACGATAATAAATATTATGGCGTCTTCTTCTTCTTCTTAGCCTTCTGTCGTCCATGTTTGGACATAGGCCTCTCCCAACTCCTTCCATCGGTCTCTATCCTGAGCAACATATTTCCAATTTGTTCCGGCTATTCTTCTAATGTCATCAACCCATCTCATCTGTGGTCTTCCTCTTGGTTGTTTACTTTCGTAAGGTCTCCAATGTTGTATTGTAGTATTCCAACGTTGGTCTGGTTTATTGGCAATTTTTATTGTATGTCCTCGACTTTTGTTTTGGATCTTACCCAGTCGTTCCTCTTTTTATCTGACAGTCGTATACCTAACATTGCTCTTTCCATTGTTCTTTCTGTTGTGGCTAGTTTATTCATGTTTGCCTTGGTTAGGGTCCTGGTTTGACATCCATATGTCATCATAGGAAGGATGCATTGGTTGAACACTGCTCCTCAAGTATTGGGGTATTTTGCGGTTCTTAAGTATCCAACTCAGTTTTCCAAATCCTGTCCATGCTAGTCTTGATCTTCTAGCAATTTCCGCACTTTGGTTCTCTTTGTCAAGTCTCAGGATTTGGCCTAGGTAGATATATTCCTACGAGGAGAACGATACACTTTTCAGCAACTGATACTCGAAGGGAAGATGGGTAGGAGAGGTCTCGGACGTAAAAAAAATGTCATGGCTGCGCAATATTCGACAATGGACAGGAATCCACAGCTATGAAATGCTTCGCAATGCTGCTAAAAACAGAATTATTTAATCCAGAATATTTAACATCTCACCTGACAAGACGATGTACGGTGGACGCCTACGCAGAAATGCACGGCACCTTAAGAAGAAGAAGATATATTCCTGTATTTGTTCTATCTCACTGCCGTTTATAGTTATATGTCTGGGGTCTTCTGTGTTTGTCATTATTTTTGTTTTTTTCATATTCATTTTTAGGCCGACGTATTGGGAGCTGGCTGCTAGTTCCCCCAACATAATTTGCAGTTCCTCGAATGTGCTCGCTATAATCACTATGTCGTCAGCGAATCTGCGGTGGTTTAACTTGTTGCCATTAACGTTAATGCCATAGGTTGACCAATTTGTAGTTTTGAAGACGTCTTCTAGGGCTAGGTTGAAAAGCTTTGGCGATATTACGTCTCCTTGCACTCTTCTCTTAATGGGGTTGGGATTTGTATTTTCGTCTAGTTATACTATCATAGTTGCATTTTCATATATATTGTTTATTAGTTGCCTACATCTCGAGTCTATTATACAATTATTAATAGCTTGTTCTATGGCCCATATCTCGATACTATCAAACGCCTTTTCATAGTCGACGAAGGCAAGAAATACGGGTAGTTGGTATTCATCAATGTTCTCATTGTCAGCAGATGGTCTGATATACTATATCCTTTGCGGAAGCCAGCCTGTTCAACCGGTTGGTAATTATCCATTTTGTAGGTTAACCGGTTATTAATAATTCTCGTAAATAGTTTGTATACTTGACTGAGCAACGATATAGGTCTATAATTCTGTAGATCACATTTGTCCCATTTTTTGTGTAAGAGTATTACTAGATTCTCGTTCCAGTCTTTAGGGATCTGGCTATTATGGAGACATCTATTAAATAGCTCTGTTAGTACAGGGATTGTTAATGTCTTGCTTGTTTTCAAGAGCTCGGTAATTATACCGTCGTGTCCTGGAGCTTTATTATTTTTTAGTTCTTTTAAAGCTCTTTCTATTTCGTATCCCTTTATATTTATTTTTTTTATGGCGTATAAAACTGTAAATATATTATGACTAATATCTTCTATTCAACTTCCTATTCAAGTATTTTCTAGATCACGCACCGGCCAGCGGACACGCAGGTAATAACCGATGGGTCCCCCAGCCGCTATAAAAAAAACCAGTTTAGGCTCCAGTTCATTCGAGACAATTCAGGTCAACATCCATGGGATTATTTTTGACTAGACGAGAAGGCGATCGATTTTTCTAGTCTAGCGGTTTCATAATATATAATAACATGATTTTCATTGAAAGAAGTTAGTCAAAAGAAGTCCGGGCTCGCGTTAAAATTGTATCGCACGTAGATGAATTATTAAGTGTAAAATAAATTAGTAGTAATAAAGACTTTGATAAATTTGTGAGTGTTATAAATATTGAACCTTTAGTAAATTGAAATAAGAACAATAAATTACAATTAATAAAGACATTAACAATATAATGCAACGAAAAATCCAAGGACGCAGAAATCCAGGCCGAAGAAGAATGTCCTGGATGAGAAATTTAAGAGTGTGGTTTGGCTGTACCACTAACGAATTAATTACTATTTAACTGGGAATAAGCCACAATTAAAGATAAAAATACGTTTATTGACGTTTCAATTATAACACTAACGAATTATTCAAAACAGCAGTTAATAAAATTAGAATCGCCATAATGATATCCAATCTCCGATGGGAGAGGCACTCAAAGAAGAAGATATTATGTATTCTAATCTTAGGAACATTTTGGAAGCTGTTTCACCAATTTTTTTTTTTTCGTTTCAGAGGAATTTTTAACGGGCGAATATAAATTATTAGTGATTATAATATGAGCACTTTAATCCTATTAAATATTATTATCTAATCACTATTTACCGCAAAATACGGGTCATAAGACCTTTGTACCATATGATTAATACTTACAAAACGATATTAATTTAACGAACTAGTATTTTACAACCAGTTTTATATTGTTCACGACAAAATGTTGCATATATCTGATGATTTTCGTTAAATCATGTACGAAAGAATTTAAGATTAATATTAAATCAATGTAGAAGAAACAGTTTGAACAATTTTTATTATCTCAGATTGCCGAAGACATCTTAAAAAAGAGGCAACACTGCAAACGATGCACAAAACACAAAAAACTTGCGGAATGTGACTGTTTAGCAGATAATACCTAAAATTTCAGTCTCGTCATCGTTTCATCACAGATAATTTTTTTTAACTTTTTTTTTTAATTCTACATTTCCTACAAGACTTTTCAGCCGTATTAATTCTTTAATACGTTGATTATTTGTAATATTTTATTGTCATAATTTTTGTATATTTCCGATGTTTATTTTTGTCGTTTCATAAATGTTCTTATGTCGATTTTGTTGTGGTTTATTTTTAATAGTCCCAACCTTCGTTATTTCAAATATATCACATTATATATTTTTTCTTTTTGAAATCCTTAAAAAGATTGAATATTCTCTTTTAGTCTTTTCATGTAATATACCATAATTTCTGAGTTATAGCTAAACTTATTATATCCGCCCAAGTGGACTTCACATAACTATGGACTGCATAACGAGAGACTTGTAAAACTGGTAAAGGAGGAGATTCCCACAGGCAAAAGACTACTCGGACGTCCCAGAATGCGAAGGAGAGATAACATCCAAGCAGATCTTTGGAAAATGAACATTCCATTTGACCTAGGTTGATGGAAGACCGAACAAATTGGAAAAAGTTGTAGTCAGTCAAGACCCACCCAGGGTTGTAGCGCTACGTGATGATTATGAAAATAGATTAATGTAAGTGAACAAGTGTGTTTATGCATCAAATTAATAACAGACAGAACGGTCATTCGATCTATAGTAACTTACGCATCAAACACATGGATATTAAATAAAAAAAACAACAAGAAATGGTGCAAATATGGCAACGAAAAGTACTAAGGAAAATACTTGGGAGGAAAAATTGAGAACGGCGTTTGGATTAGAAGGACAAATTAAGATTTGAGAGAGTTATATGGGGAGCCCAGCATACTAGGAGTAATAAGAACCCAACAACTAAGATGGTTAGGACACATACAGAGGATAGATTACCGAAAATGCTACAGTCACGTACAATAGGAGGACGTCAAAGAAGAGGCCAACGCAGAACAAGTGAAAAATGGATATACAAGATGATCTAAAAATGGGTCAATCAAGCCATGGACCTACTAGGCTCGATGCGCTAATTATTATCATGATATGCATAGATTATTAAATAAACTGCATCAAATCTTTAGAAGTTTGTGTCTTGAGTACAAGACAAATACCCAATCCGTTATGATCCGGCTCGAAGGACCAATGGTCAAATTCTAAGGTAATTATAAGTTCGAATTGTTTTTAATTCCCCGTGTTTAATTCTTCTCGATCGAAGATGATAAAATAAACTGTTGTGAGTCGTGGAGTAAAATATAGTTTTATTGACAGCTACTCAATTATTACACTATAGTTGTTGTTGAAGTAAAAATTTATAATAGATTTCCTAAACTAGTCCCGAAGCTATATTTATGTCTCACTAAAATGCTACGATTCATCAAATAAGTGTATTGCCCTCTGCATAGAACAAAAACCTTTGGACTTTTGAAAACTGGAATATATCATTTAAACCGATGAAATGATTGCAGATGTTTCCTCTCTAAATATTTAATAAATAGTTTGTAGGAAATTTAACAAACTAATTAAGCTACTAATGGATAAAAAAACTATACGGGGCGTTCTATTTGAAACCAATTATTCATTATATTTCCAGAAAACCGTAAAATTTGAAAACAATGTACTAATACAAAATCATGACAACAAAATTTATATAAATCGTGAAAGCCGTTTAGAAGATAATTAAGTGATTCCATACTTAAAACGAATTCTGCATAAGACAATTTCCCAACTACTACCAATGCGTAGAAAGTATTTAGTGCTTATTTAAATAATTTGTTTTTATTATTTTTAACATAATATGACCTTATTGAGTTAATTATTTTAATTACTTTTCATCTTTTATAAAATTCCCAAGCTAAAATGGACTTTATTTTTTTTTCCAATCTGAGAACCACTTACAAATGACTTACACGTATGTGGGAAAATCATGAATTTATCCCAAAACGCTCGAGTTGGGGCTTTTAAAAGATTAACTCTTTGAGAGTTCTAATCTAATTGATTGCGTCTCACAAAAAGAGTGATATAGTATGTTTCAACTGTAGTGGCGGTAATTTCTAGGAACAGTAAAGCCTCACCAAACAAAGCAGTGGCGTTCCAAAAAATAGTCCACTCCAGAACTTTCAGTCCACTCGTACACCTCTTCAAGCCTTCTCTGCAAAAGCTTCAATGATACACGACAAGGTTCAGTCTTATGAAAACAATGAACGTATCTCTAATGAACTGTTTGTCATACTCCCCCACGTCTGTCACGGTAGCTTTCCTTTTAGCAAGTGTTGTAGCTGGAAATTTTAGTGTATGATTTGACTCTCCGTTTGTTAACATACTCGCTTGTTGAATGATCCTTTCTACGGTACGTAAAGATACTCTACTAGCTTCACTCGCACGTTGTTTAATACTGGTTCGATTATCTTAAGGAAATACTATTTGCATATATTTAAATAAATTGTAAACTATTCCTTTGGATCCTGGTGTCAATCTGACTGTTTACTCGTACTACACTTAACATTTCCATTATACAAAATAGTTCTAATACGCGTGGTAGCCCCTTTCTTGTTTAGACTAGACAACATAATGAGACTAAATTACAAACTCGTTTGACATCCAGTGACTAGAAATTCTCGGAAATAATTCTTATCAGTTGTTTGTATGTCTTAAAGAGTCGTTAAGGAGACATTAATAATGACTTAATGACTTATAACAAACAAAAACTTTGGTATCTATAAAACAATCTGTGTATAATCCAACTCCATTTATTATTTATGTGAGTAATAATTTTGTAATTAGTGCGATTTCAAATAATTTAATTTGTTTAATATTGCAACGCCACTGCATGAGTCTGATCATAGATATTCTATTGTCTGCGCGATTAACTATTTCATGGAAGAGCTCGCCACTCGATTTGAAATAAGCTGTAACAAGCTTTGGTAAATTTCATACGGTGGAGCTATTTAAGTAGAATCGTATCCCCGCAACAAAAATAAGAAGTAGGCTGGATCTCGTGATGACATCTAAAACATCAAAAGGGAATGTGTTTCTTTTTTATGTTAATAATTTATCAGTTATGCCGTCTATTTTTTCTTATTTAAATCATATATATTTAATTTTTTCGGCATTCATTAAGCAGCTTTAATTTAACAGCTAATTTCTATATTTCCTCCCTAATCAACGAGACAAAGCTAGATTTGTTAGGGTAGGTTTTATAATAAAAAATAATGAAAAATATAATAACTCAGAAGGATAAACTAGCTGACCAATTGCGTAAAAAAAATCAAAAACGTCAGTAAAAAAAGGAAATGAAGGTTAAACGATTTCACTTCTTTACAAACCTATTCCTAACGACTAGTACAATATTTAGCAGGTTTTTATAATGTATTTAGTTTAGTGTAAATACACTCACCGGCAAAATTAACGGAACACCTTAAAAATGGGACATGTTAGATAACTCGAATTTCCTAAACCTGTTGCCCGATTTTAGTGATTTTTTTACTATGTTATAGGTATATTATTTAAGAATATCACTGAAATAATAATGTTGCTAGACAGGTCAACGTCATTTTATACCGGGTGTAACAATCATACTGTGTTTTTTCCTTAAAGTTCGAAACACCCTGTGGAATATTCTAGCATATATAAAATATTGAAATTAAAGCTCAATTATAGTCTCAGGCTTTCTTAACATTTTCTGTTTTGATTCATTTGCTTGTGATGGATAATAAAAAAGTTAGGTACGTTAACAACTAGCCATGTTTTTCATCAATAAATGCTCATTTTCTTCTTAGTTTCACCAGCATATTTAAAGGAACAACCATAAAATCTGAGTATTTTCTCTCTAGTCTATATACTGTTTAGATAATATCATAATACGAATGTTGGTGAAGTATTTTGAATTTATATTACAATGGTAGTACAATATAAAACATGTTTAAGAAGAAATAAAACACAAAGATGTCAGACTCAACAAAATACGGATTTTAAATGCATTAACTTTATTGTACAGTTTGAACTTAAATTGTTTTTTTATGCATTTTTTGGCTTTAATAGCGTGTGTTTCCCCTACGAGCCCTTACAACTGCAGTTATTCGTCTTCTTATACTTCTGATAACGCTATCGATCAGTTGTTGGGCAGCCTCTCCCATTCCTCAATCTTTTGCAATTGTGACTTCTTCTCTGTTTTGAATAGCAGGAACCCGTGCCCTAAGTTTTCTGCCTAGCATGTCCCACATATCCTCTATCGGGTTTAGGTCTGGGGAACAAGCTGGCCAATTCATCGTTGTTATACCCACTTGTAATAAGAAATATCTTACACTTACACTCTTACACTATAAAATAAAATTTTCGCCAATATATGGTGAAAAAGGTACCACATGGTCTTGGAGAATATCTCTGATATACTTATCTGCTGTTAATGCTCCACCATCAATCACCACTAACTCTGTTATTGCTCCCAAACATATACCGCCCCACACCATAATTGAACCTCCACCAAAAGGTACGGTCGTAGTAAAATTGAAAGGGGCATTTCGTTCTCCTTGGCGTTAATACAATCTTTCTCTACCGTCGATGTAATTTACACAGAAACGGCTCTCGTCCGTAAAGACAATTTGACTCCAGTGGTTATCATTCCAATTTTGATGTACTCGACCAAATTGTAGTCGTGCTAAACGATGGTGTCTCTGGAGTCTGGGAGCTTTTATTGGCACATATGACTTGAGACCGGCTTCTTTAAGTCTGTTTCTTATTGTGCGCTCAATTAAATACAAGTTTGTACTTGTTATGAACAGACAGAATGACTGTAAAATGTAAAACACAATACAAATAAACAAATTAATTTGACATTTTGATATTTAAGACTTTCTTGTGACAAGGAGCTTTCAAAGCTATGTAGATATAGTCTATAAAATACAAATATAAAGAAATATTACATTAATAACAGGTTCCTTTAAATTTGCCGGTGTGTGCATTAAATTGTTAACTTCTCATAGCCTACTTTAGGCTTGTTTTTAAACTAAGCAGAAAATGAGGATTTATTGATGAAAAACATGGCTAATTGTTAACGTACCTAACTTTTTTATTATCAAACATAAGCAAATGAATCAAAAAAGAAAATGTTAAGAAAGCCTGAGGCTATAATTAAGTTTTAATTTCAATATTTTATATATGCTAGAATATTCCACAGGGTGTTCCGAACTTTAAGGAAAAAACACAGTAGGATTGTTACACCCGGTATAAAATGACATTGACCTGTCTAGCAACAATATTATTACATCGATATTCTTAAATAATATACCTATAACATACTAAAAAAATCACTAAAATCGGACAACAGGTTTAGGAAATTCGAGACATCTAACATGTCCCAATTTTAAGGTGTTCCGTTAATTTTGCCGGTGAGTGTAGTTTCAGTAATATATACCACTGACCCTAACGAGAAATATATTGTAATCGAATTCTACTAATTACTCACATTAACTTTTCCTAAAGCGGTGTGAGATTTCCCGTACATCGCAGAGAGATCAGTAGCCGTAGATCCCGTGGAAGAGGCATTCGCCGCGCTACCTTTCTGCCCCTGCGTGTTGCTTACATAACCAGCTTTAGTATAGTCTTGTGACTGCCCTAGGGTATCATAGTTGCCATAGTTGCTGTACGTCGTTGGTTTGGGATATTGGGTGCTGTTACTGGAACCATGTGTATTTGTTGCAGGTATTTGCTAAAAAATAGTTCAAGTTAACACGTATGTCGTTTTTTGTTTATTTATATTTGACGACTCGTGACTTTGATCAGTGTGCCAAAGACATCTTGGTGTAAAGATTTAATCTGTAAGTAATTCACAGATATCAAAAAACTTGATAAGTGTGTAAGCTTACAGCAGACCTGTACACTCAGTCTCGTCATCGTTTCATCATAAGCAATGGGGAAAGACGTATTAATCAAATATGCCTTTTTGTTTGAATTATAAAAATAAGAAAAAAGCCAAACAAAAAATTACTGCAGTTCGTGAGCACAATATTAAAAAAAAAATAATAATAAAGCATTTAAGGAATTGAAATCAGAGGTTTACACGGAGTTTAAAACCCGAAATCTTCCGGGTTTGGACCACATCTTATTTGAATGATCCATGTGTGGGTCTATCCCAACGTTTCCCTACAATTGTATGTAGCTTCGGGAGTAGGGCAACAAACTGTTGATCCTGGCAATATATGAATTCAACGTACCCAAAGGTAAACCAACTGCCGGGTAGGGAAATACTCAACGCACTACAGTCCAAAAAGGTCTGTTGCTCTTTATTTATGTTTGGGCATATCTTGGAACTTCTTCCATTTCCCCTTTATGATTTTTTTTATAGAATAGGGATTTTTGGAAAGATTATGGGTTTTTCAAACAACGTACGAGTTTTTGACAGTGTGCCTTCATTGCAGAGTAGACAAAAATACCATATCTAATCTGCCAGCATGGACCAGCATCTTTGGATGTTGGTTTGTTTTTGACGGTTTTTTCCGATATACATATAGGTGACAGGAGTTGGAATACTACAAAACAATAATACGCTCAGTCCTAATATGTGGTTCAGAGACCTAGACTCTAACAAAAAGAAATGAAAACATGTTAAGATGTTTCGAAAGAAAAGTGTGCTAAGGCGAATCTATGAAGCGGTTAATGACAATAGAGTGTCGAGAAGACGATAAAACTTCGAACTTTATAGAATATAACAGGAACCAGATATCGTAAAATGTATTAAAAGACGATGTCTGAGGTGTCAGATCAGTAGGGCATGTAATGCAGATGGAATAAAATTACCCAGCTAGAAAAACGCTCCTTGATAGAACCATTGGTCACAGAAGAAGAGGAAGATCCAGAACAATGTTCCCTGATAACTTCGATGATGACATGAGAAATATGGGAATACATGCTTAACGAATAAGGAAGGCGATTGATAAGGACGACTGAAGAGAAATGCCAGTATGATAATGATGAGTTGGAATATTTCGGACGTGTAATGAGATATCCGGAGAAATTTTACACCTTATAATATAGGATCAAATTTGCCAGAAGAGCACGGTGCCAAAGAAGAACATGTTATCGATTACTACAAGAATGAGAGATGGAATATATAAAACAAGAAGGAAAGGCGGTGGTAGATCTTTAGGAACAGCAATAATTTTGGACGGTCGAGAAGTGAGAGAGCTAATATTCGGAAGGAAAGTAACATTATGTAGGAGGAATAGAATCCGAGTTAGCGGAGTATTAGATATATACGAGGAATCAGATATAGTTAAGTAATGTGGATTGTGAACTTAAGATAAGGAATAACTCTATGGTATAATTAATGATATAATTCTTTTGAGCTAGATACCAATCACAGAATTACAATGAGCGAATGAAAAAATCGATCATTCAGACTAGGAGTGACTAACATTATCGAAAAATGGAAGGGACTGGCTATTTTCTACATCTATTGTAGACAAGTCTGATGTCGTGTATGCAATTAATCGGAGAAAGAAACGAAGGGTGCTTTAGCCATTAGGTCAGGTCATCAACCTACCGGAGCCCTACCAGAACCATTTAAGTTTAAAGTGGTGCCGTTCCAGAACTGTGGGCTCACGTCCATGGGTGTTCCAGAATTTGTCAAATCCATGGTTTTGGCAAGGATGAGTCAGCACAGTAACGAGAGAATCTTGGTGAATTTGGTAAATAGGAACTACACAGGGAATTCTGTAACTCCGGTGAGTTAATGGTATTAACAAGGGAGCGAAAAGGGGTACACTTTTCTTGAGAATTTTGTGAAGATCGTAAATTGTGGGATCGGTAGAATTTTTATTAATTATCACAGACTTTTCGATATTTTCAGGGATACTGAATTGTTTAAGGATGGAAGAAATTACGATTTCGATCGCGAAAATAATTGAGTAAATGCCTTTGACTTTTTCTATCTGGACAAATATCTTCAAAAGCTTCCGTTCGAGCTTTTATTTAACTTTTTGTGATCAACTTAATCACATTTAAAGGGCATGCTCACCAAGTTTTTGATCTGAAAGTATGATAATAGGAACTGCTCTTTATTTGCAATCTGATGAACTACTTTAAATTCTATTTCAAATCGGAAATTGTTAAGTTTCCATAAAAAATGTGCAATAAAGCAACTTGTTTGATCAACTTTAATCGTCCAACCAAACTTGACTCACGATTTTCTAATTTTCGACATAATAATTAGTTAACAATAGGCAGATCTCGGATAACTGAATTTTACTTACCGCGGCGTACATGCCGAACTGGTAGTTTGGAGCGAGGGTGTTGAACGTTGTCGCATAGAAGTAAGGCGGAGGAGCGGTACCGGTCAGTATCGGCTGGCCTTGATGTCCTTGCGTCAAAGTGCTGGTCTGCTGGGAAAGGGTGGTTGGAACGGGCGACGCGTTGTTGTCGGCTCTCGCAAACCTCCCATCCGATAGCGAATACCCGACGTTGCCCAGTGCTGCGGCGTCTCGTACAGCTGGCATCGTCGTCGGCGTCTGATAACTCATATCATAGTAGGGCGTCGTCGTCTGTGTAGGATAAATACATAGGTTCGTCACATTCGATGGTACCAAATCGACGTCACCAGGTAACTTAGCAAATTTTTCAAGTTTCAATTGAGGTTAAATTGTAATGAAAAGAAAGCTGGCATTTTAAGCGGTGGTGAAGATGAAGAATGCTTTGGAGGCAAGTCGATTTGATGTGATGTTAAATGAAAAGAATGCGAAGACTGTGTATTTTAGATCAGTGCATACCTTCCACCTTATCACACCTTTAATATGCATTATGTGGCAAAGTAAAAACAGGTATAAGAGTTATAGATACAAAGAGTCAGTGCAAAATTATGTTAGATCTTCTGTCAATTCTTTAAATTACATAATTAAGTTGAATGGGAATAAAAGACTGCATTCTAATACTAAATTGTATTAGATTGTATTGAATTGATTCACCTCCTTTTACTTTGGTACCAAATTTAGATATGTTTTATATAAACGAAACGAAGAATGATATCTACGCTGAATATGCCTACCTATTGAACAATTCTAAAATATGCCTTCAATTGACGATAATATATTTTTAACAGTCACACTATCTATACGATACGTTTTTTAAACTTTAAATTACCTTTCGCTATGATGATAAAAGTTTTTGTTTTTAAAAACTGTTTATTGATTCCAATTGACTTACTTTCACCTCAATATATTGACATTTATATGTCAGGATTTTGTAAAATCATCATTTAATAATGAGGTGCTACTGAAAAAGTAATGGTTGGGAAGGAAATTCAAAAACTTAACAACTGAAACTAATAAAACTGAAGACTCGGTTGATATTATTATAGAATTA
Source organism: Diabrotica balteata (assembly GCA_918026665.1). Taxonomy (NCBI): domain Eukaryota; kingdom Metazoa; phylum Arthropoda; class Insecta; order Coleoptera; family Chrysomelidae; genus Diabrotica; species Diabrotica balteata. The sequence continues at coordinate 24,559,864 of OU898280.1, forward strand.
AATGGTTAACATTTAAAACTGTATGAGAGAAAAGCAATAAAATAGGGATAACCTAAGGTTACTTTACATAAAATCTTTTGGGAATAGGAAAATATGAACGTATTAAAAAAAACTCATATGTTTTTGAACACACTTATGACAAATGAATTATTGGAAAATATTTTTGAAGTGTGTACAGCATTTAATTCCTAGCTGAGCAATTTGGACTTGAAAAGCCATCCTTAGAGCTATGCTATAATATAAATAACTAAGTTAAGTGTTACAGGTGTGTAAAGGGGTAGTGAAGCGCAATACATGATGTCGTATCCTGTTAGCATCGCTCAGCCTCTCCTACTCAATTCCTCTTCACCTCTAAGTTGGTACACACCGGTAACCTGAGCAACCCCACTGGAGATTGGGTAACCAACCCCAGTGGAAGGTGAGGTCAGAGATGACGAAGAAGGGAGTCTTGGTCCCCGATAAATAGGGGGTCAAGCGAATAACTAACAACCCTTCCCTGTAAAACTTAATTGTTGCGGATACGCTGGCTAATGAAACAAATGGACAGATCTCACAACGACGAACTCAGCAAAGAAAAATGGACATGATTATGGATTTAACATTTGGAACCCGGAATGTGCGAACCCTCTTAAAAGACAGAAGCTATGATAAGTATGGCAGAAGAAATTGAAAAATACAGGGTTGAAATATTGGCACTGCAGAAAATCAGATGGAAGAGCCAGGAAGAAATTCGTAAAAATAAGTTCTCACCATACTACTCCAGAAATGAAATGAGACAAGATGAAAGAGGAGTTGGGTTTATAGTAACCAAAAGACAGCGAAAAGACATTATCGCATTTACATCAATATTAGACAGAGTTTGCACCATAATATTCAAAGGGAAACTGCATAACGTAACAATTGTTAATGTATATTCAACGACGGAAGGGGCTAATGAAGACGAGATTGAAAGATACTATGGAGAACTTCAGGAAGTCCAAAGACACGATGCTTTTATAACGTTAGGCGACTTTAATGCTAAGCTGGGGAAAGAAGAAACTTTCGTTAAACATATTTGGAATCACAGTTTGCATAATGAAACCAGTTAAAATGAACAAGTTGCACAATTTGCAACAGCAAATAATTATGTAGTTGTCAGCACTACCAGAGAAAAGATATTCATAAAGGAACATGGAAAATATCAGGAATCAATGAAGCTAATCAAATTGACCACATCCTCATCTCAAAAAGATGGGCAACAGACATAACTAATGTCAGAACGTATCGCGGGGCGAACTCTGACTCAGATCACTATCTTGTGGGGGCAAAAATCTTTGCACTATCTTTGCGCCAGAAAAATCGCGACAGTGGCAAAAGGGAAAAATAGCCAAATTAAAAAATGGAATGTTGAAGGATTCAAAAGTCCAACTAATACACAAGAATATCAAAATACCCTCCAAATAAAACTCAACGAAATCAGAGAGGAAGAATGGAGACAATTAAAAACAATAATAACGAAATCTGCAGAGGAAACTGTCGGAAAAGTCAAAAGGTAAAGAAATGCGGAATGGTATGATGATGAATGCAGAACTGCAGTAGAAGAAAAAAGGCAAGCGAGGCTTAACCAACTTAAAAGAAACACAAGAAATATCAGAGAAATTTATAATAAAAAGAGAATACAAGCGACTAGAATATGCAGAAAAAAAAAAGAGGATTTGAAAAAACAAGTAAAAGAAATCCTAGAACATAACAAGAGACATGAGAGCAGAAAATTCAAGAGAATAAAAGAAAGCACACAGTCACTTATACCAAAATTGACCGTATGCAAAAAAGACGGAGAACTACTAACAGAGAAACAAAAAATTATAATGAGATGGAAAGAATACTTTGAGGAAAACGGACGGAGTGTCGGCAGAATTGTTGAAATATGAAGGACTCAAGCTCTGGGGAAGAATCCATTACCTGATAAAGTTGGTATGTACCAAGGAGCAAATGCCGAAGGAATGGGCAGTTTGTCTTATACAGCCAATATATAAAAAAGGAGATAAGTGGGAATGTCAGAATTACAGACCAATTACATTGCTAAATGTAATATACAAAATCCTCTCTGGCACTATCTACACTAGATTGTCAGAATGCTCTGAAAATATAATCGGTGATAATCAAAATGGATTCAGACCAAATAGAACCCCTACAGACAACATATTCATACTTAGAATATGTTGTCAGAACTTAGAATATGCTGTTCAACCTAGTTATTGAACAGTCATCAGAAAAACCAATGTAACCGGCCATATAAACACCAAAACAGTACAAGTCACTGTTAATTTACTACTAAAAATAGTAAATAGTAACATAATTGTTACTATTAATGTAAATATCGCAGCTAAATTATTTAAAAAATGTATTTATTTTGCGACTAAACATTGTGTCGATGAAGATTAGTAGGTATGCACTTCTCTTGTATAGTTTAACCCCAAAATTTTATATAAAAAGCAGCGTAAACATTTCAAAAAATTTAGTTTTAAAAATTCTTTCTGAAGTCATTAATTTAATCAAATTAGTAGTTGTAGTGAATATATTTACTATGCGAAATACTGATTTCATAATCTATATTAGGCTTAATTATTAGATAATCTAATAATTAGATAGATAAAGATCTATTTTTCAAAATATATTTCTCCAAACAATGAACTTAAATTGTTTTCTTGTGTCCTCTTAATACAATTTACTATTTTTTATTGGGAACAAGCCACAATTTTACTTTAAAATAAATTTATTTTAACGTTTATAAATAAACTTATTTTAAAGTAAAATTGTGGCTTATTCCCAACAATAATAGTAAATTAGCTTTGACGTTTCGATTTCCAATCCGGAAAGAGTTTAAAAAAAAATTCTGAATGTTCAACCTGATGGTGGAGGTAAATAATTGGTGTGGATGGTAATACCAATTTGACAGTTGACTTACTTGGTCTCAATCTTAGACCTTGATGACCTTAGGCCAACAAGTATAACATCTAGGTCAAGTAAATCAACTGTCAAATTGGTACTACCCAAGACCAATTATAAATATTTATAGGTTAGGAGCATTTGTAATTTTTACTTCGGAATTATTTTAATTTGTGTAATTATCTAGTTATTATGGCAATATTTTGAAGCAATTAAATATTTTAATATTTCTTTACATCTATGACAATGAATCAGAGTGAAACTAATTATCCAAGCATAGCTCAATCTTAACTTGAATCTGAAGATGAACAGATCAATATTGGTTCATATGCAGATGAAATTGGATAAATAACGAAACACAATGAATCGGGACATCCATATATTAGTCCACGTCGAAAATCATATGTCATGATAAAAAAGTTCTTATTAAACTCCACCATTGGAGACAAGCATAGTCGGATTAATGAGTCATGAACTGAGATGAACAATGGGAGAGCTACCAGAAATATAGCTGTATCGACGCCAGTAGGAAAGCGTCCACCGGGTCGTCCGCGACTAAGGCTTGGTGACAATATCAAAAGTTCAATGTATCTGCATCATTGGAAGGAGCTGTAATAGACCGCAAACCGTGGCGAGACATATGCAGGTAGGCTAAAACGCTTGTGTGGCCATCGGAAGTAAGTATTGACCAAAATATTAGCATACACATCATTAAGCGTCAAGCTGTATGCTACTGATGATGGATTTTACATTTCTACAGTCTGATAGTCAGTCCATTTCAATAAATTGCAACTTGAATTACCACTAGAAACTCGATAGCCAATATATCAAAGAAATTAAATTGCTATATGAAGGGAAATATGCTCTTTATTAGAGAGTCAGTTTTGAAAAATGCAAAATACAATACAAATCTCGCTTAGTCTCCTACAAAAACGAGAATGGTGAAAAGGTATAACAGAGCGTAGACTATTTAAAAAATTATACCAAGTTTCAAAAATCAAACAAATAATGCTCTTAATATGTCAATTTAGCTGAAAAGTGGAACAAAACGAATTTTGGAAGAGAGCAATCCATAAATCACGAAGATAGTGAGAAAAAGAACCATAATATATTGAATGCAAGTAGAAAACATGGTTTTATTGTAGGAGTCGATCTTGTTTTTGGCCTAAATCGGCCTCTGGTCCGACAATATCAATGCGAAGATGGTTGGAAGGAAACTTATTCCTTCCAACCTGTATTAATAGTATTGGACAATGCTCCGTACCATTCATAAATTGTAAATAAGCTAGCAACAAATGCCTGGACTGTACATAAAGTACAAGAATGATTAATGGATAAAAATATCATGTTGTGTTTTAATTCAGAATTTCTAACGTCAAACAAACACAAGAAATACCAAAAACACATAAATAGTTTTGGACACCAATCTAATATTGTCGATTCAATAGTTGGAGAATATTCAATCCAATTGGAAACATCACATCAAGCACTGAATACGGAAAATGTGAAAATCAATAAAAGTCGTAAGGTGGATTCGTGAAAATTGCATCGAAGCAAATCCTGTTGGCAATTACATTCCGAATGAGGATAGCGTCGACAATCAAAGTGACGATTCATAATACTGTAACATGTATTTCGATTATTTTACCAGTGAATACATACCAATAGAAATGTAAAGCTATATTAAAATAAATCATTTGAGAAAGTGCGATTGACACTATCGCAAAACTTTAAGAGTTAAAATTTTTTGAAAACAAAATTTTCGGTATTATATGTAATACTGCTGTGCTAAGAACTGTTTGTCTTGAGCTGCTTTTAATATAAACAAAAGCAAGAAGAAACTAAGTGTCTAGCGAGCCAAAAAGTAAATCATTTCAAAAAAAGTCGAGCTACATTTGCATAAGATAAAGAATATATAAAATATATCTATGGGTAATTTAAAAGATAGGGAGATTTTTTACTGACATTTTTTTCTGAAATAATCTCTTTTTTTTTCTTGCCCAGTGCAATTTTTTTTGTTTTTCTCGTATCAGCGTTACGAGTAATTCTTTTTTAGGAGGCATAATATGAAAATACTCTGTCTACTTTATAACATACATATATTTTGCATTTATATGCCACGGTAGTGACAATTAGTATTTTTTAATAAACTTTAAATGACAAAATCCTTGTTTTCTTTAAGCAATCCATTAGTAAACTATGTTACAACCGAAAATAGTTAAAACAGAATAATAATTTCTAACATAAATTCGAATTACGGGGTGACCCTAATTTTATGCTGGGTAGTGTATATCAGTTATACACCGATCCAGATATTGTCAAATTTTTAAAGTACAGAGACTTAGATGGGCTGGACACATTGATAGGATGCCAGATCACGAATACACGAAGAAGATCTACAGATTCTAAGGGTCAGAAGATGGAGGGAAGTTGCCAGGAACCGACAGGAGAGGCGATGTCTTTCTAAGAAGGCCAAATGATGATGAACTGATATAATATTAAAATTTTCGGTTTGTACATGCCACCGTAGTGATATTTTGTGCACTCAAAGCTTATTATTATTTTGTAGAATATATTTTTCAATGTTATACATGATGGAGGTTATAGAGTATTTTAAGTACAAGCATAAGCTTAACCTACTTGGAAACTATATCAGGACAAGTCAAAAAGGACATGCAAAATCTTTCGATATTTTAAATTACCCACGTATACATTTATATTAAATTGAAAAATACCTTTATCTTCAGAAACAAATTTCTGTAATTCATTTTATAAATTCTCTCTAAAGTCTGTCTTCATTCACTCTCAGACCTGTCATGTTTCATCTTTTTTTGAGAATTCATCAGTATTTCTTGGATTCTAGCTCTAATTTGAAAATTAAAGATATACACTGTTTTATTGGAAGCAAATCTCGTCTCCCAATAGATCTGTACGATTCAAAACGGCTTTAATACTGCCTAAAGCGTCTCTAATGAGTGACTGGACATGAGACGGTATTATGAAAAATGTACAGTTCAAAAGTATCTGGAAATAAGTCATAAAAGAACCACTCAGAGGTAATTTTAGATGAAGAGAATCACTAGCAGCATTGACAGGAGGTTATCGTAGAATAGAATATGACTGGAGAAAAAAATTGCCATGTATTTTATGTGCATGACGAATTTGAAATAAGAAGTGGCATAAGATAGTTGTAATATCAAAATTTATTTGATGAAGATAAAGTTTATGAAAAATGCTTTCAGAACAAGAAAATGTGTCCATTTTTATTACAAAATGTCAAGTAGTTTAGGAGATAATACAAAAAAAAACAATTTTTATTTTGTAACTTCAAAGGGCTGTTGTCTGTTCTGTGATGTCCAGAAAATATACTGTGATGGTTCTTGGAAATGGTCGCTTTCGGCGTTTTATAATATTTTAGATTTTAGTGTAATCAATGCCTGGATTCTTTTCAAAGATAGCAAAAGCAAAGCAGGTCAATACTTATGATTGCAGCTAGCGAGCAACTTTATGGAGACTTCACATTTCAACATCAGTCACAAGATCAACCAACTACGTCTGGTATTACCAAAACAGATCAACTGTGTGTTCTAAGCTAAAAACCTATATATGGCCAATATAATATGTGTAACCAATTAATCTGTGAGATTTGTAATGAGAATAAAATGTAAATGATCATAAATAACACTAAAAATTAAATAGTATTGTTTATCGATTTTTGCCCCTTTAGTAAGAGATCATTTGACTGTTATCGATCGTTCTAGTAGTGTTAAATGTGTGGTCATTCTGGTTTTAAAGAACTAGTTGAAATATTGACTAATGACCTGTTCAGAGCAGTTGAATAAAAAAAAAATAAAAATTGGTGTGATGATTGCAAACCTTCTTAGAGGCAATAACCCCCAAAAATTAAATAATACTAACCCACTTTGAAAAATGTATTTGTTTAACTGTCATAGCAAAAATAAACACAATACGTGATCATCCTACAGTCCTTTCTGGTATGTATAATTATACCATATACTTTTGGAATAAATGACATCTTGTATCCTCCAACAAAGTTTAAAAAAATGTAATCAGCCAATGACTTACTTGTTCAATGGCTCGCTAGTCACAATTTGGTATTCTACATATCACCACTCAAACTCTTTGTTCTTTTTACTGATCAATGTTTTAATATTGTTAATTGTGTTGTTTTTATTTAATTTTTTAATGAATATTTCGAAAATTGGATTGTATGATTCCCGAAAAGCGATGGATTTGCTGTATTTGTTAATTTAACACATAGACACAAACAACATATATGTACTATAGTTATTAATTTAAAAATTTGTTCAAATAAGTGTTATTGTGATAAGATAGCTTATAATCAGATGGATGAATGTAAAAATTTGTGGTATAAACTACTGTTGATTGATATTTCGGTTTTGATGATCAAGCTTGTAATCATATATGAATGTGCTTTGAAATAATTATGAATAACGAAGTAATGTAAAGCAAAATATAAAAAAAAATGATGCTGCTAACAGACTTCTAGTTACTAGTAGAGATTCTAACAGTCTCAAGTAAACCAATATCAAAAACTGAGGAATAAAGCCTTTTTGCAGAACGATTTATCTGACATTGGCTCCAAAATGGGTTGGGATTTTCTCAATAACCTCACTTAATTCAAGTGAGGCCAGATCTGATTGAAGAATAAGGTGATCGCAAAGGTAATTTGAAGTAGAATTAATCTATCTTTGTCACAGTTACGCTCGACTTGAGTTTTTGTTTCTCTACTGTGACCATTTTTCCTAGATTTTCTTCAAAAGCACCAATAAAGCTACATAATAGTTACTTAAGACAGTTCTTCCTTTCTCAAGATAGTCCGATGAAGAAAATACCATGCGGATCTCATTACTGGATACCTGCCTTTAACATATCGATGCAAAAACTACTATTTATTGTCTTAAAACAGTTGGCAAATAACGTTGTGGTCGGCTTGGAGTTTTTGACTGACTACACAATTTGAAGTCGACATACTACCTTTTCCCAACGATTCACATATATGAGCTGGTAACGTGTCAGATATGGCACAGACACAAATCTTCACACCAAATTACAACTCAATATATACACAAATTGGAGATCTAAATACTTATCCCAGTAGGCAGTAAAGGCTCTCCAAAGTTATGTCTGCGATTGGGGTGGGTAGTTGGTAGCTTGAGCGGTCAGGAAGGTACCGTCACCTCGAGGCGTAACTTCTTTGATCTTCAGACATGAGAACACCTTACTTCGGGAATGTTACGTTGTTGTAGCTGTGATTTACGTTGTTGTGTGTGTTGGTAGATGTGAACGGGTCTTTACCCATTGTTTTCGACAGAATGAAGTCCCAAGTAAGACTTAATGAATCATTGGTTTGCTTGAATACTATTTTTTTTTGCTTTTCCACTATTTAAAAGTTATGTGTATCATAAAAACCACTGTAACTTTTAAACTCATTGTCCAATTGATCTCACATTGAACTAGGTCACTTTTGGAAATTGGTACTTTCTAAATCATGCGGCGTCACCTCCATGTGAAAGCCGGGATTGATCGAGTGGTGTATATATAGAATCTAATTCCCTTCTACCCATAGAGTGTAGGGATCAAGATGTAATCGAAATCAAAACATTTTTTTATTGAAGAACTCAACACAGATAGTGACAGTGTAGAATAGAACATCCTCATAAAACTTATAACACTTTTAGCCTACTAGAAAAGTGAGAAGCATTAGCCCAAGTGAACGCTATTATCAAGGGCATCAAGTTACTTAAAACATGGAAGGCGGATTGTAAACACAATTTTGGTTCAACGACACATTTCAGCGTCGAAGGACCCTTTTCATATCAATAAGGCCGAGCGCTCACGCAGGCAACCTAACAATTTCTGAGCGTCGTTTTAAAACAGTTGCGCCGTGGATGCTCGACCTTACAGAGCCAATATATTTGTCGCTATATATTTTTGAAATACGGACGCTAATAACTTATTATACACTCGCGTTCATAAAATCTTGAACCTTAAAAACCACCGATATTTCGTTTTTAACGAGCTTTATCGTAAATAATAATAACTTGGCGCTTTCCTTTGCAACGAAGAATTGCAATAGTGTCTATTTCGCGGAAAACTGCCAATTCCCAAAATGAACCTGTACCTGATGCTCGTTTTAAATGTCTCATTTGTGCTTTGATTTTCTGTTCAAACGCAACGAAGAAACGTTTATTATTGTCACCATTAGTGTTTATTATTGTTTATTTTTTGCCAAAAATGCCTTTGACTGTTAAAAACGGCACGAATTGTTGCGCTTGTGGAAGACGGTCATACTCAACGGCAAGTCGCAAGAACTGTTGGCGTAAACCTTTCTACGGTTCAACTAGTGCTTCAACGCTTTCAGGAGACGGGTTGCTAACCAGACGAAGCTTCGTCCTGGCTCTGGACGAAGAAGAACGACCACTGCACGAGATGACAGTTTCCTTGTGTTTGTCCACAGGACGTCAAATGCGGTTATGCATCGAAATCGTCTACAGGAAGTCTATGAAATGCAATGTTAGCGTTGCAACAGACTTCGTTCTTCTGGACTATCTTCTCGTGTAATGGCTACGCGCATCGAGTTGCACGACTAGGTTTTGCTCGACAATGCGCTCATTGAGGAATTAACGATCGGAGCAAAATGTTATTCTCAAATGAATCCCGTGTCTGCCTGGAACTGGATCCGATGGATGTGTAAGAGTTTGGAGAAGAACCGGTGAACGATTTTCACAAGCTTGCATTGCTCCAAAAATGCCATTTGGTGGAGGCTCGGGCATGGCTTGGGAAGGTGTATCTTCCGACTTCCTCACAGAATTACCCTTCATCGAAAATGGGTCCTTAACTGCACGAAGGTACATTACGGAGATTCTGGAAAAACATGTTATGCCCACCATGACAAGTCTTGGAGAAGACGCCGTTTTTATGCAGGACAACGAGCGACCTCACGTTGCCAGTATCAGTATGCAATATTTGGACGAGGTTGGAATGGCGAGGTTACCCTGGCCAACTAGGTCTCCGGATCTGAATCCCATCGAACATCTCTGGGACGATTTGAAAAAACGTATTCAAACCCATACACCTTCTTCTAACAACGCACAGGAGTTTAAAGATCTGTTAGTGAGAAAGGGGAATAACATAACACAACATGTAATCCGGAAAAAAATTGAGAGCATGCCCCGTCGTCTGCACGAGGATATTAGAGCAAGAGGAAATTAGTCATTGAAATTCCACTGATGTTTTACCACATTCTGTATTTTCCATTTTTTTTTCGTATGTCTGTTTTATCAATAATTTGGTTTATTTTCTGCTTTTTCAATAAAAACAATAAAGATCCGTTTTTTTTTTTCTTCAAAACAAACATTGATGACAAATAAAAAATACATTATGTCTAAAAAAAAAGGGTTGTAACTGCACGAGAGGCAAAAATTTTCAAGTTTCACAGTATCATCAAAATTTAGTTTGTGTAATTTAGCGACATACAACCAAATTTTTTGCGTGTGTAAATTCTTCATGAGTTTCTGGTAGCTGATAACGGCAAGTCCAATTTTTCCATTAATGTTTAATGCTTTTACGTTTTGAATGTGAAGATTTCCCTATATACATTTTAGTCTATTAAAGTTATCAGAAGTCATGTTTTAAGGGAACAACTTTCTTTTTATTTACTTAATTTTTTAGCCAGGAAGATAAACAATTCATTATCCATCGACCAAAGTATCAGACTTTCATTCATAACTTCTCGCAAAAACTGCCGATTACCAACGGGAACTGTCTAGTTTGTAATAGCAGACTTTCATCTAGATTATTTTTTTGCATTTATCGCATTTTGTTATCGTTGAAACTATTTTTTTTTAGATTTTGCGATTGTCATCGAATATAAAACAAGAAAGTCCTTTGAGAATAAGTGTGTACGCAAAACACTATTACCAGAGTGGTTTAATCGGTTTACAAACTACCGAACGTCTATTGAAATTGACTCGTTTTTTGTCGACCTTCCAGCACAACAACCGAAAAGATTGAACGTATGAGATCCTTTGCGATTGAAGAATGTACACTTTACGTTTATGTGAAGAAGTAAAAAACGGACTACCTAAGCTCTGACGTCACAACCGGGGGATTTTGGAAATATTGTTTTTTTTTATCGTTTGAAGATTAAATAAGGACTTTTGGTTAAGAACATTCATTTTGTGCGATTTGTTGTTCATGAATTTGAGAGGTAAGAATATCAAAGTATATTCTTAATATCAAAAATATTTACTATGAATGCTCATATTTTAAGGTTATGTTATGGTTTGCTTAAAATTTAATTATTTTTACCGTATTTCGAGGTAATTTATTGTTGATTTTATTGGAGATATTTCAAAATTATTCAATAAATCATTAAATTTAAGAAGTTAAAAAATATTGAAATTAATGTTTTAATCTTTTTTAAGTGCTAGTGATTTTATCCCCTAAAAGACTAAATATATTAGCTATCTCGTAGATTAAATAGTTAATAGTAGTTTTTTGTCATTACTGAAAAATTTAGTAGTACTGGAAATCTTCAACACATGTTTACTAGTCATTATATGCCCATATATAAAAAAAATACACTTAAAAACTATTACAATATTTAAAAAACATTTTTTTAAACGCTTATGGCAATTTGATAGAAAGGTTTTCACACAATGTTATATTACAACTTAAACTACGAGAAAACGAATATCTTAAGTATTTAACAGGATAAAATCACTGACAACGGAAAAAGAATAAAACATTAATTCAAATATTTTCAACATCGTAAATAAATTCAATAATTTATTGATTTATTTTGAAATAACCCTGATAAAAAAAAAAACAAAATACCTTGAAATACAGTAAAAAATAATAAGTTTTAATCAATAACATAACCTTAAAATATGAACATTTATAGTAATTATCTTAATACTTTGATATTCTTACTCCACAAATTCACGAATTACAAATAATACCAATCGCACAGAATGAATGTTCACAAATGCCAATAACCAATATTTCCAACTTCTTATGGGACTATTTACTGCTGCTCTGAAGAGTTCTATAGAACTGCATATAAACCAGTCCCTTAAATTATTTAACCATGACACTCTCCTTCTTCCTATACTTCTCCTCCTCCTATCTTTCCCTGTATTACTAGCCTTAGCAGTTCACATCGCTACCCCCTCGTTATGTGTCCCAGATATTGTAACTTTATTTTTATTGTATTTATTATAATACTTCCGTGTTAGTTTTCTTCTGTGTCCACGCTATTCTAAGCATCCTACTGCAACACCACATTTCAAAGAACTGTAACTTATTTATGTGTTCTTGCTTCAATGTCCAACTTTCAAGTCCATATTGCAGTATCGAAAACACGTAGCATCTCAGTGCTCTTACTCTCAGTTCTAATCTAAGGATCCCTTATGGGACAAAAACACACAAATTAGAAATATTTGGAGAGGTTTTTAAGATCGTCGCTCATTGTGACGTCAGTTTTGGATAGTCCCTAATAAATAATTTTCCGTTTAAATTTTAAAAAGACTGTGTACGCAGTGAAAAGAAATGGTTCTATTTTTAGGCTAACGGAGAATGTAACGACTGACAACCTTTTAATTACACAACTATCGTCAGTCTCTGTACTGTCCCGACAGAGCACCTTGCGAGATTTTCGTGTTTCTAAAACTGAAAATACCGCTTAAAGTACAACGTTTCGAAGACGTAGTGGCGATCCATACAAGCGCGACGATGATACTGGTTATAATTTCAGGACTTACAGCAGCGATGGAAACGTGTTGCTTAGTCGTCGCATTGTCAAACGGGAATTACTTCGTGGGTGCCGCAAGCTAGATGACGTTGAATAAAGAATTGAAGAATTATGAACAAAAATCTAATATTTTTGAGACATACCTCGTACACCATTTAGGGTATTTCTTATCTAAATAATTTTTAATCATTGGTATGTACCAGAAAACACTAAAAATTACGATAAACTCGAGGCATGTTGAAATTATACAGAAGATACTGTGTGAAACTGTGGGCTAGTGACTAGTTTGTCTGTTGGCACATTTCTTTAAATCATTCTAAAATGAAAAATGAATATTATGAACCTGATAACTTTTCTATTGATATTAAAATACAATTTTAATTAAAATCGATACAATAGGATGTATGATTAAAAGCAATACCCACACGAATGCAAACAAAATGTTTAAATTACTTCATACTGTTATTTTTCCTTTTGTTATAAACTCAGAAAAATCAGGGGGATTTTAAATACATTTATTGATACCGGTAAAAATTAAAACAGGGGGATTCGTACAGAAAACACATGAAAACTAAAAATATTTGATTACATTTATCTCTTAAAATTTTCCAAAAATTATTTTTGTTGACGTAAATATGCATTTCCAGTGAAAAATGATCTTGAAATTGATACGTGGCTTGTATTACTACTAAAACTGAATTTATTATTAATAAATATCCTAAAAAATACCACAAAGAAAAATGTAACATTTAAGGTATAAAAACAGGCATGACACACAGAGTAACAATGAGTAATGAAGGTAAAGTTATTGGTCACAAACAATGGATTAATGAAAAACGTAAATATATACGGCTATGGAAACGGGCACAAAAATTTTTTAAAAGGAAACAAGAAGATTGCTACTACAAAGAAATTAGAAACCTATGTAAAGGAATAAATAATCAAAGAAAGAATCAATAACTAGTTTGAAAACCAACAAATAGGCGACATACTAATAAAGAATATGCAAAACTATATGCAAAAAAATATGGAAACAAACAGCAATTTTTTTTTAATATAGTTAATTATATTTACTGTGTGTTTGCGTTAATATTTTAGAGATAAATGTAATTCAAGTAAACACAACAAATAACACAAAACTCGTCACACTGGTTACATGAAGAAGTCCCGACTCACCATATGTGGAAGCCTCTGCTGCAACATCTGCATGTCTTCAAATGAATAAATGGGCTGTTGGAAATACGGCACTTGTCCTATGTACGGCATACTCATGACAGGCGTTACATTGGGTGGCATGTTTGACACAATACTGTTGGAATTTTTCACTGAAAAAGAAAAAAAAGTATATTAATATTATTCAATAATGATACGATGCCGGGACAACTCAAAATTGGTCGTTTTTAAGATTGTCTATTCTTATGCCGGCTTCACACATGGGGGCCAACATTGGCCCCAACAGCGTTCGTCCAATGTGTGTACCGACAAAACTGTGTTGCGAGCCAATGTTGGCCCCAACGTTTTTATGACGTGCTCCAACGTTGGGAGTTTTCCGTGGACTGTTTAATTACACATCAAAGGAATTAGCGCCAATCTAGCAAAGCAAAGAAAATAAACCAATTACAAGCCACAGTTTATAAAAAGAGTCCTCGTCATCATTTTCTTTTAAAACACTTGTGCTGCCATTTTACACAGCATTCGTTTTAGAAAATAAAAATTACTTTATCGCAGAAAATTTCCATTCCATGGCAGCATTGAAAAACAAATTTATATATATATATATATATATATATATATATATATATATATATATATATATATATATATATATAAGTGGAGCAGAGCTTCAGTGAAAACGCGCCATCGGGTTCTATTTTGCGCTAAGGCCTTCACCTCATTCCAAGACTCTCCTTGTTTTCTTATCTCGTCCATGATGGATCTTCTCCAAGTTTGTACTGGGCGACCTTTTTTTCGTTTTCCTTGGGGATTCCACTCTAGGGCAGTCTTTGCAATACTGGAGTTATTTTTTCGGAGTGTGTGACCGATCCAACCCCACTTTCTGGACTTTATTTCATTTACTACCCTCTTTTGTTTGGTCAGGTGTAGTAAATCTTCGTTTCTGATGATGTTAGGCCAGAAAATACGAACAATTCTTCGTAGACATTTATTAACAAAGACCTGCAGTTTGTCTGTAAGGGTTTTTGTCGCTTTCCAGGTTTCACATCCGTAAAGTAGTACAGACATGACATTTGACTGGAATATGCGGATCTTTGTCCTCGTAGTGTAGTCTCCAGACCTCCAAACAGGGTTGAGCATGCTGAAAGCTTGTTGCGCTTTTCGTATCCTCATACGAATATCGTCTTCTGTACCTCCGCTTTCTGTTATGACACTTCCAAGATACGTAAAGTTTTCCACATTTTCAATCTGCATGTTATTAATGGTGAATAGCGTGTTGTTTCTTGCATTTATTCTCATGGATTTGGTTTTACCAATATTGATTTTCAAACCTATTTTATTGGCTTCAGTGGAAAGTGTTTCCAATTGGTCAGCCACATCTTGGAACCTTTGTCCTAACAGGCAGATATCGTCGGCGTATTCTAGATCGCTTAGGCGTGTGGTTAACGTCCATTGTATCCCTCTTGTGTCAGAGTCTAGTTTGGAGAGAACATAGTCTAGAGCTATGTTAAAAAGAAAAACAAATTTAAAACATGTAAAAATCGATCTTCGGCCACCTCCGTTGAATTGTTTAGGATTAACACTCGGATACACGTCGGCGGTCTAAAGGCTATTTCATGCATAAATAATATACATATCTGGTTTTTTCAGTACCTTTCAGGCCGCCAAATAAATGTATTTAAGTATCTAAATATTTTACAAAAGATTATGCTTTTAATTTTGAAATATAGATCATTTTGTCCTAATAGACCACCATCGTGTGGTCATGTAACTTTTAAAATATGTGTTTCCATATATCGGCTGTGGATTAAAGTCACGTTTGATGCAGAATATAGTCAAAATAGAAGAAGAAATTTGAGAATTGAGTTAGTAAAAGAATAAATGGGATTCAGAGCCTCGACGTCTGGTTTACACTCATAAATTGAGTCTGCAGTTGCCAAATACGGCATCTCTAAAGATCTAGTAGCTTTAAGTGACGCTGTAGACAAAATGACGTAAAATTCGCCTTTTTTGTAGCAAAATATAATCATATGCACTCATTATCACGACAGTCGCAGCCGCTGCAGTTTCCATGTCGGACATGTTGATCTTGGCTCTAGAGAGAACAGACTGATATCAGCCCAATACTCAACCCAATGTGTAGATGCCTCACCGAACATGGGAACACAGTTGATCCAACGTTGGCGCCAATGTTGGATCCCATGTGTGGAGCCGGCCTTACACATAGAGATTTTTAAGGTCTATAATCCGCGATGACTGGACCATTTTTAAGTGCGATGCTCTCCGGGTGAAGGCGCTAGGTCCACTGTTATAGTGCGTGCAAGCACTCCTCACCACGGCGCAGTAGACGGACTTTGGTTTAGTCCCCACTTCCATGCGAAACGCACTGTACTATGCACTGTACAATTCCACTTACAATAGAACCTTTCTGCCTTTACGTGAATTTGACTCCGCCTTCGCGCAGCTCCATGATCAGGAGTGCTTGAACTATATTTACATTAGTTTAGATTATTATTACTTTAGATATAACTTTGAACTGCAGAATATTTACAAGCATACGTTTAGTGGTAAGATATTACCACTATAATTGAGCGAAACCGCCTGCAAAGGGCAGGACATGTAGCCCGGCCCTCTGAATCGAACATGATAAAAAAGATTCTAACAGCGCAACCCGTGGGAATGAGAAGACGGGGTAGACCAAAGCTGAGGTGGATGGATGGGGTAACACAAGATGCGGAGAAGATCGGAGTCGGCAACTGGAAAATGCAGGCAAGGGACAGAACCGAATGGCGTAGAAAGCTTGAGAAGGTCGAGGCCATCTAAGGGCTGTAGTACCAAGATGATGATAATATTCTACAGCCTACATACATCTCACAATAATTTGTCATAAATAACAGTTTTATTACTACAGTTTCCAATTTTTCCTTCGGTTTTCTAGTGTCATAGCTACGACGTATGTTGCGTAATTACGCAACATAGTCACTATTGACCAAATATTGTTTTGTATATTCTTATTTTCACATATCTCATGCTGCACAAAGATCAACTTCAGATTCGTGTTGGAAAGTGGCGCGAACATATTGAGTGGATTTCATTGCGAGACCATGTCACCTTGACATTGGAAAGCGAAGCACTGGCATACGCTAATACTGGGACTGATAACAGTTTTGGGGGCGGATAGTAACGACCAAGGTCTCCCTCAAGCAAGTGATGGAACAACTTTGGCCGAAGGCTTGGAGCAGCGTATACTAGATTGGAGGATTGAGAAGCTGCTTCAACATAATTTAGCTAAACGCGTCCGTTAGGGCTCTTGTTAACGAACGTTTTTTTCAACCGGTAACGGGCCGATGCTAAACGGGTACCAGTGTTGACGGATCATAATTTTCAAGGGATATGCGTCCGTTGACGGTATGGAATCTCCGAAATATCGTCAGTTTTAAAGTAACAAGTGCATGCAATACATGTTATATCAGTCGTCAAAGAAAAAAAATTATACTAGCCTATTATTTGTATAAAAAATGCAGAAGTAACGGGAGAAGAGTAAAAGAAAAATATGGATACATCCTATTTTATTAGAAAGAGAAAAGTATGGTGCTTTTCATATACTTTACGAAGAATTGAAAAAAGACGAAACAAAATTCTTCAATTACTTCCGAATAGGTCAAGAAACTTTCCGCAAATTGTTAGGAATAGTACATGATAAATTAAAACGTGCTGACACTAATATGAGGCTGTTCCTTGCACCTGCTGATCGACTATCTGTTACCTATGTATGAATTATGCTATTAGTATAACAGAATAAAAACTTTCGGTTATAAAAAAATTTTTAAAAAATTACAAACTTAATAGATTTTTTACTATTTAAGAATATACAATCTATATATAAAATAAAAATTATTGGTGAAATAACTTATTAAAATCTCCATATTAAAATCCATATTTTAGCGGCAACAAAGAAAGAAATTTATTGAAACAACAGATGCTCGCCCAACTCCGTTAACACACTTCCATAAACTAAATAGGTTCACTGAGGGTTCACGGTACCGTCCCGTCGAACGTCTTGTCGAGGGGGACTGGATACGTAGACGGTGAAAAGTTAATCAACGTGTTGGTTGCCGTTGCGTGAACACATTCATAAGAACCTGAAAGACATTGAGCAACGTCCAACGGGACGGTGTCAAAAACGTCCCGTTGAACGTTGTCGTTAACAAGAACTCTTATGGGACAATAATGAACAAAGCAAATAAAAGATGTTAGGAAATCGCGATGAAGCTCAAGAAGGAACGAAAAAGGTCCAGCGAGCGAACATGGACGCGAAGCGAGGAAAAGGTTTTAGTACCTAATCAAGTCAGCCGACTTCTTTTAAAGAAAACTTTCCTAAATCCTAAAAAAGATCTATACACTCTACAATTATTTTCCTAAGATAAGTTTTTTTTCTGCGGTTTATATTAAATTTTGTGATATGCTTGACTTGTCAAATCCAACTGTGAAAAACGTCTCAAACGAAAAAATCGCAATTCCGAAAAATCGATCACAAACGTTTATAGTTTGATTTATAGCTCTGAAAAATATGTAATAGAGATCGGAGTGCGAGAGCGTGAGTCACCCGCTTTCTCAATGTATTAAAAAATCATTTAAAATTACAACTGCAGAAACTCATTTAAGTTATCATCATGTCAAAAATGACTAAAGAGACTTACCTAAAGCTGTCGACGTTTTACTAGTAGTAACTCCGGACTGAGACAATGACAATGGCGTCGTAGTCGTAACGCTACTCGTAGAAGTCGTCTGGCTGCTACTTGATGTACTCGAACTATTTTCATAGACGTTACTGTCTTTGCCTATTTTGTTCGTGGAACTGTAGCTGTTATACTGGCTTGTCGTCGTATTACCATAAGTTGAACTGTTATTCAACCCTAACAAAATAAAAGAATATTTTATTAACATAAAAATATTTACTCTTTAAAATAACAATTAGAAACTATTAAAACAATTAACTATTTTACTGTGGAAACCAATTAAATGAATACGATAAATATCGCTAACATATTGATTTTGCTTAGTGATTTTAATTGAGATATAATGGAAACAATTCTATTTTCTATACTATTAACACTATTTGAAATTATTATCGAAGTAATAATTTACAAGAATATTTTTTCCGTGCAAATACACAAACGACATCTGAATTTGTCTTACCCCTTAAATATTTTTAATTCTGCAAGCCTATGATGCGACAGGATTCATTAGTCACGATATTTACGTTTATCTTTGTATTAATAATTTTAAAAACAAGTGGAATGCAATATTATGATTAATGGCAAAGCAAATTGTTTTTATGATTACATTAATCATATTTTTAATTGTGGTTGTTATATCCTACAGAGCAGATTAAACTTTCCTCTTTATTTTATCTCCTGTAAGTGTGGATATGGGGATTTTTAATCGAAATTGAAGGGGTTAGAAGTAAAACCGCCTAAGTAAAATTTTCACCAAAACGACTTTAGTGATGTTTCACGTTCTGAATATCTTATATCGTTTGGTAGTAAAATCGACTACGCTCTAACCCTACTTTATCGCCATCTTTTGATGAATAGAAAAAACAACCAAAATGAAATTCACCAATCGTTAAGAGCAGAAATCGCCTTAGCGCACCTAGGCTGTTTTACCTCCAAACAAGCGGCTGGATATAAATATATTTTTATTACTTATGTTGTTTGGGTTCCACTCAACGGTTTGGATTTGTTTATGGCGTGTAGGTTATACTTCTTTAGTAGATTAACAGCAGTGTTTCAAGTGATACTATTGTTTGCAGAAATGATATATTTTGTCATTATAATATTTGGATCATGTTTTTTGAGTTTTGATATTATTTTTAGAGTCAGATAGTGATCCATACGCTACAGATGGAGAATCTGATTTTATTCCGAGTGAATATGAAGAAGATAACGACAGCGATAATTCTATAATATCTGCCGAGTAAGCAACTATAGGTATATAAGCACACATGTAGAGTATAATATTTGAGTAGTAAAAGTGTGTGTTTTAGCTTGTTAGTTTTAATTTAAGCGTAATATCCCTATCAAAAATTAATTTATTATGTAAATATTAAACTTGTAAATACCGGTAAATTTAGTACCTACCTTACAGTTATGTACTTTTAGAAATTTCGAAGTTAAGTTCAACTTAAGGGTTTAACATATTTTTCCTTTTCAGTAATTCCTAAAATTTACCGAAAAAGGAAGCGTAACATACATGCATGGAAGAGGAATAAAATCACAAATAAGGGGCTTGCTGGCCAAGAATATGAAAGCAGAGAAAAATTGAAGAGAAAGAAATGTGTCCAGGAGTATATACATACGCGTGTAGGTACCAATGTGGAATATTTAACGACATTAAAAGTAAACGACTCTTCTCTAAGTTGGACAGTTTACCAACCTGCAAACAGCTTTTTTAGCTTCATATATCAGAAAAACTGAACCTAAAAAAAACTGGCTAATAGCAAAAAAATTACAGTACAGAAATTAAACTTCTTGACCGCCGTATATGCAGACTTTTTCCTAAAAACTTTTGATATCAGAGACAGTCGCTTTAAGGTTATGTGTAAAAAAGTTAACAAAAACAATTTTGTGGAGCCTGATAAAAGAAGAAAATATGTCCCAACCAACAAAGTATCAGAGAACGCAAGAAAAATAGTGATTGAATATATCAGATCATTACTACGTAATAGGAGTCATTACTCTTATAATCAAAATCCAAATACGAAATACCTTTCGTCCGATTTAAACATTCGCAAAATGTATGGTCTTTACAAAGATAATAATTGCACTGATAACGATAAACCCCCAGGAAGGGATGAGGGATTATATTTTCAATACTGAATTCAATTTAAAATTTCACCATCCTCATTCAACTCTTGTTATAAATGCGATCGGTTGGTAAACTTAATATCATCATCAACTGAAGACGAAAAAAGAAGTACGAGACAATTTAAGTATCAAAAATGGCAAAATTTATAACAGCTGCTAGAGTTCATACCCCCATTTACCATCAATTTTATAATGATTTGCCGCAGGAGTCAAAGCAGCAAAAAAAAACACAATGAAAAAAGGAAGCACTGCTGTTAAGTCTTCCAAAGAAGATGCCAACGTCGAACGAGACGACTACATAGGTTTTTTCTCAGATTATGAGTAACTCTGGTGTTATAAAAAAGTAAAATTTGTATTTTTTTTAAGAAAAAATAAATATTAATTGAAAATTAAGCTTTTGTTTAGTTCTTTTTGTGTATTATAAATCCATTTTTGCTTAAAGGTAAAACAACCTAAGTGCATTTTTTTGTCGAAAGAGGTAAAAAAACTAAAATAATTTCTCACCAGAAGTATCTTCAAAATTTTATACTTATTTTGAATTGTTTAATACTTTAAAATTTTTAATTTTGAACATCCAGAATTTTTAAAAGAGCAAAAACTTTGATGCTTTATTTCTCAAAATGTGTATTTTGCTACTTAGGCGGTTTTGCTTCTGACCCCTTCAATTGTATATGTGACTATGGGAATTTTTAATCGAAACTGTATCACAGTTAAATTTACCGACAGTTGTCTAAATTTATGTTAGTGAAAATTAAAATACATTACAATTTTCTGAATATATACCATCAATTAATGAGAAAATGGCAGTAGTAGCAAAAAATTTCTAGTTAATGTTACGTAAATTGTAGATAAAAGGATTTTAGCTCTTTTAACACTGTGATCTGAAAAGATTTTTTTGATTATCCTAGATCTATTTTTGTGACTTTCAGATGGGTTCTAGCATCTACTGTCGAGCCTCTTTTGGATAAGTTTTTGTTTTAACTGATATTTAAAAGGATTGATCCCTATTATACACCAAGAAATAGTACTCACAAGAACATTTTGACAACTTAACATGGCCTCTCTCAGTTCAACACACTTTTCTCATTGGCACTAAATTTTTTCGATGACACCTTGCAAGGGATTTGCTTTGAGTGTTTAACCACCCATTCATAGCACACATCACTTCATGTCTCTCTACTCTTATTTATTACTGTGTAGAGTTTATCAAATATCCCTGAACTTTCATCCTACATTCTGTGTTCAATCAACATACTATTTTTGACTACTACCCATTTTTTGGTATTTTAAACCTTACCATTACCCTTTACATTAGTACTTGAAGCCAGTATTCTGGATATTCAAGAACACAAACAACATAAAAGTGATATAGTGACTAATTTTATTGTTTAGAATCCCATACAATGGTTTCAATAAAAATTATCAACTTTTTATAAATAATCACTTATAACATATAACATATATACTGGGTGGACCAAAAGTCAGTTAACGCTATCAAAATAAGTTACTTGTCCCACGCTGATCTTGCAGTGGGATCTTGTACTATTAGATTTCATAAATTACATATTATATATAAAAAACTTACCTGTGCTAGCACCATAAACAGATTGACTAGTATTCTGTGGATAGGATGGGGTATTTGAAGAGTACGAATTAGCCTGACTAATCGATGGAAATGCTGCCGAATTCGTATTAGATTGATACGAACTATTTGAAGAGTAGGTACTTGGATAAGTGTTCCCACTAGCAGCATTGTATGATCCCGTTTGACTGTTCGCATAACTATTAGCTTGATTCGTCACATAAGAACTCACAGTAGACTGGAAAAAAAAATCATAATTAGCATTTTTGATAATTGTTAAATGTTTGATTTGTTTAATATGTTACAAGGACAACGCTTTTGAAATAAATACCCATAGTGCTCCTGTATCTGCGTATTATTGTGTTCCTCACATTAGTAAGGTTACTTGAAAGCATAGATCATAATTACTGGTGCCACAGCTCAAGTTAAGACTTGAGGCGTCTCATAGCAAAACTTGCCTTATCCAAATTCTACGAAAAATGAGGTTAATATGGTAACATATTCTTAAGGTTGATATGCTCCTCTTACAGTAATATTTCCGTAACAAATGTTGCTTTATCCCATTAATATTCACCTGCAAAATACTGCTGTCAGCGCAAAACTCGCCTTATCCACTGCATCTTACATGTCAAAACTCGCCTGATCTACGCAGCCTATAAGAATGCTGGAAACATACAGCATGTGATCCAAACTGACAATTTTATTTTTATTCGGTTGTTAAGGCAGTATATTAGCAAACGTTTGTCTGTGCAGTGTGCTAATATGTACATTGTTTTTTGTTTTATTTGATAAATTTATTTAAGTTATATTTATTATTAATTTATGAAATTATATGAAATTCATTGGTCTAAACAAGTCGGCAGAGAGAGGTAGAAGTAGAAAAGTTGTTGGAGACAAATCAAAGTGGAGACGAGAAATATTAAAATGTGAGCGGTATGCTGCAACTTGTATTTAAGTAATTATTAAATTATTATATTAATATTATTATATCAATATTCAATAATATTATTATTATATCAATATTAAAGTATTGTTTTTTATTTTTGTAGACATTCTGCGACAAACTTGCCAGTATATCCTAAGTGCAATCATAACGGGAAAACATATAGAAGTATTAAATTAAGTAATCGGGACATTTACAATTTTCATCGTAACTTTTATCAAGAGAAAACCAAGATTGAGCAAGATGCATACATATTAAAATTTTGTAGATGTTCACAACCAAAGCGAGATAGACAGAAAAAAGAAAATAGCAGTCGGAAAGGCGTATGTGTAAAATACTTTGTGAAAAAATCTGATTGCGAAAAGTTCAGGTTTACCAAAAAACATTCTTAATATTTCTAAAGCTCGTGTCCAAAGAATTGTAAAGTAACATCTTGAAACCGGACTTATGTCCAGAGAAAAACGTGGCGGTGATCGCATAAGCAAAAAATATGAAGAAAAGCGAATGGCCGTTAGAAAATTTCTGGAAAGTTTGAAAGGTGTCGAATGCCATTACTGCCGTTCAAAGTTAAGTCGGCAATATTTGTCTAGTGATTTAAATATATCCAAACTTTGGAGGCTTTACAACCAAGATGCTACTATTGTCGTAAAAAAAAAACTTTTTTTCATCACATATTTTCAAGAGAGTACAATATTGGATTTGGAAGTCCAGTAACAGATGCTTGTTCCAAATGCATTGAGATTTCTGAAAATATTAAATTAGAAAAAGACGTCGATAAAAAAATGTACTTTTGATAGAGAAGAGGGTAAATAAGCTAAAAGCCGATGCTTTTTTGACAAACTTAAGAAGTTAGATCCTAATTTAATAACCTATTCATTTGAATGTCAAAAGAATTTGGTCAAACCCAAGATCCTTGACCAAATTGCCTATTACAGCAGACAGTTATACACCTACAACTTTACTGTGGTTCAAGATGCAAAAATGTCTTAAGAAAACGTTCATATTTATACTTGGATGGAACATCAACAAAAGAAAGTTTCGAATGAAATCTCTTCAGCAGTTTATCATGCACTTATCATAAGCTGATTTGTCGTCTTATTCGGACATATATGTGTGCTGACGGATGCGGTGGACCAAATCGCAATTCAACAATGCCATAACATTAAAACTATAGAAATCATTTTTCCTGTTCCTGGACATTAATATTTACCACCTGGAACACGACACTGTAAGAAATTTAGGGCAAGATTGTCTCGTTATGGACTGGAAATCTGCTGTAAGTTTTCCGATGCCAAGAGATTTATACTAACAAAAAATCGTAGTGGAATGTTATGGTTCAGGGAGAACCTTTCTATTGTTCGGACACAGGAATACCCAAGTCAATTTTAAAAACCTGCCAAGTTATCCTTATCCATTTTTATTTATTTTTTTTTACCAAAATGATGATATTGTATGTTTAAATAAATTAATGTTCAAGTTTTCTTACATTTTATTGTATATTAACACTTGTTGTACCTTTTCGCTTGTAAAAAATAACTTCGGTAAAGGTTTTTTCGATTTTAAAGAAACTTCATAACGTGGATAAGACAAATTTGGATATGAGACACCTCACTTGATCTTCCTAACCTTATTCCTCAATGGGTCCTATTTTTGCAGTTTGCTGCCAATTGACAACACCGATCTTATTGTGTGTATATACATAGCCAATAAAACAGAATTACAGGGGGATCTACAAACCTTCTCCCTAGTTTTTTTTTATTTCAAAATAATTTTTTGCTTTCTTCCTTTCTTACAAGTAAATGCAATTGCTTCTTATATTTAGTATACTCGTTTTAATAAATATATATTCAACATTGTTATTTCGCGCTACTAGTAATAAAGATTCTATCTCAGATTGCCAATGACATCCTAAAGAAAAGGTAACACTATGAACTAGACACTAACATAAAAAACTTATATAAAGTGCTGTTCATGAGTTAATACCTGAACCTTCAGTCTCGTCATCGTGTCATCATAGATCAGATTTATTTAGATATTATTTATTAGAAGAGACAAAAATATTAGTAAATCATTGATACTTACTGTCGTCCCACTGTATGTCGATGAATTGTAAGTATTTGTTTTAGGCTGGTAGGAACTGTAAGTTGAAGACTGTGAGTACGAATGTGTGTCAGGCGGTTGTTTACTCCCTCCTAGATCCAGGCCTGCTGCTGTTACCGAAGATGATGCTGGAGTGCTGCCCTGCGTCGTCGTCCGAGGGGCAGAACTGTACGTGTTCGTCAGATGATCAGTTGTTTGGGGAATGGAATCTGAATTTGAAAGCTGAGAAAAAAAAATAGTATACATAAACACGAACAGCTCAAGTAGCCTAGGACATCTGCACAGTTAATTTAAAAAACATTGGATACAAAATTGCTCGTTTTGATTGAGCGGTCTTTGCATTCCCCAAGTTGGCGAGCATATCGCAGTTTCAGTTATTTCTGAATGATTATATACAAAGTTAGGTATTCTTACTTTTTAATACAAGTCTACTCAATATTACTTTTCATATACTTGTATGAACAGTCTTATGATTAACACCTTATTGAAAACATCTTAAGAAAAAAAGAAAGAAAGCTGCAATAAAGTTTTTAAAAATAGGTTTAACCCTTATCCGGAAAAGGTGTGTCCATCGGACACACTTATAGATATATTACTGTATATTTCGAAAAGCACATTATATTATTATCTCAAAAATTAGGACTTTGTCTACTTTAAAGTAAACTTATTGGAGACAACATCTCAAATATTTTGAACTAATCAAAATAAACTATACAAAAATAAAATTCTTTTTACTAACATAACCGAACAGTCCATAGCAAATTGTGTCCGGCGGACACAATTTGCTAATTAATTCACTTCATAGTTATATTGAATTTACAATAGAAACAGAACAAAATCATTCCATAATTTTTTTAGAAATTTAAAAATTATCAGACTTAAAAACAAACATGACTTCTCCATATTTCATAAACCTACACATACTGACACGACTATACACAATTCATCATCCCATTTAACACAACATAAACTGGCAGCGTATCATAGTATGTTACATAGATTAACAGAAATTCCGATGTCAAAATACAACTTTACAACAAAAAACAACGGATACAACGAACAAACAATAAAATGTTAAATCAAAAACTTCACAAGAAAGGCCTAAAATTAGTATTTCCACCACCAGAGAAAAAACCCAGTACCTTCTGCTTGATTACATATACAGGCAAAATAACAACAAAAATAGCCAAACACATAAAAAAGAAAGGAATAACACCAGCTTTCCGAACAAATAACAACCTAGGCAAATATATTAAAAATAACAAGAGCTAAAATAAAAAACACTTAAATAGTGGTGTGTACAAACTTCAATGTGGCGACTGCCCAAAAACTTACATCGGTCAAACTGGTAGGAACTTTAATAAACGAATAGCAGAAGATAAAAGGGCTTTCAATAATAGAAAAACAGATTCGACATACGCACTTCACCTTCTAGATCATAATCATTCTTTTAGTGACAAATTTAAAATTCTTCACATTCAAAATAAAGGCCTTAAGCTATCTTTGTTAGAATCTATGGAAATCAACAAATTAAAAAACACAGATATAATTCTGAATGATCAACTTGAGACAAACAGTTCTCCCCTCCTCAACCTATTTCATTAGAGACTATAAATTGTAAACGCATGCCAAAAATAGGTCACTTGAGAAAGGCAATCAGCCGAAACAGCTGTAGTGATAAGAGTTAAAATAAATTTTGTGGAAGTATGAACACAAAGTTTTCAGTGTTTTATTCGGTGTATGTGTTTGTATCCTTTAATGGAAGGGAAAGTGGAAGGAAGAAGAAAATGCTCCTGGTTGAAGAATGTAAGAGACTGGACACGTATGGACACATTCAATACAAAGAACAGCTCAAGATAGAAAGCAATTTGCTGTAGTTATAGCCAACCTTCAGTAATGGAGAAGGCACCTTAAGCAGAAGATTCATTAATGGAGGAAGACTAATGTAATTATTTTGTATTTAGATACTTTTCTTTTTTGATCTTTTGTAAGAGAATATTTTTTCTTGTAACGTTTTCTTTATTTTTATATTTTGCGCCTGAGTCGTTACATTATGTTAAAAGTCATACAATAAATTGTTAAAAATAACGCTTTCCTTTTTTTGCGTCGTTTACGAATTTTGCAGTACTTAATGTGCGACATTAAGTACCGCAGTGTGTCCACTCATGTAACTTTAGGAGACGTGGCTGCCGGACGGTTAATTTTGAATAACAAGCACAACAAACAAAAATACTCACGCTCTGTGACAATGCAGAGCTAATACTGTTCTGTGTATTAGTTTTAGGGGAATAGGCATCCAAACTAGAGTTTTGATTTACAGATGATGCACTGAGATCTAGGCTTCCACCTGAAGGAGTCACTACTGATGCTGCTTCAATGCTATTAGTAGACTGAGTTGTAGTACCATATTTGGTTTCTATGCCTCCATCAAACGAAGAATTTGCATCTATCAGATCCATAGCACCAAATTGGACATCCAAGTAGCCTATACTCGAATTTAGATCACCTGGCATTTCTACCGCACTAGCTGGTATCTGAAATTTAAAATAGTATAAAATTGAAAAAGGGCAAACATTAATAACAATAAAATTATAGACATTTATATTAAAATCAGGATGCCATGATCATCTGTATTAACAAACTGGTTTGTAAGTAACATGTACAGAGTGATAAAAGACTTATCACAAAAGTAGTGTTGCTTTAACCTGCTTGTCATTCAGTCTCGTCATCGTTTCATCATTTATTAGACTATACAGTAATATTTTTAAGATAAAGAAACAGGGAAACACATATGGGATGTGTTTATTTACCTCCAAACTCTCCATTATGTTTGTATGGAGACTATGTAAATTGTGTAGAAGGTATTTTATATGAAACACATATGTAGTTTGGGATATCTACTTTGTGATTTCAACCTGCCAAATATTCATTGAAAAAATTATGAATATGATTGAAGACCGATTGCAAATATTACTAACAAAGTTGAATGTATTTCAGAAAGTTTTGCTTTTTTAAATCTTTTTCAATTAAATAATGTACCAAACTGTAATGAGGGCTTTTTAGATCTTATTTTTTCTAGTATAAATAACATTGACTTGATCAATCCTTATTAAAATGTGATATCTATCATCCAGCCTTGTTCTTTGACATTATTGGAAATGATATTTTTGACTCTCTTAGCTATGATTATTTCTATTTTGACAAATGCTAATTATATCCTTATTAATGAATATTTAGGTTCAGTCGACTGGGATAGGATTATTGATGAGACAGATGTAAATAATAGTGTTGATAAATTTTATGAGGTGTTAGATTCCTGTATTAATCTATTTGTACCCAAAACCAGATGCAAAAACTCAAAATTTTCGAAATGGTACACTCTTCATTTAAAACATATATTATTTAAAGAAGATTGCTCATCCAAAATACAAAATGATAGGATCTAAGAAGGTTTATGATTATTTTTCTAATTTACGTCAAGAATTTAGGGATTGTTACAAAACATGTCATCAGATTCACCTAAATAATTTACAAACTGCTATGTACGATAAAAAAGATTTTTGGAATTATGTAAATAATCAAAGAAAATGTTTTGATTTGCCAAACACAATGAAATCTGAAAATATAACTTCTGAAAAATCCCAAAATATAGCAAATTTGTTTAGTAAATTTTTTAATTCAACCTATGTTACTAGTAATACAGATAATCGAGCGGTAAACTCTGATAATAGCCTTTGTATTGAAATTTGTGATATTACTGCATAAGATGTATTTGAATTTATATATGAGATTGATCTAAAAGTAAGTTGTGGACCTGATAATATATCCCCTTTGTTCATATTTAATTGTAGATTTATTCTGAGTTATATTTTACAAAAAATATTTAGTTTATCATTGAGCTCAAGTTTCTTTCCAGAGATATGGAAGAAAAGTTATACTACCCCAGTCCATAAAGGTGGTAATAGAGAAAATATTGAAAACTAACAAGATATATCTAAAATTTCAGTTTTCACTAAATCTTTTGAAGGGATTGTATCTGCAAAACTTGGTCTATTATTGAATATTACTTTAATACCCGACCAACAAGGTTTTATTCCAGGACGTTCTACTACTACCAATCTTTTGATTTTACAAGAATTTTTGTTGGATGCTCTTGAAGGGTTATGACCAGATTGATGTAATTTACACTGACTTTTCGAAGGCATTCGATAGAGTTAACCATACTGTCCTAATCTCTAAACTTTATAATGGTGGTTTACATGAAAGATTATTAGGCTGGATGGAGAGCTATCTCGCAGATAGAACTCAAGTTGTAAAAATTAACCAATTTTTGTCATCTATTATCAATGTAACCTCTGGTGTTCCACAGGGCGGACATTTATCTCCTCTGCTTTTTGTTTTGTAAATGATATAAAAAATTGTTTTTATCATAGTAATATTCTTCTCTACGCTGATGATCCTAAAAATTTATAGTCATAAAAAATTCCAAATGATTTGTGTAACTTAATGCTTTGAATTTGAACATAGATAAATGTAAGGTAATGCGATTTTTTAGAAACAAACATCCGATTTCATTTGAATACCATATTGGACGAAATATTTTAGGGGTAATCACAACATTTAAGGACCTTGGGGTAATTTTTGACCCTAGAGTAAGCTTCAGGAACCACTTTTCTTACGTTTCTAATAGATCCATGAAACTTTTAGGTTTCATGAAACATAGCCTCTCTGAATTTGATAATATTTATTGTCTCAAAAATATTTACTGTTCCCTTATTAGGTCGGTTTTGGAATATGGTAGCAATATTTGGTCTCCTTAATATAAATGTTACAAAGATCTATTAGAAAGAGTACAGAAAAAGTTCTTAAGATTTATTGCTTTTAAATTGAGAATATCTGTAAATGAAATTGAATACATTGTTTTGTAATCTTTACTTAAATTTCCTACTATTGAAGAAATGCGAATATTTCTAGATGTAGCATTTATATATAAATTAATACGAGGAGGCATTGATGCTAGTGCTCTTGGTATACTTCCGTACTCCCTGTAGAGACCAGATCCCAAGACTTATACAGTAAATAAACCCTTACAGAGAATGTGTAAAAATGCAAATAAATTTAATAGTAATGATTTTTTTCATTTATCACTAACTACTATTAAGAATAAGATCGAAAATACCTTTTTATGTAATCACATTATGTTTTAATAGTTTAAGCTAAATTTAAGTTGATTTGAAAAAAAAAGGCAAGTCCGTAAATAAACATTACATTACAACAAAAAATTAAAAAATACTAACAACAATTAATGCAAACCATTTATAACTATAGTAACATAGCAATTTTCGTTTTATCCATGGGATCTTAAATTTCAGCGAGACACTTAAAAACTACATGTGTATAGGTATAGAGTTATGTACGCAAGTGTTGAGAATCTTGGAAATTTCCATTAAGATTAAAATTTAAGGCCTATTCTCACTATAGTGCCTGGCACGTGCTCGGCTTGTGCCCTGCTCGAAACATGCAAAATTACTTTAACGTTATTTAAATGGGTTTAGCGACGGTCCGTTCTCACTACAAGCGCTTGGAGTGGGAACGGTCCGTGCCCGGCATCGGACAATCTTTTCAAACAATATTTTCCTAGCAACCTACTGGCACAGTCCTACATAGTGTGAATACTTCACACGAGTTTCGACAGACAAAATGGTGCGAAAAAATTATTTTTACATGATATTGTTGAATTTTTAATAGAATTAGTTTGTGAGAGAAGTGAATTATACGATTTTATGAATCGACTGTATGCAGATGCAGCACATAAGTCTCAGGTATGGTGGGATATTGTAGAAAAAATTAAAATAGGTAAGTAACACACTATATTTTATCTAGCTAATAGACCATTGCCGATAATATTTCAAACAAAAAAAGTAGTAGCAGGATGAAACTCATTGGAAAAGAGAGATGATATGAAATAAAACGAAAAATGATTTACGGACGACCTGTGTTCGGAAAATGGAGGGAATGAGTTTTTCAAGGGCAAAAATGGTTTATCGTGATTTCCTAGAGCAAGACGAACTACATATCTACTAAAGCAAGTAGAACTACAGAAAAAATCTTTTTGTAGTTAAAGTTGGAACCACTATTGATTGGTGCTATAATTTCGATGTGATTTCCATCTAGAGCTCCTAATGCGTTGGGAAAATTCCATGACAACCAAAATTTTTTGGCAATTGACATTCTATAATATACATAAAATTTTAACTCATCATTCATGAGTTCTTTATACAAGGTATAGTATTCTCCTTTTATTTTTCTTTTCTTAATCATTGGATGTATCCAAAACCTCATTTTTTAACTTTATCTCTCATATTCTCTTCTTCTTCGGCATCCAAAGTAAAAAATGCAATTTTTACTAAAGTTGCAGTATAAAACATTACAACTGCACAACTACCCACCTACATGTCTAACCGACTGCCTGTGCAAAATACCGCTGAAAGCATGCTACGAGCGCGAATAGAGTGAATATTCAACAAAAGCATGGCATGTGCCGGTCAGGTGACGAGCACGGGCCTGGCACGTCTAATCAGAATAGACCTTTACTTATAATTATTAGATTGTATCATAAAGATGATGTGATTTACTTTATCAAATGTGAGTTTTAGTAAGAAATCAATGAACAAAATAAAAGAGTTGTATTGAATAAGCAAATAAATCAGATGGTAATGAACCAGAGAAAACCATAGAATTTTGCAAAACTATTTCACATCGACGTAAACATAATTGAACTAGACCAAACGAGAAAATCAGTATCGTTTATATAAAAGAGCTAAAAATTGATAATATTTAAATCTTTTTATCAGTACTCAATATACTAAAATTATTAAAAATTATTGTAGACAAGGTTAAATGTTTTAGTATAAAACAAATATAATTACCTTTGAGGGTGGTGGTACCCGAGCCCTCTGTGGTTTTGTCCGGGTTGGTTGTTGAGTGGACACCGTTTCTTGACCTGCAACATAAACATTGCTCTGGTATGTATTGTCTGTTCCATATTGACTTGAGTTGGTTTGGGTGCCATACTGGCTTGAGTTGGTTTGGGTGCCATACTGCTGAGTTCCAGTACCATAAGATTGAGAAGAAACACTTGACCCATACTGATTAGTAGATGCACTGTTGTACTGTGGACTTGTGTTACTTGCGTATTGGTTTGTAGTAGGTTTTTCATAGGTTTGACTTTGATAAGGTTGAGTCTGATACGATTTGGCGAGGCTATCATTGTTCTGCTGCAACTATAAATAAAATAAGGAAATTAAATATATGTAAAATTTTACCAATATATATACAGCTGGTAAAGTTAAAATATAAAATCCAAAGATTAGGCACACACAAAATTCTATTGATTGATTGACCTTAATCATCATCATGTATTATTAAACTTCTTGAAATATCTTTAATAATTTATATATGAAAAGAAAGCAAACTCGTAAACAGCAGGATGTAATATTAATGTAAATCATTTTATACAATTGAATACTGAATGAATTGAAGCAACAGATACTAATACAACAAAGAAAGTAGAATTCTTTAACAGTAGAAAATAAAAAAATGTAAAAAGTGAAAAATTGCATGTGCGGATTATCCGGGCTGCGGATTATCCGTGCTACCTGACATTGAATTAGGGTTTTATCAGAATGACTTCACCGCAAATTACTACGTCGTAGGAAAGGCGTATAATGTAATATCCATAGCGTCAGTGCTCGGGGAATCCCTGGAAACCGGTAGCTTATAATATGCCGCTGCGCTGCGTGTTACGTCGAATGTGTGAGATTTAGTATTTACATGCATAGATGGAAGCTAGAAATCACTCGCAACTCTGATTATTCTTATAACGTGTTTTATTTTCAAAATGTCAACAACCAGTGTTAAACGAAAAAGAAGTTTTTTAACGATTGAACAAAAACTAGAGATTTTAAACAGAAGTGAAAAGGGTGAAAGTGTCACATCATTATCACGGAGCTACGAAGTTGGTAAGCAAACAATACGTGATATTAATAGAAACTACAAAATTTTATATCTCAATCTGACTCTTTTAAAAACATACCTGCACGGAAATCGTTAAAAGGATCGACTTTTCAACAACTCAATGAAGCGCTTTCCAAGTGGTTTCTGCAGAAAAGATCTGAGGGTGTACAAATTTCGGGACCAATGTGTGCTAAGCAAGCAGAGATTTTTCACAAAAATTTGAATCAAAGAACCTTTTAATGCATCCAGAGGTTGGTTACATCGATTCAAAAAACGCCACGGAATTCGTGAGCTTACCATCCAAGGTGAAAAGCTCAGTGTCGACCGAGAAGCAATGGTGGAATTTTGCTATGAACTGGAAACCATAATTACAGAAAATAATTTACAACTTTCTCAAATTTGTAACGCTGACGAAACAGGATTATACTGACGAGCAATACCTACAAAAACTTTAGTTGCAGATAATGAGATGAGTGCACCTGGGTATAAAAAAGTAAAGACAGGATAACGGTGTTGTGTTGTGCCAATGCGTCTGGCAGCCATAAACTGAAGCTGACTGTGATTGGAAAGTCAAAAAATCCTCGCGCTTTTAAAAATATGAAACAACAGTATCTCCCAGTTCACAATTATAACCAGAAGGCTGCCTGGATAACTTGTGACATTTTCAAAGATTGGTTCCATGAAAAGTTCATTCCTGAAGTAAAGTTATATTAGAAGAAAGAAAAATTACCACAAAAGGCGGTTCTTCTTCTGGATAATGCTGGTACTCATCCCAATGAGGCGACCCTAAGATCTGACGATGGAAATTTCTTTTTTTTCCAGCCAAT
Organism: Diabrotica balteata; assembly: GCA_918026665.1. Lineage (NCBI taxonomy): Eukaryota > Metazoa > Arthropoda > Insecta > Coleoptera > Chrysomelidae > Diabrotica > Diabrotica balteata. Next base: position 24,594,101 of record OU898280.1, read on the forward strand.
ATTACATCCATTGCTCAACCAATGGATCAAGGTGTTATTGAGACAATGAAACAACTCTACCGAAAAGAATTTATGATGAAAGTGTTGGATGAAGTTCATCTGATGAAGTTTTGGAAATCGTTCACCATAAAAGATGCAATTTTTCAGTGGCAAATGCATGGAATGGAGTGCAAGAGACCAATATCAAAAGAGCTTTTTACAAAATAATGACGCTAGAGGAAGATGAAAGTATCATGGAATATGATGATAAAGACACTACCATAACTGAACTAACTGCACTAGTGCGCAACGCTGATGCGTTTAAAGAAAATGACGAAACCTAGGTTGAGAGATGGACAGAGTGTGATAAAAAGTCTGACTCACACGTGTGTGAGTCAGGCTATCAGCTCTTCAGCAACGACGAAATTGTCGAACTGGTTTCCTATCAGCCTGGTACGACACAACCTGATTTATCCGAAAATGAGAGTCAAGATAAAGACAATGATGGAACGTTATTAATCAACAGAATAACTAACCAAAAGGTTGAGGAAGCTGCCAAGGTTGTAACAGACTATTTTGAGCAACAAAAATCTTCAGACTTTGTCGATATTTTAAATTTGTGTAAAATACGTCAGAAAATTATAAAAAATAGAAAACTCTTTTAACACAGGCCAAAGTGACTGATTTTTTTTTTTCAAACCATAGCCACCTAAAATATATAACACCTTTATGTAGTTTTTATTTTTATTATTTAATATAAAAATTTATTTCGGTAGAAATATGTTTTCTTGTTCTGTTATGTATGTTTTTATGTTAAAGTGTTTAAGACACTGAAAATGAAATATGCAACTTTTTTTGTGAGTTTACAATATAAATAAATTAACATACCTGCGAAAAGTATTGAGTTTGAGCTGCGGTAAGACTACCCATCATAGGCGGCACAGGACTTTGTGAGGGCCTCTGATTCGTATGCTGTACCAGTTGATCTGCAACAAAAGTTGGATCTTGCAATGCACTCATTGCACTACTTTGCTCAATCACAGGATCCATTGCTGAAGAAGGAATGCTAGGAGTAAATACTTTAGTATCTGCCAGACTTCCTTGGTATTCCTCTGTTGACCATTCATCTGTGCCTGGAAAATCATCCCAATTATCTTCTACAGTGTGATTTGTAACGGCGACAGTATTATTATCCCAAGTATTCGAACTATCCCATGTGTCAATAGGCTTATAGGCGTTATTGTTTCTGTTGCCCCTGGGTAAATACCGCCCACCGGTTCTGCCACCTCCTCTTCCTCCACGGCCACTTCCTCCGCCTCTAGGGCCACCGCCTGGTCGCCCTCTTCTGTCCCTGTCGCCGCGGGGGCGGTCCTCAGAATTACGATCGTTTTCTTGACGTTCGCGTTCACGACCTCGCCAGCCCCTGTTGTTCTGTCTGCCACCGCGACTGCCACCCCGTGGTTTATCTTTGTCTCCGCCAGCGGCATTCGATAATGGTGGCGCCACATCATTCCATTCTTCAACTGGAGCATTTTCATCAGCCTTGTCTTGTTTGCTGGCTGAAGCTTGTCTGTTCTTTTTCTTTTTAACTCTAGTTTCCCACTCTCCCTAAAACAGAAATCTATGTTAATAATCAAAAACTATTTATTATGCAACACATTTTTTGATGAATTTAATAAGTAAAATGATATGGACTATCTATCACAAGGTGAAATTTGGTAAAATTTAATAGTACACATTAAAATATATAAACCAGTTGGGTTTATATATACATTGCGTTTTCATAACAAACTATGTTGTATTTCACAACAACTTGTCTAAATATTAATTTTCATAGAAGATATTTTCTTCAACTACGGATGGAATTGCAACCAAAAAAAGGAAATTGAAAAAATTGACGAAGTAAGCTCAAAAAAATATAAGAAAAAAAAAACAAAATAAATAATGCTAGAACACCCATACATAAAAACGATGAAAAGTACATTGTTCAAGTTGTTTGATACTATAAAATACAAAACAGCAAATATATGTAAGACACTGACAGAGGAATACATAATAAGAAAATGCAAAGAAAAAACAAAAAGTGGTTGGTTTACTTTTCACAAAGCTCAATTTATTGGCGAACAGAGAGCAGAAGTTCAAAATGAGATTCGCAGAAATAAGTAAATATAAAATTCAATGAATGAAAAGGACTAGAAATGGACGTGAAAAAAAACTAAGTTCACCATTATTACAAAGCGACATCACCATATATATAATCTCCCAATATATTATATATCCAAAATATCCAAAACAAGAAAAACTAAACTTAGATAACCTAGAAAATTACTAGAAAATAATTACTAGAAGAAAACAGAGCAGACTCCACAATAGAAAACCAATGGAACACCATAAGCAGTATCATACACAACACAGCAAAAGAAGACCTAGGAACAAAGACACAACGGAGAGAAGAAACAGGGTTTGATGAAGAATGCAAACAAGATATACAGGAAAGAAATGAAGCACATAAGAATTACATACTCAGACGTACTAGAGAGAGAACAGAATTTGAGAACAAAAGACTAAGAGCAGATAAACTTGCAGACAGAAAAAGAGGAAGTACGAAAACCAATGGATACTAAACATACAGAGGGAGTTTCAGGAAATCGAAACACGTAGTGCATACCAATTTATCAAACATCTAAGACATGGATACAAACCGAAGACTAGCCTCTGCAAAAATAACAAGGGTGAAATCATTTTCACCCTTGTTATTTTAAGGAATATTTTAGGGTGACATATTTTAAGGAATTACTAAACAAAGGAACACAAATAACATTACAACAACAGAAGCAGCAGCAGGCACGGCAGGAGGTATCACAGGTTCTCACAGTATTTAATCCGCAGGTCAGTCCAAACGTTAACAGCTTTTGCGCACGTACTCAAATGATGGTTTCGAAAACGATCACAAGTATAGTTGGAACGACAAAGAGACGGTACGATGAACCGTCTATTTTCAGTTGGAACGCATTTTATCTATTGCGTAGAAGAGTTACCATATGTTGTACAGTTTCTGGACGAGTTGGAACATACCTAGTATCTATTTCCGATTTTGACAGAAAATTCCCGAAAAAGCCCTGTGTATTTATCGGGTTCCCGCTATTTTAATTATTTTGCGAATCTATCCGGTTCACACTGATAGGTTATGAATCCATTTTAAATTGACTGAAAAATAACTATGTACAAAATGTGAATTAATTTATGTACCATTAAAAATTTAATTTGATTAAGAAGTTAATTTTTTAATTAGATTTCATACCTTTCTTATCTAAACTCATAATTCATACATAATGATAACTTATATATGATATAAGTGAAACTACTAGAAAAATTGTAAAGTATGATATAAACATGACATCATGGATTCCCATAATTTTTTGTTTTGTCATCAATGACCTCATTGCAATGCCACTGTGTAATGTATTTTAATTACTCATATTTTACATTGTTATTACTAGAGTTATTGATACCATTCATATGTTTATAAATATAAAAGTTTAGTAATGAAGGCGAAATGTATTTTTACACACATTCAATTAGTACTGTATAAATTTATTGCCTTCAAATCAAACTAAGTAATAAGTTCGTATATGAACCCATATAGAGATGATGCACAGAGTGGTATGATACAAAAAAGCTGGTCAAAACCAAAATTTCTAAAACTATTATTTCGGACCAATTGTTGTCCCTAAACCAGGTTATATGTGACGTTATTTGACACTTTCCCTTCCTAAATAACCTAACCAAGCAAATTTGACAGCTCTCACTTCCTAATAGGTTTTTTTGTGTTTAATTATGAGATTTTAGTACATTTGTTTTATACGATTTACGATTTCTTTATTTTTATAATTCAAGTGATCTTTGTAATAGCGGCAGTTATGAATATGCCAGAGAAGAAAAGTACGTGCACGATTTCTTTCTATTATTTTATCCTCTTCCCTCCACTTTCACTATGTTATTTGCCCTAACTTCTTCCACCCTTTCATATAGCTCTGTCCTCTTTGTGTGTGAGCCTTTTCCAATCAAACACACAGTGTTCCGCCGTATTGTTAACCTCACAGTCAACGCAATTGCTGTGAAACTTTGAAAAATCGTCTTTCGGGTACTATGAATTCTAAAGACTTTTGCCAAACGTCATTTTTAAGAGGAAGGATAACAGTTTTTTTTTCTGTAAAGCAATAATTATACTATACCTTCGTGGAAAAAAGTTATGTGACGGAAAAATCACGTTTTTCCGTGTTTTTTTTTTAATATATTTTTGTAAAAAAAATTATTTTTGACATTAAAAAATGACTTTTTGATAGGAAATTCAATTTTGAACAACTTTCCTGTTAATGCATATGTATGAAAAGTGCATAGAATTCTACCAAAATGCTCTCTGGTGCATAGAGACTAATTCATCGTATATATTGCTAAAGCCACGATCGACAATAATTGTTTATGGCACGTGAACTAGCCAAACAAAAATCATAAATTTTTTCCTCCGAATAAAAAAAGGGAATTTGTGAACATGAAAAAAGTGGACTATAATAGTTTTTTTGTACCACCGTAAATTTTTTACTTTCACATGGTGAATGATTTAATAATAAATAGCACTACAATCTCATAAAGATTCACTTACAACTCCGTAGTATTTAGTTCAAATTAAATTGCAAAAAATATTTGGAGATTTGGTTAAAAAACACAACTGTTTGAAAACAAAGAGGTCCTACGACCTTTAGGAATCAAGATGGCCTTTTTTTAATCACTGTTGCGTTCATTAACAACATTAAGGGCTGAAATTAACCAATCTTTTATGAAAAAAAGTCAGTTTTTTAAAAAAAATTAGCAATTAAAATTATTGAAAATTGTTTAAACAGGAGTGTTAAAACCACATTCCCAACAGCTCAACGTCAGGAATGTTCATCAGGAATGGTCGTAAGCGAATGGATATTCAGTATGCTTTCTAATAGAGCAAAAAGCATAAATGTAGAAAACGTTTCTGTTAAGAGGTATACGAGGGGATGTCCACAGGGAGGGGTGCTATCACCATTCCTCTGGAACATAGGCCCTGGTTGACCAACTCAGCAACAACGGATTCTACACAATAGCCTATGCAGACGATACTGCTGTCATGCAAAGTGGTAAGTTTGATAACACACTATGTGAGAGATTGCAAGTTGCTCTCCGACTAATAGAAACATGGTACAAGGAACACTCACTACCTATAAATTCTAAGAAAACAGAGATGGTCCTCTTTACCAGGAAAAGAAGAATCACGGGCTTAATACCCCCAGGGATTCTAAACCACAGTCTAAATGTTTCTGACGAGTTGAAGTACCTATGTATTACCCTTGACAGGAAGTTAACATGGAACTCACACTTAGATGGTAAAGCTAAAAGAGCATATATTGCCTATGAGCAGTGTTGACGAACAGTCGACAGCACCTGGGGCCTTTCGTCCAGGGTGATCACCAGGGTCTACACTGCTATCATTAGGCCAATGCTAGAGGCAACAACAATTAACAAAGTAAATCATATTCAGCGGATGGCTTGTATAAATATAACAGGTGCTATGAAAACAACACCAACTGCTGCAATGGAGTTAATCATTGGCATCACGCCTCTAGACATATATGTCAAAGAGGTGGCGCTGGTGACTATGATGCAACTGCGTTCAGATGGTGCAAATCTTGATGTAGGAACAAGACAATTGAGAACTCGTTTCTGGCGGGAAGAGCTGGATGCGGTACCACTGCTACAGGCAGGCTGTGACTCAATTGAACCAAAGTTTGTCTTTAACAAAGCCTACAAAATCGAAACAAGACAGTATAGGGAGACAAACGTGGGAAATGCTTATTTCATATACCGACGGCTCCAAAATGGAAGACGGCTCAGGATGCGGGATATATTCCAGATCACTGAACCTAAGAATAAAGTGGGGTATGGGCAAAAATGTCAGCGTAGTTCAGACAGAACTGGTTGGTACCTCCATAGCGGCAAAAGAGATGACTCAAAAAGGTATAGCAGAGAAAACTACAATAATCTGCACAGATAGCAGACAAGCGCTACTAACCTTGAATAGACCACATGCCACATCAGGGTTAGTAATGGAGTTTTACGAGTCACTAACTCAAGCTTCGGATGGTAATACCGTCATCCTGAGATGGATTAAGGCAACCGCATTGCTGACCAATTGGCTAGGAAGGCGACAGGCCTAAGACACTAGGACCTGGGGATCTTTTTGGTTGGCCAACTACAACAACCGCGGAAATTCTCAATATCACTCCCATATGCAAACCGTAAAAGATGGGAAGAAGGGCAAGGATGTAGACTTGCCAGGGTAACACTAAGTAACCTTGAAGAGTCAGTATCAAAGAAGTTCTTGTGAATGATCAGGAAAAACCGACACTTGACAGTTGGCTTTTTAACTGGTCAATGTCAACTAAGTAAACACTTCCACACACTGGGGCTAACAGACATATCTCTATATGGGAAGTGTAAACGAGAAGACAAAACTGTAGAGCATGTCCTATGTGAATGCCCGGAGTTATCGTTAATACGAGAGTACGCGTTCGGCGAGTCCTGACCCACACCTGCCCACATAAGGGAGATGTCTCCTGGACTTGTCCACCTTCCTAGAAATGGCATGATGGACAATGGGTCAATTCTGGTCCAAGTGCCGAGGAACTTAACTCGCCCTCCTATTCTACAGATACACAATACAGAACAGGAGTGTTGTCTTTTCGTTCTGACTAGAGTAGGAAGTTCGGGCTAACAGCCACGCTATCCAAAAAATCCAACACCTTTGCAAAATAAGAGCGCTCGGAAAAAATTGATATATTTCGTGTTCTACTGGACTAAATTTGCTATTTCTTTTTTAAACTGGGGTACAATGTTAAAATAATATTAATATTTTTGTTGCAAATAATTAGCACATTATTTTCGCGCACTAACTGATCCAAATCGCAGTCCGCTTCCAGCATTGTTTTTGGGAGAACGGTTCAGTTTGCATAAAAAGTGCTAAACTCGGTTTCATCGTTCTTGTCGTGTGGCTGAAATAAGCTACTACGGAATTTTTAATATTCGTCTCTCTCTGATACACAGATGCGTTATATCATTGTGCGAGTCACGTTTGTCATGGTAAAGTGCGATGAGAAGGGAATGAAGAGACCACTCACGTCTCCCAGTATTGTAGCAATAACACCGATGCGTTTGGCCGATACGGTGTCGGTGATAGGTTTGGCCTCTTTACGAACACAGGATAGCTGCCACTGGAGGAGGTAAACGAATCGAGCTTAGACAAGGAAAGACAGATGAAACAACTTATTGCAAGTGTTTTTACACGCACACGCCAAGAAAGATGAAAACGTCTACAATAAACATTTTTATTCAATTTTTTTTTATTTGAAACATTACTACTGCTTAAAGATTCTTGGTAAATCAATTTTTTTCACGAGGGGGGATTTTGGAAGAGAAGCTCACAGGTAGGAGTGACAAACTTTATTGCATCTTCGCCATTACATTCTCAGTAAATTTCAGCTTGTTCCTATGATTTTTAAAACTAAAATCCCTGACGACTGGATTATAAAACAATAAAGGAATGTTTATTTGATATTACTCATCATTCTACCTATTTATGAGGTAAACTATTAAGACACGGAAATTTCACATAACCCAAATATCTCAATTATTCACCAGATCTGATTCTGTCTAATCATCATGTCCTTCTCTAGTAACTCTTTTTAATTCATTGGTTCGTTGTAATAAATGAATCCAATTAAAAAGAAAGTGTGCTGAATGATAATATTCTTTTAAATACACTATTTGTTTATAGCAGGGTAATAAAACTTGCAACTCAATTGAATTTAATTTTTTGTAACTGCACAATATTAAATTTCAAAATACAAAAATAAAAATACTTACAGTGCTCATTTCTTCGAACAACATGTTTGTAGCCTGGTTAAGGTCATAATCACATTCGTGAAGAGCCAAACAAACTTCTTCTTCAGATCTTTGCGACATTTCTATAAGCTGTTTTACTTTGTCTTTAATGCTGGGATCCTCATTTTTGGAATTGGAATCTCTGTTCTGCTGTTTATCACCGCCTTTTCCTAAAAAAGAGGAATTTTAATATTGTAGACTAAAACCTAAAATAAATTTTTTTTTAATAAATCTGCAGATTTAAATCTAAGAAATTACAACCCTCATTAAACGAGGTAAAATTACTTTAAGAAAACTGCAAATGTTATATTAAAGATAAGATCAGTAAAGGGTACCCCCCCGTTAAGACAGGCAAAATGCACTCTCAGAATTCAATTTTTTACATTGTCATATATAATAAATATATTTTTATCATACATGAAAAAAAAAATAAGGCTTAGCGCAATTTTATAGCCGCCACTTCCAAAAACGTCAATTTTTCGTTTTAATTTTTTTAGGTAGTATGCACGCAATTTAAAATCAAAAAATTCACGCGCATAGTAGAGGCTTTTACAAAAGTTGTCTATTTTTTATAGATCCGTAGGTTGGGTAAATAACCTAAATATGCAGGTGGCTGCAGGTCCATTTTTTTATTTTGTGTATTTGATCAAAAACTATATCTGATTTTTTTTTAGATCTTTCCGTATGATGTGCCATCTTAAAAAATCCGAAAAACTGGTTTTTAGGGGTTTTGGGGAATTTTCTTCATTTTCTAGACTTTAAAATGGACCAAATGAAGTTTTTTTACAGATTATATATATATATAATATATATAAATAATATATATATATAATATTTTGAAATTTTAAATTTTTTTTGTGAAAATATATTCTGGTCAATCAAGTCGTTTATTGTGAAAAAGAGTTTATTTTAACAATGTTTAATGAACAATTTTAAATATTTATGCACAGAAAATTACGAAAAAAAAAATGTTTTTTAATCTTAACTTAAATGTTAACTTAAAAGTCTTTTTAATTGAAACAAGCGCATGTTCAGTAACGGGTATTCTCCCCTCTAGCTTTTATTACTGTTTGCCTTGCTTGCCAGTAAATTTAGGACATACCCTTGGGAATAGCATTCCATTCATCCTGTGCAGCAAGCCGAAGCTGCTCTATCGTATTTGGAACGGGATTTCTTTGTCGAATGCGGCGTTTTAGCTGATCTCACACGTGCTCTATTGGATTTAAATCCGGACTAAATGATGGAACAATCCAATCTTTGAATTTGGATCTCATCAAGATAATTACTTACTATGGTTGCAGCATGTGGTCAAACATTATTGTGCATTAACATGAATACTTAGGCTTCGGCTAACGTGAGAGCTGGGCTGGACTCCTCGTCGATTATTGTATCTGATTCTTCCTCGCTGATGTCCTCTAGGACGTACGAGCATTCGTCGTCTGCGCTATAAGCTGGTGAATCTTCTACCGTATGGTTAACAGTGGTTTTAATAAATAAGTGTCACGAGTCATTTGTCCAACCACTTCCACAAGTGCTAAGTCCCTCCCAACTAATATGCCACCAACTCCAAAACTAACGCTCTCGGTAGATTGCAGGTGGCGAATCGTTCTCCAACTCTTCTGTAGACGTGGTTTCGACCATCTGGCTCCAATTGTCGATATTCCAATGAATATGTCTTCCTGCAAATTCTAAACGACGAGCTTTATGATTTTGGAAAAGCCGTGGAACTTTTGCAGAATGTCTAGGCTTCAAGTCTGCTTTTTTTAATCTTCGTCTTACTGTTTTTGAGATCACATTAACTTGTCTGACATTTAGTAGCTCATTTCTGAGGTGCATCGATGTCAATGAGCCATTTCTTGTAGAATTAAGAACCAAAAAATGGTCATCAACGGACGTCCTTGACCAGGCCTTAGTACAAAATTGCTTACATTGGTAAGTACGTATTGGTAAGTTGTCTCATGGTACCTTTTTAAAATACTCGAAACTGTAGATTGATTTGTCCTGAGACGCCGTGCGATATTTTTTTGTGTATATCTTTCCTCGTACAAAATTACAATCTGTGCTGGTTGGGCTTCATCGCAGTGTCGAATTGGTGGCATATTTGTTTTAAACTTAGATGAATCAAACCTATATTTAATTAAACTTAATAGATTCAACTAAAAATAACCGACATACTATTATTTTTCACCTTTTTTTCCTTTAGCTGAAGGTTTTTTATGATAAAATGCACGAATGACACTGAATAAACGTCAAAATATTTTAAACCAATTGAGTATATCAGCCTACTATATGATTAAAATCAGTAATCAAAAATTATTCTGAAATAATAATAGTGACTACAAAAAAAATTGAAAAATTCCAAAATATTCGATATTTTTGTCCATGAGTTTATTTTAAATTAAATAAGGTCTTTAGGACATTCAAAAATTGGGCGAAACTCCTTTAAACCCCCAGAAAGGCCATGTTTTTCACAGTTTTGTCGGGGCAAATAATATTTTTAAGATCAACACAACCTGAATCAATTTTCTCATATTTTTACTTTTTTATATACCCATAGGTTGAGTGGAAATAAACTAAAAATGCACTTTTTTGAAAAAAGGGCATACATTTTTTTTGTGGAGTGGACTACTGGTCCGATTTTTTTATTTCGTGTATTTGATCAAAAACTATTGATTTTTTTCAGATTTTTATGTGTGATGCGCCATTTTTAAAATCCGAAAAACTGTTTTTTGGGTGATTTTCTCCATTTTATATACTTCAGATTAGATCACATAGGTTTTTTAACCGATTATATTTTTTAAATTAAATGAGGTCTTTGAGGAATTCAAAAAATTGGAGAAACATGTCTTTAAATTCCCTAAAAACCGCGTTTTTCATGGCTTTTAAGGGTTTTGGCGGGTTAATCAAAATTTTTTGATATCGTTTTGGAGATGGGAATAATTTTTTTAGTTTTTACGTTTTATGTAATTAAAAAATAAGCCAGCGCCATTTTATACCGCCACCTCCCATCCCCACAAACGTCATTTTTTCGTTTTTATTTTTCGGTAGGTTGCAATCATTTTAAAAATTTCAAAAAATTCACACGCATTAATGAGGCTTTTACAAAACGTTCTATTTATTATAGACTAGTAGGTTGAATGTACATAACCTAAAAATGTATTTAAATGCATTAAAGAGCTCATAACTTTTTTTGGAGATGGCTGGAAGTCCAATTTTTTTGTGAATTTGATTAAAAGTGTATCTCTTATATTTGTCAGATTTTTTTGTAAGGCGCCATCTAAAAAAATCCGAAAAACTGTTTTTGGTTTTGGGGGATTTTCTTCATTGTTTTCTTATTTTTAAAGTTGGCGCACCCTACAGAAAATCTCACTAAAAATCAGAGATCTAGTTTTTGATTAAATACACAAAATAAAAAAAATAAGCTATTGACGAATCTATAAAAATAAAAAAAGTTGCGGTCTTGCGAAAATTAAAACTTTGAGAAAATCAATTCAGGTTGTGACGATCTCAAAAAATATGATTACCCCCGCCAAAACCCTGAAAACCTGTTGAAAGACATGGGGTTTAATAGTTTTATTAAAACAAACTCACTAATAATAACTAAATGACTAAAGAACAAATATCTCATTAATAAATGATCGTATAACGTTTTAACAGGGGAAAGGGGTAGAATGCGAAAACATGGAGTTGCTTCCAGTTTACTCCACTTAGCCTCTCCTACTCAAATCCGACTCTCACCTTCACGCTGGTGTCCCCTGTTAAACCGAGCCACCCAACTGGAGATCCGGTATCCAACCCGGGTGGAAAGTTGGGTCGGAAACTGACGAGAGCGAGTGGGTCCACCAGGTTGGGGTTGGGCGTAGGGTTAACACCCCGACACTGTAAAAACCATCATGTTACGAAAATTCAAGATAAAGTTTCCAGACTGAAATCTAGATAGGGGGGAATGGAGACTAATTCTTGAACAGGCCAAGACCCACCTAGGGTTGTAGAGCCAAAGATGATGATGACATTTTACAAAATAAACACTTTGCTATTCACATAAAAACGTTCTTTCAAAAGGATGCCGCAGTTGTTTTTATACACAAACAGATGTTCTAGACATCGCCAGCGAAGGCATGAACGGCGAGTCAGCGCTTTTAACACGAAGTTCCAGGAAAATATCGCGAGTAAAGCATTGACAGATGCCAGGTACAATTTTCGAAGTATTACAGGACCATAATTACAGTCACATAATAAGATGTTTTAAAATCTAAAAACGCATAGTATATATTGATGTTGAACTTCTGAGCTTTTCAAGAATGTGGCATAAAGTGATTATCTGACTAATAGTCAAACAGCCTGGTAAAAAATTTGCTTAATATTCTCCCAGACAGATTCCGGTGTAAGCCTTTAATCTCTCATACAAGAAATTTTACAATATTTTGTAGGCAGTACATATTCGGGAGGGTTATTCCTCAATTATCACATTCCAGTTGTTCTCTACTGTGTTTATTTGGGGTTTCTTAGTTTTTCTGTGACCATTTTCACTTCATATAGTGTGAAGGTTCCATAAATTCCTCGTTCTGTATTAGTTGTAAGTTAATTTTCCAGTAACTCCCAAAAGTGTTCTACCTATCTTCCCAGAATATCCACAGGTTTCACATCTAAACATTTTAGAAACTTGATTCTTAATTGTAGGTTCAGCTGAGAATTGCAGAGTATAGGTCAAGTTTCATAAATTCAAATATTGTATACAAGTTTTAATTTCTTCATGAGAATTGATAAGAAAAAAAATGGCTAATTAAAAGATGGTATGCTACAATAATACTGTAGATCAAATGTTTTACCCACTACTTTCTTATAAACAAAATAAAAATAACTGCAATATGTGAAACAGCTCAATAACTGTATTGTATGATAATGAATTTTAATTCCTATAAAGTCTTTAAACCCAATAAATTTGGTTTTATTTTTGCAGGTATGAAATTTATAGTAATTTTGAAAAAATTTATTTATGAATTAAAATTTTAATAAAACCTCTATAATTAGACAGAATTTATCAATTAGTAACTTGACAATACTAATGTATAAACCCTAAACATGCCTGATAAAAATTGGTAAACTTAAGAGGCAAACTTAAGAAGTGATAAGTGATGATAAACAAATGACAACAAAATATAAAGACTGATAAAACTAACAAAATAGTGAAGATAATGAAAAATCACAATTTAACAGAATAAATGAATCCTAAATTATAATCTTGAAATTCATAATTGATTTTTTTATCTGATCTGAAGACCATAACAACAAACAAATAATAAATGTCAATAAATAAGTTCATCATTCATAAAATTATTTATCACAGCCTTGGATGGTTGTCTAGACCTGAGATTGTCAACTTGTTCAGAGATCAAACTATTTATAGGATACTGATTGGCACTGATTTATAGGATAAGAGAATGATAAGAGGGTCTCCCTTATATTAATTTGCCATAAACTGGAAGACCTTATGTTTTGACACAACACAGACTATTTACAGGATTAACTTATCCAATATAAATTAGCTAATTAAAGCTTTCAATACTTACAAAGCAAAAGAGAAGAGAAAAGGGACATGAGGGTTATTAATATAATAACAGGTATAATATAATAACAAAACAGAAGCAGAAATAGAAAAATATGTCACAAAAGATCAAATCAACAAAATTACCCAAAAGTAGAAAACATTATTGATAGATTTTTATAATAGAATTAAAACATGTTCAGTATGTGCCATTATATTGAATAACTCCATAAGTCATAAGGTATTGAAAGCTGATGGGAGATAATAAAGTGAAAAACATTAATACAAAATTAGTTGAACAAATATACATGAATAAAATATAAGAGGGCATGTGTCATTAATAATGACTTTAGTTCTCAAAATATTTTATTCAACTGCAAAGCATTTTTTCCATTTTGCTTATGGGCACTTCCAAAATAAGCTTTTTGAATGTATCAACAATGTCTTCTGTCCAACATGTTATTGCATACATACAATTCAGAATTTACAGTTATATGTTCTTCTAAGGACACTGTTGCCATATGACCACTTTATCCGAGAAACTAGATGGCTAGTTTTTTCATAATGCTTTGAGGGTTCATTTTGAAACATTTGTGCAGTCAACTGATGTTTAATTTGTCACATTATGTGCGATCTTAATAGAATGAACATCAAATTTATTATACATATCCTGTTTAAAACAATGTCTAAGGTTGCCTTAATCACACACTATGTAGAATCTTCCAACATTTACAACTTTCATCAGTGAATGAATTGTAACCATAATTACATTTGTTATACAAATGGTTAACAGTGGCAAGGGATAGGCTTCACCACAAGTAGTGGAAGTAAGTTGATCAATGCATTTCTATGTTGATAATTAATGTCAAAACTCAAATCAGTGCATGAAAATGTTTCTTATTTCTATTCTATCTAAACTTAATTCCATTTCTTATATGAGATACAATTGTCAACTAATTGTAAACAACACAAATGGTGCTTAAACAATGCCCATTCACTCCAAAAGCCTAACATGTAAAAAAAAGAAAAAAAAAGAAGAAGATAAGAATAAAAAGAATAAGACTATTATCATCATTAATAATGCCTTTTGTTTTTATTTATTTATGATTTTTTTATCTATACTGCCCAATGATCCCATAATTCAATAATTCTGCACCATACTCATAACAAGCATTTATTCATTATCTCAAATCAATACAATCAGCTGTGTCATTTGTGTAAACATATATATTGAAGCAGATAACTAATTCTCAAAAACTTGGGAAAATAATACCTCTACACATTAAAATATGTATTCACTAGAAACAAAATTTCATAGAAAAGATTCAATGATATTGATAAAGGTTAGGCAATAAGCTATTCAAACTTTTGAAAGAAAAAAAAAACAATCCATGATAAAAGTAAACAAGGTAATTATTATTAATTATTGTTGAATGTCCAACATATTTAAAATGTGAACTTTAGAACTTTCAACAAAGTGCAATTACTTATACTTATGAATCAGTAAGCAAACCCTAAACTCTACTGTTTCAAAACTAATTTAAGGGAGAATGTCATAAAATGTCTCTTTAGGTATAAGATTTTACTGTAATAATCTCACATATATAGAATAACTATAAACTAACACTGTATTGAGATCCCTGTATAGGAATATATTCTTCTAGAATATCCAATCAAATTGTAGTAATTCTTTGGGGGTATTTAATTTTATTTCAACTTTTTTATATACATATCATAATTATTTGTGCCCTGCACATTATGAACATCAAACATCACATAGAAGATTTACTACAAACTTACTTTGTATGGGGAATCCCCTGTATGTAACTAGGGTTATCCCAGAATGATCAGTCTAATCAAGAGTTGCCAGATTGGAGTATTTATCCCATTTTGGAGTAATTTGAAAGCATATGGGTAAATTTTTTAAGCTGAAATGGATGGGGGATTTTTTGTGGAAAAAATTGTGGAGGATTTTAGGGGGTCATGCTCAATTAAATTTGCGAATGTACATAGAACTGCATATTATTCTACTCTCATATAATTGAAGATGATGATTCTGTTGATAAATAGTATAATTTTGATTTACTGTTCTCCACATTTGACAACTAAAATTAAAAAATCCAGATATCTTTGGGATTCACAAAAAACGAATTTCATTTCGAGCCAAGTCTAAGGTCCTAGCAACAGCGAAGAAAATTTCAATTCTATATCCATGAATCACCCACACAGGTCACCTCCGTTAAGAGTTGTTTAGGATTAACACTCTGATACATGTCAGTGGTCTATCAGAAAGAGGTTTATGCTTAAAAGGCTATTTCTTACATAAATAAATAATATACATATCTATTTTTTTCATTAGATACCTTTAAGGCCCCAAAAAAATGTACTTATCTAAATATTTTACAAAAATATATTCCTTTAGTCTTCAAATATAATCATTTTATCTGAATAGACCACTGTCATATGGTGATGTAAGTTTTAGAAATATGTATTTCCATATATCAGCTGTGGATTAAAGTCACATTGGATGCAGAATATAGCCAAAACAAAAGGCTAAGAATTTGTGAATTATTGAGTTAATAAAAGAACAAATGGGATTCATTCAATTTTATTTTTTTTAAATTCTTACTGTAATCACGATTATATTTTTTTTGTTAATATACCATGTTGATGCCTACGAAATATGGAGCAGCTCTGTATCAATGTTGTATTTTTGGCTATGTTAGGGAAATTTCAACTCCGCGGGTTGATGTTACGGAATTTTTAAATATAAGTGACATATCAGTTTTTATAAATCATGAAGTAACATTGTTGTCATTGTTTTAGTATGAAAAATTATATTACAGTGTGTTCCAGTCTACAGTCTTTACAAAATTTATAAAAGTTGTAATTATGTGACAAAATTTGAAGTTGGAGGATTTGAGCTTAATTATATCCTTTCCAATGGCCAGACCCAAAACTGAATCGAGCATGGTGCAATTTTGACCATCTTATCCCGCTATAGCCTTTGTGAAATATTTAGTTTCTAAGTGGGAGATTTAGAAAATCGCATCTGTCAGCCCTAGATAACCTTACAAATCTACTATTCAGGAAAATTATAAGCTATTATATAAACTGACAATGTTACTAAGCAGGACATTTTATTCAGAATGCAACAAAGGAAAAGAGTTGTTAATGACAATAAAACAGCCAAAATCGAATACCTCAGTCACATCATGAGGAACAGAGAAAGATATGGGTTGCTGCAGTTAATTCTACAAGGAAAAGTAGAAGAAAAACGAAGACCAGGAAGGAAAGGATATCCTGGGTGAAAAATCTACATACATGGTTCAACACAACAACCACTAATCTTTTCAGAGCAGGAGTTTGTAAAATACAGATTGCAGATCCACCCCCTGAAAATAATCCCCGCAGTACCCATGAATCTTGTTACCTGTAAAATATACTATATTGATGGATAGTTTAAATTTGAATCTGTCACTAAAGCTGTTTATCTTATGAAAGATAATTTAATGTTATTTGGTCACACATTGTTATGGACAAATGTAAACACGAAAGAAAAGTCATTTCCAATAACATAGTATGTTGTTTCTGCATTCATAAGAATACTTACTTCAGTTGTATTAAAAAAGAGGTTTATAAAGTCAATTCCAATTATTTGTTTATATTAGTTTTAATTTTCTAAAATTTATATTTTCCATGGAATTTAAACATACATGTGTTCATTTATAATTCTAATATATTTATCCTGTTTTATATTGTATCCAAGACATATAAGACAATGATACAAGATATAAAAATGGAAACATATTGTTAGAAAAAATATTCCTAAAAAGGCCGAAAGGTTAATGACACTTGATACAAAATATTTATATACAATTTTAAAAACAATTACCAAATTTGAAGTAATCATCAATTAAAAGTACTTTAAATACTGATACCAAAAATGATAATAGCTATGTAAATAATATTGTAATAATTAGGTAAGTCAAAATATATAAATATCAAATAAAGAAGAAAGCAGAACAACACAACAATAATTTACCTACAACAGAAAAATTAAACACTTATTCTCACACACTAAACATACAGTTGTTATTAAACAATTTTGTAATGTTTATATTCCTCTCATATATGCTTGGTACCCTATTCATAAAACCTCATTTTTGGAATGGTATGAAGAAAATGTGAGAAATAATAAGCAATACTTTATCATCATCAAAGTATGTTAAAACATATGACAAATACAAATAAATCACAAATAAATAAGAAATGTATTTTTTTTGTGTGTTTTGGCTTGGACAATTGTCATTCAGCCAGTCTCAATCAAGATAAGTTTATTAATGTAGTGTGTGTGTGTGTGTGTGTTTGTGTGTGTAGAGTAATTGTCTTGATACTTAGCAAAGTCGACGTCATTGCCTTTGCTAAGAGAGGCTAATTGTATCCGAACGTCTGCGGTCCCTCCAGTGTGTACCGATCACACAAGGATAGAATAAGAAATGTAAAGAAACCTTAAATTAGAATAGAGGTACACAAGAAATATGAAAACAAAAGAAATATTTATGGGTTATTTAAATTATTGTAATGCAATGTATTTTATTAATATTTTTTATCTTCACCTATGTATCTAATGAAAAGATACAAAATTAATATTTTAATATGAATTGCACTATTACCTCATTTAAAAATTTAATCAAATAATGGGATTGTAGTTAATCATATCCTTTATGACAGTAAAAGATTTAGTTCTGGGATTTTATTAAAAATAATAACCTCAATTTAATGTTAAATAAACTTCTTTTTAATAACCTGGTTTTCTCAAATTTAGTACTATATAGACAGTTTTACTTTATTATTATTATTGGTTATTTCTTTTATCAAAATTATCTACCTACTATTCCAGATTTTTTGATACTTTTGATTAATACTAAAGAAATAACTTACCTTTATTTTCTGATTTCTCTGATTTTTGAGATTTTTCACTCTTCACTTTGCCACCCTTGGAGGTGGCTCTGTTTCCCGAACTCATTTTCTTTGTACAATATGTACAGAGGTACTATTTACAAGCTAACTGTAATAAAGAAAATATGTCAATTTGTAATCATAAACTTGACAATCTAAGTCAAATGTACTAAAATGGGCATGTACTTTATTTTATGATACACATTTTGAGGACAGCCCACTTCAAAATCTAATTATTTCCTGAATTTATTCATATTTCCAGAGTATGTAAGTACATGTTCAAACTGTACATCCAAGGATACTTGGTTGATTCACATTGTCAATAATCTGTTTTGATTTTTATAAGGCGAATTATAATACTATTTAGTAAATTATAATATACTCAAAATCTTATCCAATTCTGTGTTTAGATTTTTTCCTCATTTTCTGAAATCTAAATATTCAGTATTTACGGAAGTTAAGTATTGGATTTAAGTGCTTTTCACGGCATTTAGCATTAAGTTGTTAGATAACATGTGGTAAATCGATCGTTTTAAAACAAAGTACACGCCGTAAACGTATTTCTAACACAAAAACAAATTAAATCTACACTTTTCGGCTTTGCAAAATATTATTTTAAATAATACAACGGCAACATCGCGTAGTAATTTGTACAAAGAATGAAGTAAATTTAGTTGTTACTACAAATGTTGACAAATTTTTCATTTGGTCACAAAGACCACATGATTCTTTTACGATTTTAATAAGTCCTAAAATCATTTTTATCACCATGTGGAAAGACGCCATTTCCCGATCTGACAAGCTCTATAGTTGCTCGGACAAACGCAAATAAAATAACAGAGATTAACAAAATACTAGGAAAGTTACTCGATTTCTTGTCAAAAAATAAAAAAATATACCACTAATTAAATGATTACTTATTCTATCACTTTCACCCACAATTGTTTTTTTAACAAAAACGTAATGCCGTTAACCATACCTGATTTTACAATCCACTCTGGCTGGGCGCTAGGGGTCACCAGGGTAGCCAACATCTCAAATAAAATAGAATCCATGTGAAGCTAGCAGCGTTTGTACCGGATTTATCCGAATTGGCCATGGACGGAGTAAGTAAGTTACTGGTGGGTACTAAAACGTAGCACAATCGAAAAATAAATGTTTCACTATGGAGATACCAACAAAAAACGGAAGTGAAAACTTTTATACACAGGGCCTGAAAAACATCTTTATATAATTAAAAACAAATAGTTATACTTTTGTAATTATTATTTTCCTTTTTATTCAATTTCCATTTTATTTATTTGCTTTAATTTATTTTAAATAATAATAAAATGTAAATTATTTAATTATTTCTTTGGAAGTATTTATAACTTAATCATATTTATAACTTAAACAGCAGCAAACATATTTCCACAGGAGCTAGCGAAAATGATTGAAGATGGGGGCTATTGTGCCGATCAATAGCTTATGTCACCCAGGCTTTCTTGTTAGCCATCCAATGCACTCGCAGTTGCTTTAAATCTTTGCCTTTGAAAGCACGTCGTCGAACAGATTTATTTATTAAGAGCAGTTTCAACATCCGATCTCCCTATGCATTGTTACAAAGTAATAATGTTACTCTATCTTTACTTGCTTTATGTCCACTTGCAGTTTTTTCATCCTTTGCGATTAAGTAGGGTTAGGCATTTTTTCCAATAAATGATGTTAAATACTTGATCGGCACGATAGCCCCCATCTTCAATAATTTTCGCTAGCTCCTGTGGAAATATTTTTGCTGCAGTTTCATCTGCTGTAGTACTCTCTACTGTAATCTTGATGTCTCCTTCCGGCTCGAGGAGATAAGAATACGGCCGGGGCCAGAAGACCCTGCCTGTCGTAAGAGGCGACTAATGGGCGGATATGAGAGGTGAAGGGCCGTCGTTTGAGGTGTCGGGTTGGTAGAAACGCACAGAGATGCTTAGTCATCTCAGTCACCGGTCTACATTCCTATGGTCTGTTTTTTAACCAGGAGGAGTAATTCAAATTTTCCGCGCCGTAATGCTTGTTTGCAATTGGTCCAACCGCAGGCAAGTTTACTCCACTAAATTATGACATATTGACACTAATGACATTTGTAAAATTTATTTATTATTATTTTCCTCTAATATATAAATCGGTTTCTGACTCGTAAGTTGTTAATAATAACTTTTATACTTGGTGATATGCGAATAGTATTTAATGTGATATTTTTCTAGATGATATTTATACTAAATATAGTTTAAAGTGTTTATAAATGTATATTATTTATATCTAATTATCATAAGAAAAACGGCAACTATCTTTTAAATTTAGTGTATACTTGTTAAGAAGCATTTCCATTTTGTTTTCATCACAATAAAAGAATATTAGTAAAGTAATGTTGTGTTTTAGTTTGATTGTATTGATACAGTTGGTTTTGTTCTTCCTGGTTATGATGTGATAGGATGTAATATAATAGATTGGATTTGTTGATTATCTCACAGAAATCCAGTATTTTTAGTAAATTTTATTTGTTGATAACAAATGGGACAAACTCACTGTCAAAATTAAACAAGAATCCAGCATTAAAGAAATTGTAAGTACACACTTATTTATTCAAAGTATCTGGTAAGAAAAAAAACTAGATTCAAGAAATTGATCATACCAGAATAAGAATATGGTCTACGCAGTTTAAAAGAACAGTATTTCAGAAATCTTGAATACTCTCTAACTTTTTGATACATGCATTTGCATAGCTTTGTTGCATATAAGATCTATTTGCAAATTAAAAGACACATTTCTGTGAAAAACCATACTTAGATCTGTAACATTATTGACTCTCCCGATCAAAATATTGTCTAAATTATAATTAAATACCATATACTCAAGAGATCTATAAAACTGGATCACCCGATATTTAAATATATATACATGGGATCAAATGTGAAAAACGTCCTTTTTTATTGTAATAATTGGGATTTTATTGTAATAATATATCTTGGAAGTGAATTGAAAAAAAATATTTTATTATTCAAACATAAATGAAGAAAGTTAGGTTAAAATTGACGTGTGAGGTTGTCCGATATTGATTACTCGATTACCGCAAGGCCGAGATAATCAACAAAAAAAGAAGATGTATTTGGTGACTTTTTTTAGTAACTTTTTCGGGTGTGAATCTGTCTTTTTGGTTTACTCCTCCTGGTTAAAAAACAGAGTATAGTATCCGAGACGAGCGCCTCGTGGGACCACTCTACTCTCATTTTCCACAAGAGTCGGGTGTGGTTGAACGAGCCAGGTACGGAGGTTCCCCGGAAGCTGACACCGCGGAAGGGGAACGGGTGACCCAGCGCGTAACCACACCTCGGAATGATTTAACGAGTGGTAGAGGAGTGACTCCTCGGCGGCGACCTGTCTACGTGCGAGGTGGTATTCCACCACCTGCGTGCCTTTCCGCCTCCGGGGGGAGAACTCACGCAAGGGTGGCATGACCCGCAACACAGGTACTACGGGGGAGGTGGAGCCCCACGATGTGCTGGCATCGTGCCACCTCCACTTGGTGTCGGACTCGTAGGGGTAGTGGCGTGCGCTAACGGTCGTATGCCGAAAGGCCAGGTAGACCAGGGTCCTGCCAATTCATTTTGGAGGGCACAAAGCTAAGCAATGTAATCTTGATGTTGTGAAGTGCATTTCTTTTTATAAACCCGGTTAACCATCCTTTGCTAGCTGAAAATTCTTTACCAGCTTGGGAAGTGGAAGTTGGTGGCTCTGACTGTTTTCATTAACTCATAAAACTGAAAAACTTTTCCTGGATTAAATAAACACTTACAGGAATTCTTCTTTGAATTAGTTCCTCAATCCAAATTGCGATGGCCTTTTCTATTCTTTCTAATAATACACCCTTGAGTAAGATAAAAAATTAAGCGATCTAAAATTGCAATTTTCGTTTCCAACGAAATTGATTGTCTTTAATGCTTTTTTTTTTTCTCCATTGGGCCATATAAAATCTTAGACTTACGATATTGAGATGGAAAAAACCTCTTCTAATGAAAAATAAAACTTTACGACACTAAATTTAAACGTTTTAATCCGAAAACGTGCTGCTTATTATACTTCAACTTGTAATCAGCACAATTTTAAACAACTTATTGTAAAACAAAGCACCGCAAGAGAAAAATTATTTTAAAAAAATATCAGGTTCTACCTTTCAATGCGAAATGATGTAATAGGGACATCATGTAACAAGGATATCCCTGAATTGCAAACACTCACTTTACTGACATCTGGATGTGAATAATTAATATTTAATTATAATGCTTAATAAAAGAAATTTTTGGATGAAATACAAATCGCATAACTTAAAAATCGTCTTAAAACCATGAACATTAGGCAGTGGCGAAAGAAAGTATCCGACAGGGCAGAATGGAAGAACATTGTTAAGCAGGCCAAGACTTACAAAGAGTTGTGGCGCCATTAGAAGGACAAGAAGGTTCAAAAATTAAGCTCAAAAGGACCGTTAAAATAACATAAAGTCTAGTAATATCAAAAGAACCTTCCAATACTTAGAAGTAGAATTAGAAGATAACGGAAGACAGGAAACAGATATTAATAATATAATCCAAAGAATGATGAACCTATACTACGTAATGAACAATAAATTCATAAACAAGACTGAAATTACAATAAAAACAAAAATTAATGTGTTTAAGTCAATATATAGGTCTATTTATTTATTGCATAGCAATTACAACACCTTTAGAACAAAATTACAAACACCAGTAATATAGCTGGTATATCATAAACTTTAAATAGTTACAAACAAACATCAGGTGTACTAATATAATCAATTGACTCTAGTTGCAAACAGGAAGTCTTTAGGGCTACCATTGTAGAATCTTGAGGGACACTCTTCAATAATGTGGTCGATGGTTTGGTCACAGAATAATTAACAATCAGAATGTCCGCTCTCAGATGCCGCCTTTAAAGTTTTTCAGCACGCGCGCCATTTTTTAGAAGGAAACACATAACACAGACATATGATTTGTGACGTTATGTAATTGTTTTTTTTATGTTTAATTATATTGTATTTATATTATTATATTTAACAATGTTAATATAATTGTATAGTATGTTTATGATTGCCGTAACTCAATTAAACCGGGTTAATTTTTCTATGCACACCACATAAACAACACTGGTTCCCTCTAAAACATGGAGAGTGGGCATTCTGATTGTTTATTATTCTGTTTATTATTCTGTGGTTTGGTTCTCCCCACAGTCATATTGAGGAGACGGGTTATTTCCCCATTTATGTAGCATGTCTGGTTCGGATCCTATTTGCGTGAAAGATCAAAACCTGGCGGCTTGTGGGTAATGCAGAGCATGTTATTTTGCCATGCGTTCCATTCTTGGGACTATCCATTCGTGATGTTGAACTACTCATCTATAATTCTTGCCGTTTTCACTGGTGGTTTTCTAGAATGGAGATGGGTATTTCGTGCATCCTCGGTATCTTGGTGGATTGGCAGGTTTATATTGTTCATGATCTTTTTGTATTTACGTGTAAGTGCGTCAACTCTGTGCGTTTGTGGGGTCAATTTCAGAGAATGGAGAATACAAAAACCGGTTAAGGAAATTTGGCTGGATAAAACGCAAAGAAGAAAGAAAAAAGGTCAACCAAAGGTGAAACATGGAACAGAATTTTCTTCTTCTTGTGCCGTCTTCTAACGAAGGTTGGCGATCACTTCTTTAAACGCTTCTCGGTGTTTTGCAACGTGAAATATCTGTTCAACACTGAGGTTAGTCCAATCTCTGATATTCCTCAGCCAAGGTTTCTTCCCAAGCCTTTTCTTCCCTCTACTCTACCTTGCATGATGACTTATAAGCAGAGAGTATTTATCGTTTCGGAGTATGTGGCCCAGATACGATGTTTTTCTTATTTTAATTGTATTCATAAGCTTTCTGCTATGTCCAACTCGTCTTAACACTTCCTCATTTGAGACTTTTGCAGTCCAAGGAATCTTCAAAATACGCATATATAGCCCCATTTCGAATGCCTCCAATTTTTTTATAGATTGGATGGAAACATAACATTCGTTATGTTTCCATCGATGTTATGGAAACATAACATTCGACGAACCTCTCTGATGGCCATACTCAATTTTTTATTTGTAAACATTGACTTGTATTTTATAACGCCTTTTCGAGCTATTTCTATTCTGACCTTTATCTCCTGCTCTTGATCCAACTGTGAGTTTATAATTGCTCCGAGGTATTTATATTTGTCGACTCTCTCTAGGGGTTTACCCTCCAATGTCAGTTGTATGTTGTCAACAGGGTTTTTTAAGATCACCATGTATTTGGTTTTATTTATATTCATTGTTAGTCCCATCTTATTGCTTTTTCTGTTAATGATTTCCAGGAGAGTTTGTAAATCGTCTATATTCTCTGCAAATCTTGTTATTAATGATGCTCCCTCCAATCCTTACACCTTCCGTTCTTTCCCATAGTGCCTCCTGAAATATTAGTTGGGAATACACATTAAATAATTGTGGCGACAGCACACATCCCTGTCTGACTCCTCTTTGGATTTCCACCTGGTTTGTCTCACTATCTTCCACCCGTACGACCGCTGTTTGATTGTAGTACAGATTTTTGATTAAATTAATATCCTTGGGATCTAGGTGTATGTGTTTCAATGCATGTATGAGTTTACCATGTTGGACTCTATCAAAAGCTTTTTGGAAATCTATATAACATATGAATACGTTTTTATTATACTCCCTGCATTTTTGTAATAGTACCGTCATTGCGCACTGTCAAGTGTGTACCAACGCAACTCTACTCGAATTTGCGTATAAAATACACGGTTCGTATATTACAAAAATTAAACTTCAAAATTATTGAAAATCTATATTTCCAACAAAACATATCGCGTGCTTTAAAAAATGATTGTCACTTATAAAGATCAATCCATACATACACAAAATTAAAATATTACTCCACGGATATAACGACCGCTTAGCGCCAAGAGTCTTAAAAAACTGAAAAAACCTCATCAATTTTTATTACACCACTCTCGAGTTAAAATAAACAAAATAAATTGATGTGATGGCGATAAAATATAAAAATTATTGCCGACAAGTGAAAAGATTGTTATGATTTAAAAAGGTTTTGTAGCTAAAGCCTTCGATGAATATCAATAAGAGATTTTGTAACTTCAACGATCAAAGCGGTATACAAACAAAATAATTATCAAATGGCTGTGACACGCACAGTGCCTCTCTTGTTCCCATTCCACATCTAAATCCAAACTGTGTATTGTCTAATTGTTATTAGTGTCTAATTGTTATTAGACAATACACAGACAATTAGACAATAAAATTCTAGGGAAACATTATCGAAAAAAGGGAAACAACATGGATAGACGCAAGGACGCTGGCCAGAAATAAGAAGTAATGGGTCAAATTTGTACATAATGTAAATATAAAGTATAATATATTTAAGTTTATTATTTAATTGTATTTGTATTATGAATTTTTTATTATATTTTTACTAAAAATATTTCAAATATTTGAACACCTCCGCTTATGACATACCGAGGTGAATGTCCAAATAAACTTCTTGTTAATGTTAGCAACTTCACATCAGTTAACAAGGCGCTCTTTTTAAACCAGTTAAACATTCTGATGTTTTCTATGTTCGTTCATAAATTTAGATAATTATTAAATGTTTTGGAAGTATTCAGTAGATAGTCGGACTTTAATTTAATATAATTATTATGCAGCCAGCTAAATCTAATTTTAATTATCAACGTATAATTTGTATTTAGAGAAAAGGAGTATTTTGGAAATTTTTACACACAGGCCACTCAGAACCGGTTTGGTAATTTCGTTGTTGACATATAGGTTGGCAATTAATTTTGCTTTGTTTTGATGTTGTGATTGGTTAAAATATAGTTATTTTACCGATATAAAAAAAAATATCAACTATATAATTTTGCATTAAAGATGATAAAAGAATGTTTAAGTTATTCTAACTGTCTATTGAAACATAATATAACGATGACGTCATTTATTAGAATTTAGAATCAGAACTGACCCACAAAGTTGAAGAGGGGGTTTAATGATGGTTGTTGTTTATTGAAGATTTTTATAGCGTTCTGTGATTAAATTTTTTTTTCAATTATAATATTGTTACTTTATTATGATTATGTAATTAATCGTACCATGTTGTTTTTATTGTTAAATTACAAATTTCGTTTTAATAAATAGGTAGGTACCTAATGTGACAAAAGAATTTATACCTACTTATAATAAACGTTTTTCTGTTGTAAACAAAGCAATAATTATTTTAAATAATGAAACATTTAATCAAATATTATCTTTGGTTCAATCTTACTAAACACTTGAATTCAGATCTTTAGTAAACAATTCCTTTCTATAAAATTCCTCCCGCTTAAAAGATTCCGGGTTTGCAGTGTTTTCTCTGTTTTTACATTTTCAGTATCTTTCATTTTTGTTTCTACACTAAAACAATTTTTAATTGAAGGTGATTACTTGCCAACATCGACAATATTGGCCACATTACAAAAAAGACGATAGTGCAAAAATTTAGGATGTTAAAAGTAATACTTTTTATTTATGTAAAAGGTGTAGAATACATCTACACCCGAATGTTTCGGAAATTTTCACCTTAAAATTTAATTTACATTTAAGATATCTACAATATGTTCCTTTAATAAAAATTGTACATTAATTTTATGTGTTTTTAATGCAATCTAATAAATTAATTGTCAAACTTCTCTTTGTATATTGAGCGGCCTTTAATGGGATAATACTATATATTATAAAAATAAACTTGCGTCAAATTTACTTTACTTACATCAAAACTATTTTAAAGTTAATAATAAAGTCTATTTAATAAATATATTCTCAAGAAATAGAACACACTACGCCTATGCACATATATAATCTGGAAGGAATAAACTAAAATATCATAGTTCTCTCATTACCATTTTTTCTAAGAACGTAAATATATATAGACTACCAAAATATTGATAAGTTTACCGATGTTTCAAACTATTCAATGAACTTGTCTCACTATACACTCGTGAATTGCACCAATTTATATTGTTACTGGGGCAAATTTATCCTACTTTTTCACTTATTTACATGGGCGAAACATACACAATAAAAATGACCCCGGTAAGAATTTACTGCTGAAATTTTACATCTTTCATTTTTATTGATATAGAATAAAATAGAACAAAAATGAATAAATGATTTCATTCTATCTATCTAATCAGCCTTAAATGCCCAAGAGTGGCCCTCCCCTGTTAATCTCCATTGGTCTCTATTTTGGGCGATCTGCATCCAGTTCTTTCCTGTCGTTCTCTTAAGGTCGTCAGTCCATCTCATCTGTGGTTTCCTCTTTTTCTTTTCTTTTCCCATGGTCTCCAGTGTAGAATTCGCTTATTCCATCTTTCAACTTTTTGCCGGAGAGTGTGACCGGCGAAGTTCCATTTAAGTTTTGCAATCTGTCTTGATACATGGTTCACCTTTGTTTTTTCTCTGATCCATGAGTTTCTTTTCCTGTCTTTAAGACCGATACCCAGCATCTGTCTTTCCATTGCTTTGTGTTTTGGATATCCTGTCGATGTTCTCCTTTGTGAGTCCATGTTTGTGAGCCATATGTGATACCTGGTAAAATGCACTGATTAGATACTTTCGTTCGCATATATTGAGGGAACTAAATGAGGCCCATGCTAGTTTAGTTCTTCTTTTTATTTCTTCTGTTTGATTGTCCCTGTTCAGCTTTATTATTTGTCCTAGGTATATGTATTCTGCCACTTGCTCTAATTTATTCTGTTTGACTACTATTTATAATTGGTCTTCTTGGTTTGTCATAGTCTTGGTTTTACTATAGTTCATCTCTAGACCTACCTCTGTCGCTTTTCTATCTAGTTCCTCAACCATCTTCTGTAACTCTTCCTTCTTATCTGTTATCAGGACTATATCGTCTGCATATCTCAAGTGGTTCAAGAGCTCTCCATTTATTCTTATCCCGTATGTATCCCATTCTAATTTTTTAAATATGTCTTCCATAGCCTGATTGAACAATTTTGGTTTCAATAGCCTGATTTTTTGGTGGAACAAATGATTACATTATTACATAGTATTGTTCTATATGAACAACTTTCTTGCGCTACTCTCAGCGAATATATCCATACAATTTTATTAATATCTATCTATGGGCAACTTCATTTTCAATACTTATAAGCGCTACAGAAGATAACTATACTGCTGACATTGTACTATGATTTTATTAATTTAAGTTTGGAAAAGATCTCTCTGAACTAACGGTCGTGATGAGTAAAGGTAAAAACAAGATGTACGCATGATTCACTTCTGGTATGCAAGCACTAATGCAATGAAAATATATAAGAATAATTTTAGCTGCAGCCTGTTCTTTATGATTTTCTGGCAAATTGCAGATCTTCCAAAAACTCATTACTTAACCCGGTATCTGGCAACACCAAAAATAGATGTCTTAAAATTATTATTGGGTACATAATCTGATTTAATACTTATTAACACCCTTTGATACAAAAAAACCCGGAAGGAGACAGGAAGAGAAAGTCCTATTTTTGCTTATAACCATGTATTTGGTTTTTTATGTTAAAATCAAGCCCAAACCTGCTACTTACTTCTGCCACCCTGGAGACAAGTGTCTGCAGACCTTCAAGACTGTCTGTAAAAATGACAGTATCATCAGCGTATCTTATGTTGTTCAATCGTTCTCCGTTTATAAGTATTCCCTCGTCCATGTCCGTTAGCGCTAGGTTCATAATGTGCTCTGAATGTGTATTGAACAATAATGGAGACAATATACATCCCTGTCGCACACCTCTTTATGTCGTCTGTTAACTGATCCCCAACTCTAACAGCTGCAGTTTGTTTGTAATAGATATTGTTTATTATACGGCGATCTCTGCTGTCTAGACCAATTGAATTTAATATTTTCATCAGTTCGTCATGTTTTATTCTATCGAACGCTTCGATAGACGCTTCACGTCTCTACATCTTTGAAAGAGAACTTGTATTGCAAAAAGTGCTTCTCCATTACTCTTCACTTCTTCTTACGGTGCCTTATCCTTAAGAACGTTGGCCATTACATTTGCCCATTTAATCTTATTTGTAACAGCCCTGAATAGTTCTGTGGAGGTCATGTTCGTCCATTGCCGTAGGTTTTTAAGCCAGGAGTTGCGTCTTCTTCCTGGTCCTCTTTTGCTATTGACTTTGCCTTCGATTATAAGTTGGAGCAGCTCTTGATTTCTTATGATGTGACCAAAATATTGTGTTTTGCGTTCTTTTATTATAAGCATAAGGTCTCTTTCCTTATTTATCCTCCGCAAGACTTCCGCATTTGTCGTATGGCTCATGTAGGATATTCTGAGCACTTTACGGTAACACCAGAGTTCGAATGCTTGGATTCTTTTTTGTGTTACTTCTGTCATTGTCCAGGCTTCAACACCTTAGAGCAAGGTGGAGAAAACATAGCACTTAAGTATTCTAGTTCTCAATGAGATGCCCAGCTAGCGGTTGCATAGAACTTTTTGCATTTTGTAAAACATTGTTCGTGCCTTTTCCAGGCGTATTCTTATCTCTAGTGAGTGTCCCAAGTTTCATCAAGATTACTTCCAAGGTACGTTGTTCTTCTTACGTACTATAGACCAATCAGCCTCATCTCACACATATACAAGCTTTTTACAAAAGTCATAACAAACAGACTTTCCAACAAAATGGACTTTTACCAATCATGCGAACAGGCAGGATTCAGGTCAGGCTTCGGCACAAACGACCATCTACAAGTTATTAAAAGCCTCATCGAAAAATGTATAGAGTACAATAAACCCCTCGTCCTAATATTTGTGGATTATGAGAAAGCATTCGACACAGTAAACCACCAGAAAATGCTAGAAGCTTTAAAAGAGTGCCGAATAGATCACCGCTACACCACTGTCATCAAAAATATCTATGATAATGCCACGGCATGCGTCAGACTCCATGAAGATACACACAAGTTCAACATTCATCGTGGAGTTCGCCAGGGCGACACCATTTCACCAAAACTGTTTACAACATTATTGGAATACATGTGTAAGCGTGCAAACCTAGACGAAAAGGGCATAAACATAAATGGAGAGCAGCTTAGTCACCTCAGGTTCGCGGACGATATAGTCCTGATAACAGACCGCATAGATCATGCCATCGAAATGTGCGAAAGACTCTACCATGCCTCTACACAAGTGGGTTTAAAGATCAATAACTCAAAAACACAAGTGATGACAAACTTGTTCTGAGTGAGAACATCAACATAGCTGGAACAAGTATAGAACAAACATCAGCATACAAATATCTGGGACACGAAATTCGCTTAAGTAGAGATAACCAGACCAATGAACTAATACGTAGAATAGGGTTGACATGGGCAGCTTATGGAAAGCTAAGAGATGTTTTCCAATCAGCCCTTCCCATCTGCTTGAAGAGAAAAGTCTTCGATCAATGTGTGCTGCCGGTTCTAACCTATGGTGCGGAGACGCTAACACTTACTAAGACGTCCGCAAACAAAATTCGAACAACACAGAGGGCAATGGAACGGTCCATGTTGGGATTAACCCTGAGAGACCGAATACCCAACACAGAATTGCGCCGTAGATCGGGAGTAACCGACGCAATCAAAAGAATATCAACCTTAAAATGGAACTGGGCAGGGCACGTCGCGAGAACGAAGGACGGCAGATGGACAAAACGCATTCTTGAGTGGAGACCCAGACAAGATGCCTTTAGAAATAGAGGACGACCACCAACAAGATGGACGGATGACCTGAAACGGACACATCAAAATTGGATGCAGGCGGCTCAGGACAGAAATTTGTGGGGTGAACTACGGGAAGCCTATGTTCAGCAGTGGACGAGTATGGGCTGAATGATGATGATGATGACGTTGTTCTTGTTACTCTTTCCAGATCTGTTCCGTCGACATTGACCTTCACCCTTCTGTTTTGGTGCTTGCTTATGACCATCGTTTTTGTCTTCTTTGTATTCAATTTCATTCCAAATTCTCTACAGGCTGTCGTTACTCGGTCCATTAAGCGTTGCAGGGCTTTAGCATTATCTGCCAGTATGACACTGTCATCAGTATATCGCAGGTTATTTATACATTGCCGGTTTATAATTATACCACCCGAGGTGCCTTCCAAAGCTTTCTGAAATATCTTCTTAGAGTAAACATTGAACAGCAATGGTGATAGGACACATCCCTGTCTTACTCTCTTCTCGATATTGATTTTTCCAGATGTTTCGCTTTTTATTCTGATTTTAGCCTTTTGTTCTTGGTAGAGGTTTGAAATGATCCTTAAGTCTTTATCGTCGATATTACATGACCTTAAAATATCTATTAGTTTATCATGTTTCACCAGGTCAAACGCCTTCTGAAAGTCTATAAAACACAAGTATACATCAGAATCGACATCTCTACATCTTTCAACTAGCACACGTATTGAAAAAAGTGCTTCTCTTGTTCCGAACCCATTCTTAAAACCAAACTGAGTTTGACCAGTGTATTCGTCTAGTTTATTGTATACTCTATTGTGTATTACTCGTAGGAAAAGTTTCAACATATGATTCATCACGCTAATAATCCTATGGTCTTCACATTTCTTGGAGTTTCTCTTCTTTGGTAGTGGTATAAACACCGATGTCAGCCAATCATTTGGTATTATGCCTGTTTCGTATATTTTGTTAAATATATCTTCCATTACTTCGATGTGTTCGTCTAGTAATATCTTTATTATTTCAATTGGGATATTATCTTCCCCAACAGCTTTTCCGTTCTTTAACTGATTTGCCGTTTTGATAATTTCTTGCTTTGTGATATAAGGTCCAGTCGATGCCTCCTGCATGTATATGTTCGTCCTCTCTCGGTCTTGAAACATCTCTTCCACGTATTCTCTCCATGTAACTATTTGATCTTCTATGTTCAGTAGCGGGTTTCCATGTTTATCTTCGATGAAAGACGTAGGACTTTGTTTAAATATTCCAGCGGCTTCTTTTACTTTTTTATGTAGATTTAAAGTATCATGTCTTTGTTCCAACTCTTCAATTTCTTGGCATCTTTCAATAGCCAGGTTTCTTTGGCTTGTTGGATCTTTATTCTGATATTCTTGTGTATTTGTTTGTATGTTGTTTCATTTTTACCTCTGTATTTTCTTGTTTCGTCCATCATGTTTAGAATTTCTTCTGTCATCCATGGTTTGTTCTTTTTTCGTGTATCTTGTTAGAGGTAGTCTTCTGTTACTCTTGTAAGTGTTTTCTCAATATAGTGCCATTCTTCCTCGGGAGTTTGTGTCGATTGTACTGTTCTGTTACTCAAGTGTCTATGTATTACTCTTCACACTTTTTATATATTCTTTCATGTATAATTTTTAAAACAGTTTTTAGAAGATTGCTCATAAGGCTTATTATTCGATAATCTTCACATTTTTTGGCATTGGGCTTTTTGGGATTGTTATAAAAGTTGATCTTAGCCACTGTTGGGGTGTTTTTCCACTTTGGTATATATTGTTGAAGATCAAGGTAAGTCTTTTACTTCGTCTTTATCCATAATTTTCAAAAATTCTGAGTAGAACTCGTCTGGTCCTGCGGCTTTTCCCTCCTTAATGTTGTTTATAGCAGCTTCTACTTCCGCTTCGAGAATAGGTGGTCCAGTATCGTCATTTTTATTTTGTGTGATGGTGACATTCCTATCTTCTTCAAATGTTGTCACATAGTTCATCCATGTTGATTTTGTTTCTTCAAGATCAACTATTGGATTTCCTTAAGCGTCTGTCAAGTGTCCCGGCCTTTTTGATTTATAGATGCCTGCTGCTTCTTTGATCTTTTTGTGGAGGTTGAAGGAATCATGTTTATGTTCCAATATCTCGATTTCTTCACACTGTTCTTCCAAATTTCTATTTTTAGCTTCTCTTGAGTTTTTTTATCTCTTTGTCTAGAAATTGATATGCAACGTAGTCTTTTCGCTTGGATTCTCTTCTTCTGTCTTTTCGGTTGTTTTTTCTTTTCTGTCTTTTTCGGTCGCAGGTATTGGTCTAATATGTTTTTTAAGTGGTTTATTTCTGCGTCAACATCATTAACTACTTCTGACTTAGATATGTTGTTCTTCAGATATTGCCGTACTTCTTGCTTTATGTCTTCACCTCTTAGTTGTTTGAGATCGTATCTTATAGGATTAGGTTTGTGGATTTATTTTTTAATTTCAGACGAAACTTAGCGACAAGTGGTCTGACTTAATATCTGCACTAGGGTAGGTTTTCACTGATGTTATTGAATCTTTTATTTATTAAAATATAGTCAATTTGGTTTATGAGATTTTCTGGCGTGTCACCGTGTGAGCGCCATGTGTACAACCTTCTGTATGGTAATTTAAAGAGTGTATTGGTGATTACCAACTCTTCTTCCGTAGCAAATGTGAGTATAGTCGGCACGTAATTTCGTGAGAAAATTTACAGAGACCAAAACAAGCAAAATACTAGTAAAATGGCAACGCTGTTAGAGTTACCACTCTTTTATTGTAGTAGATAGTAGTAGAACAGTAGCGTAGATATCTAATTTTAAATTAAATAAAAGTTTTTACTTTTATTTAATTTTATTTACCAAAAATTTTCATTTTCTATAAAGTTTAAATAAAAAATATCGGTGTTTTTAACTTCTGTGATATATCTTGGGAGTGATAACACTAATCGACTCGACTGAACAGAACTTATTGTAAAATGATAATATCTATATAAAACATTGTTAATAATCATCGAGATAGTAGTTATTTAGCGAGAATGACAGTGACAGTTTCAGTTGACATCCTCCCCTAAAACATTAATAATTTTTGTCCTATCAAGATGTGTGTTTATACCCTGTTTTCAAAGATATATAAGCAAAATGAGAATATCTACAATTAAAATAGAAATAAAGGTTTCAACTAACACCTAATAAGTACTTACTATCTACTCAGAATCGCTGTTATCACTAGTATCATCTAAATTTATATGTAATTTGGTTAATGCTGGTAAATATTTAACATAGTTATTTTCCACTCCGATCACATGGTTTATTTTTATTACATTTTTCCAGTTGGTTGCTGTAATTTTTGTGACTTCTCCTCTAATTAACTGGAGAACAGTAGACAAAAAATTTTGGGAGCAACGTTTCTTCTCATTATATTTCCTTTAAGTTGAGCCCATATTAACTCTATTGGGTTCAATGTACAATAATAAGGAGGAAGTCTAAACACAGTATGCCCGTTACTACGAGCACAGTTGTCAACAACATATTCCTTTTCGTACTGTTTACTATGAACAAACTCCAACAACTGCTTTTTAATATAAGATGTCTCAAAATACAAATCTTCCGTGAATAAAAAATCCTGAATTTTTAATTTATTCCAACTATTATTTAAAGTTTTTTTTATTAATCTTAAATGATATGATGCGTTGTCCATAATAATCACACTATCTTTAAGTAATTTCGGAAGAAGACATTTTTCAAACCATGATTCAAAAATTGAACTTTCTTGAACAGTGCAAAATTATAATTCCCTTTCTTTTATTGGGCGGTACTGAGTTGAAACACTTTTTGTTATTATTTGTCCAACTTTTTTTTTCACGGTGTCATAAGTATCATACCAGGTCTCATCTAAATAAACAATATTTCGTTTCATTTTTCGATACTCAGTTATCTGTCTGATATAATTGTTTCTTAAAGAAATTATTCTAGTACTTTCCATTAATGTCCTTCTCTTGTCTATAGTTTTGTACTTAAAATTATTGGCTTTAAGAAATAATCGAAGTGTTGTTGCTGAACACGAGAGAATGCACTTTCGATCTAATTCACTTCGAAGGCTTTCAATAGTTGGAAAAATATTAGCCGCATACATTTGGTATATTGTTCTAGTTATAGATTCAATTAAGTGCGGTTCTATTTTTCTGACTTTGCCACAATCCTTTCTCTTCTGTCTAGAAGAGATGTTTCTCCTATAATTTTGTAGTGGCTTGCTTGGGCACTCTGGTTAAAAAACATGTTTCTGCAATTGCCTCTGAATTAGACAATCCAGCACACAGTCCTTCATAAACATTTTTTAGCATACGTTTGGCATCATCAGAAAGGTATTGAAAATGTCGCTTACGTTTTACTACACGCCTTTGTAAATCTTCCAATCGATTAGAGGGTTCCATTGTCTCTTCAGCTACATAATTATTATCGCACCATGGACGCAATATTTTAAAATTATCAAACGTATAAAAACATAATCACGTAAACACGTATCAAAAAAAGTAAAAAACGTAAAATATAAAATGTTTTCCGTATAAAGAACACTGAAAAAAGTCACTACCAAACTAACTTGCGGTTCACTATTTGAAATTTGAATTTAACTGAACGCTGTAGCAGTTATGATTTTACTAAAAATATTCTCGTCTCCCAAAAATCTGTTGGTCATCTCCGCAATTTAAAAATAAAATATAAAAATTTGCCTACCTAAGTTTTCCCCGTCCCGTGCCTTCGGCACTGGACGGTCGAAACCTGATCCCTTATTTTATTACTCCGTAAGCTCAGTCAAATACTGATATAATCTTACCCCAAGTATGAATAAGTCTACCGACAAAAGATAATGCATTATGATTTGTCATAACAGCGATATCCGATGTTTTCATTGGCCGTTAGTCCACGTGGACTTGTCATAAGTTCGATGAAAACTTAATTGGTTGATTGTTCATATCTGGTTCATATTTTAAAAGATTATACCAGGCACGTCTGAATGTTAATATCGAGTGGAATCTGGAAACTTTGTATTATTATACGTCTGAGTCATTGATAATTTTACAGACTCCTGGTAGAGTACCTTTTTGTTGAATGATTTTATTACAGATACATATATTTTTGCACAGTCTCACGGAAATACGAGGCTACTATACTAGTAATGTAAGTCATCCATAACTAGCGTTACTTCATTGGTTTTTAACTTACTTAGGACTTTCCTCGTAATAAAAAGCCTCTATTACTTCGTCTGATTTGTCTGCTGTGGGTGCGTATTTTTGGATTATGTTGGTTTTTGCTGGGAATAAATCCAATTGAATGAGCATGATTCTCTCGGATATTGGAACAAAATTCATAATTGACTATTTAAGAAGACAAAATAAAACCAGGATGAGAATGGCCAGGAAAGATAGACATGGTTTGAAACACAAGGAAGAAGCCTATATTCAGAAGTAGACTTTTGAGTCTGGATAACATAAAAGTCTCACAGAAACTCCTTTTAGACGTGGTTGGAAACACGAAGAAGAAGCCTATGTTTAGGAGTGGACTTTAGAAGCTGGGTAATGAAAACGTCCTACAGAAACTCCACTTTGTTCTTTGAAAATTTTGGCATTGAACTTACGATCCTGGGTTTAGTTGATGAAACTGTCGAATTAATATGGTAAATAAACACAAATAAATTTTTGTTTCTTTTTATTTTGATGAATATTGTATAAAATTACACTATGGATTTAAAATTAATTATACAAACATTTTACTTTAAAAAGCAGGTCAAAAAAAGTTGGAACTACTGTAATAAAACTAAAAGTACTAGTAACTGTAGGGTTACTTCGATAGGAAAACTGATTTATAGGACGATTCAAACTTAAGAATAAGATCTGTTTTATATTTCGTTTTGTAGCTACTATATATGTTTTGAGCGGATTATAAAACGCAATGATACAAGGCGTTATTGTATTCCTAATTAAATATAAGTACATATTACTATAAGATAAATTACCCTTTTAGAATTTTATAGTATTAGTAGGGATGTTTCAAAATTTCAGGAACCGTGGAAATACGCATGCTCAAAAAAAAATGAATCGTAAAAACATTTTAAAAAACTATTTTAATTTCATCATCGAGCAAAAAGACAAAAGAGGGAATGTAAAGGTAGTGGGGGCAAAAATATTGTTAGACAGGAAGTGCGATCTTTAGAGGCCACATTAAACAAGGAAAGAGAGTCTCTCTCCTTGTTTGACATCAAATTTAGTTGGGTTATGTTATTGTTTGTCCCAAATGTTACATGAAATCTTATTTATATTGAAGTTTTTTAACAATTGTGTCGGATTTTAGACTATTACCGTTAATAATTAATTAAAACTTTCTCGTCTAAGACACATTCTGAAAAATATACAGCTACTTTTAATAAGTGTCGGAAAATTTAAATTTAGCGCATTCGCATTTCCGGATAGGTCCGCCATCAGAGGCCACTTTTTTGGTCTACTTTTCATAAGGATTAGATTCCCTCTTTTGTCTTTTTGCTCGATGAATTTCATACTGAATTCTATATGCATAATTAAAAACTATTTTACTAATGCAAAAACTAAGTAGTTCAACTTTGTCTTGATATGAGAACTCACTGCTGACAATTAAATATTTTCAGTAATGTCAGATTTCATCGTTTCATTCGTAGATTGACGTCACCAAATAAGTGGATCATGTTCATGAAATTTTGTAAGACCAATATATCCATAGATAAATAATATATAAATATATCGTTTCGTAATATCTAATATTGACCTAAAAATTTAGTCTGTAACCTTAAAAATAAAAAAATATTCAGATTAGTTTTTTTGAACACTAATAATAATTGTCCAATCATTAGAAAATAGTTTACTTTTACGACTATGTAAAGTACTGAGTTTGAAAACTACCGGTAAATTCTGTTAACACAAATCTGCAACAAACGTAAAATTTAATAAATACATAGAATAAACTATGTTTTTATTAAAGTTATAAATAGAAAGGTAAGAGACAAACTGGTAACAGCGAAAAATTACTCTTGAAATTTGGATTACAAAAAAATATGGGAGAACTATTTGAAACGACACCTTAGACTATCAGAATGCCCACTCTCAGATGCAGCCTTTGAAGTTTGTCAGCACGTGATCGCCATATTTTAAACGGAAAAATAGACTCGAATTGAGAAATTTGTGACAAGCTACGACAGAACTGTAATTTAAATATTTAGAGATTAATAATTTAATCTATTCTTCAACTAAAACTACGAATAAAATAGTGCATATTATGTCTATAGTTGCCGTAAATAAATTAAACTGGATTAATTTTTCTATGCACATCAGATAAAATTTCACTGAACAGCACTGGTTCCGTTTAAAACATGGCTGATTTCGTCTGCGCGAACGAGATGCGCATACTTATTTTTTTTCAAAAAGAGTGGGCATTCTGATTGTTTATTATTCTGTGCTATAACTGTGAAGACAATGTAGTTGTCAAATAAATAAAACACCAAATGTCAGAAATGTTTAATTAAAGATTCAAGAATATGTCTTCGAAAAGACACTCCAAAAAATATGTGAAAAGGACTGTTAAAGCCAAAGAAAGGACATTTATATTATGGTTCCCAATTTAGTATTTGTGGTTCTCCGTTTCGTTTGACAGGCCGTTCCGCCCCACTGAAAAATATAATTCCCGCTAACATTTAATTTTACAACGATTGATATTAGCTTGTTTTGAAGTATTTGTTGATATTTCGCAGCATTTACGGTACACTCAATAAATTCAAAACATCCTAACCCTAAAACTGCCATACAACCATAAATCAACACTCCTTTAGATCAATTTATGGTCCGTTTCAAATAGTTCTTGTGAAAGGCCTTATGCTTAGTGCGAATGAAGCTGGATTTATAGTTTGACGAACTGTAGACGTAGATGCACTGGAGACGTAACAAACGGACTGTAAATATTATCTAAATTTAGAAGTCGATGGAGTGGAATTTTTGCGCATGAATAGAAACAGTGGCTAGAGTTGGTGACCATGATACTATGATATCCTTTTATTATTTATTATTAATATTTTATAAATTATTAACTTAAAGTTCATTAAGGCTGTTTTAAACCCCCTCTGTGGGTCAGTGGTAAGAGCACCTACCTTTGAACCTAAAGGTCGTGAGTTCGCTTCTCACCTGGGTGGAGAAATTTTCGTTTATTAAAAATTAATGAATAAAAATAATTTCTATCCTTGTGCGATCGGTACTCACCGGAGGGACCGCAGACATTCGGATACAATTGTCTCTTAGCAAAGACAATGACGTCGATTTTGCTAAGTATCAAGACAATTACTCTACACACACACTACACTCTACACTAGGTACCTGACTGTAAAAATTCACTGTACCATGCCAATGACCATTAGTTGTCGACGCATTAAACTCAATAAAAAAAAGGCTGTTTTATCGGTGCACCAAATCCTAGGGACTGTTATTTACCGACAAAATGTCTCGAAATTTGGACACAATATTCGAAATTATGTTGCTTTTAAAATTATGGTTTTACTTTTTTATTTTTTTGAAATTTCTGTTGAAAAATTGGATTATACTGTTTAACGTTCTATTATAACCATTTACTTTATAATTTACTATAACTTTTTACGATCATCACTTGAGGGAGTTTTTTTTTCTGTAATCGTTGATTTTTTTTCACCTTTCTGTGTCCAGTAATAATCGAGAAAAGCGTGTTCCAACTTTGAAGAAAATTGCTAAAAAAATACTAAAATCTAATAGTGAAACGTGTTACTCATCATTGTCGCTTAGTTTCACCGTTATCGCCTTCATGACGTCAAATCTCATGAACGTACGGTCAGTTAGTTCGTGTTAAAACTATTTTGAATGGAGAGTAATGCAGTTGTTATCATTAAACTACCCGTTGGCCGGCGCCACTGAGTAAAGATAGTCTCGCGTAAGCAATGTAGAAAAGTAAGTGATACGCCCATTTCAAATCGCAGTGTGCTTGAACTGCTCAAACAGCCTTAACAAATAATCAACAAAATTCAAATATGTTTATAAACAACTTTACGAAATGGAGGGCGGGCCACTTTGGTTGACAGCACAAAATTCTTCCTTATGATTGACCAGACGCAAGTAACGCACTGTAAGAATGAAGGTTAGCCAACTCTTCCGTTCCAGTCCGTCTCACTTACGTTCCGACATGCATTTACGTTCATTTATAAATAAGAGTACATAAAAGTCTATGTTGATCTTTTTCCAGTGCATCTAAAGGAAGAAGAAGAAGAAGGATGTCTAAAGATTTCTCACTTATACATCTAAGTAGACCTTGAATTTTATGCGTTCTTTTTACTTTTATCGCTTCAAAATGCAAAACTTTTCATAAAATATTCTAACAGATAATCAATCGGCAGTGGCCCAAAGGTATTCTATAGGTTATAGTTAAAATTCTGAGAAGAACACGACTGACAAGCGGAGCATAACAGTGTCATGCTGTTAAGGGTGCCAGGTTATCGAGAAATACGCTGTAACGAAAGGGATTATCAACTTGCTTAAAAAAGGATCATCTACAAAATACTTCAGTCCAGACCTAGTTTTAGAGGTGCCAATTCCATCACAAGCCTGGACCGAATAGAACATAACCACCACTGGGAAATTAAATCCGGTCAAGCATGACAACATTTATATTGGACGGACATGTGCTAACGGGACTTAAGTAGGGAATGAGCTCAGGATTTATGGGTTGTAACAGGCTTCATTACTGAGTCAGTCAATGAAAACCTGAATACAAGTTATCCAGCCTTTGAAAATATTCGCTCGCATGGAACGGATGTTGCTACAACACATAATCTTCGCACATTTAACATAGTCACCAGCTGTAGTGACTGCTCAAAAACTTACATCGGTCAAACTGGTAGAAATTTTAATAAATGAATAGCAGAACATAAAAGGGCTTTCAATAATAGAAAAACAGATTCTACATACGCACTTCACCTTCTAGATCATAATCATTCTTTTAATGACGAATTTAAAATTCTTCACATTTAAAATAAATGCCTTAAGCTATCTTTGTTCGAATCTATAGATATTAAAAAACACATAATTCTGAATGACCAACTTGAGACTTATGCCGCTATTTTCATTAAGATAAATAGTTACTCAATGTCTGAAATGAAACAAATTTTCTAGTTTTATAAATATTTGGTATAACTAGAGATCTGCAATATTTCCTTACAATGAAATTTTATACTTTAGAAGCTAAAGTATAAAATTTCATTACATCTAAAGTTTAAATAAATAGAATTTGTAAAATAACTAAGCGGTTGGAATACCTCCTTATAGGTTGACCCTGATCCAGCCAGATTGGCCAGGTACCCGATCCGGTACATCCCTAAGTGCATATATGTCTGACTTTAAAAAGTAGTGGTCCCTGCTTTTATTAAGGCAGAGGCCACTACTGTTCTTTTGTAATACTTTACTATAACCCTTGTATCTGGTTGTACTCTTAAATAAATACACACGCTCATTACATAGCTGGTTACATTTTTATTATTTTAAAATGGTTTAAGTAGTGATCTACGTAATATTACAATAGTGACACTATTTTATAAAGTACTTTTTACCATTTTAATCAAGATTTGATAAACAATATTTTATGTCTTTTTTAGTGCCACTTTTGTAACAAATCTGTGTGAAATAATACAAATAAAAATCGAGACGATACAATACAAGATGAAAGGTACGAGATATAATAAAAGATGAAAATATATCACAGAAAGTTCAAAAATTTAAGAGAGATTAAAATTAGATATATTAGCTAAAAAACTTACGTGCTACAATTTCTTATGCATAATTAAATTAAATTTTTTTTTAGATATAAATACCTAAAATTACAATTATCCAGTATGTACCATACGTTATAACCTGATTTATTGAAATGACATCTCAAAGACACTAATAGTTTGTTGTATTTTATAATGGAACTTGTAGTATTACTTTACAAGCGACGTATAATAATATTACAAGTTAGATCATTTTATTTTACATACATAAATTAATAAAAATATTTTATGAAATACCTTTAATTTTCCAGAAACAAATTTCTGTTATTCGGTTTATACATATAGGGCGGCGTATTACGTATCCGAAGGTACTTATGCCTTTTATGTGCAGTTTTGGACATACAAGGTCTAAGGCCGTATCCTTTCTAGTCTAAGGTCGCAACAATATCCATTGGAGTTTCGTAAGTCGAAAGGCTCAAAACAATATAGCTTTAGTAGGCAATCGAACTTCGCTAGGATTGTCACACTAGCCGGTATTTCCGTTGAAATTATCGGTTTACGGTGGAATCGATCCTTGTCTGTAGACCAGATCTTTAGCTGGATGACGGGCATTATAATATCTAATATAATCTTTTCGATTTTGTAACGCGGAATTGTCTGTAGACGACTTACGTACCTGGCAGTGTTGAACCTCGTAGTATACATTACAAAACATGAATACAGCAACCTTCACAGCATTCAAAGTTTTCATACACACATACAGTTTCTTTTTAGGCACGAACACAGGTAGTAGCACAGAAAAACCAAGGAGTGTGGATCCTCAGTATGATTAACAAAACCGACAAAATCTATACAGATATACTCTAAGAGTATCTTCTAGAATTAGCAGGTATAATAATACTAAGGGTTAAATACAGCAGGTGCTCATAGATCACAAAAGAAGATAAAAAGGTCTAGGACATCTAGCCCTAGACTAGGACGGTTACTGTCGAAGACTCAAGATGTATTATAAGAGCATCTTGTAGGGGCAGACGGCCTGCCGACATTAGGTGACGAACTTGGCCCAGGAACATTACTTCAAGAGTAGTGAAGGAAGATAGGTCCAAGGAATTTCCATTTTTTTCAAGGAATCATTTTTAACCAGAATGATTCCGGACTCTTCTTGGTGAGTACAAAGACAAAGAATTTCAAAAGAATATCAAAAGTCACCTCATCAAAAAAAAATCTGTCGCCAGGATCACAAAAATGTCTCGTATGAGGTCAAC
The DNA here is from genome assembly GCA_918026665.1 of Diabrotica balteata. Classification (NCBI taxonomy): domain Eukaryota; kingdom Metazoa; phylum Arthropoda; class Insecta; order Coleoptera; family Chrysomelidae; genus Diabrotica; species Diabrotica balteata. The sequence continues at coordinate 24,637,466 of OU898280.1, forward strand.
CACTTCTAAAATCCCGTCCCGTTCTGCCGGGGCTTGTGAAGACGATAATACGTCATCATCTCCCATGTCACGATACTTTACGAGTTTCCTTTGTTGCCGATTATGATTCGCAACAGAAAAATCTCTATCCCAGAAGAGAGTGCTGAAGTTCTTCGCCAAATAACTGCCACAATCCTGACCAGATTGACCTACTGGATGCTTCCCAAGTATCTCAAATATGTGCTCAGGCCTTACTCGACGAATCCATGATAAATAAACTAGGTTAAATTTCAAATCTAACGATCTCAACTTGAAGGTTCAATAAATAAATCTCAACAAATTTTATTAACTGTTAAACCCAACGAGTCTTCAAATCTAACTTGTAATCTCTTAAAAGTTTTTCGCAGGATCTGAGGCGAACTTTAATACATTCCCAACCGTCAATGTTTCGAAAATAAACTGCAGACATAAAATTGGCGTCCATAAAAGGCATTCAAAAACTCAACCAGTTCCCAAAAACCTCCAGACCAACCACCATTTGGTCAAATAATCGCTAAAAAAGCCTAGGAATTCTAATGAGCAGACTAGCTAATATAGAAATGTCATAAAAGCATTCAATATGGCGGTAATACTAGACACTATCCTGATACTCTACTGATCAGGCTCAAGTAGACCTGATCATCAATAAACTGGAAAAAGTGGATGAGGCGCCTATCGGAAGTCTGAATGAACTTTTCTTCTTCTTCTTCTTCTTCTTCCAATGGCGCTACAGCCCAAATTGAGCCTTGGCCTCCTGTAACTTCTGCCTCCAACAAAGGTGATCCCGCGCCACTCGTCTCCAAGCCCTGACGTTCAATAAGTTGTGCGCATCTGCTGTGACTTCGTTCTCCCATCTATTACGTGGTCTTCCCTTTGGTCTTCTGCCCTGCATTGTACCATCCAAGGCCTTTCTCGGCAATCTGTCGGCATCCATCCGTACCACATGACCAGCCCATCGAAGCCTTTGTACTCTAGCGAACTCTGCAATAGGTGCTTCTTTGAACAGTTGGTAGAGTTCATGGTTATATCTAGATCTCCACATCCCATTTTGAGTGATGGGTCCAAAGATCTTCTTAGGATTTTTCTCTCGAAAACCTCTAATCTTCGTTTAGTGCTTTCTGTCAAAACCCATGTCTCGCATCCATAGCATACTATCGGTCTGATGATAGTTTTATAGACCTTAAGTTTCGATTTTCGATGTACCGTCTTGGAGCGGAATATGTTAATCAGGGAAAAATAGGCTTTATTTCCCTTCATTATTCTCTTCTGAATTTCGGCCTCTTCTGTTCCCTCCGTATTCATTTCGACTCCCAGATAAGTAAAACTCTTCACTGTTTCAATGTCATCCTCTACTTTGATTTGATTTCTTGTTCGCTTTGTCCGCGTCTGTGTTATTATTTTTGTCTTCTGTGTATTTATTTCAAGTCCAATCTCCTTGGCCGTTTTTTCAGCTGCGAATATGTTTCTGCTGCATCATCCACTCTGCGGGACATGAGGTTAATGTCATCCGCATATACGGCGAGCTGGACAGATTTGTTTGTTAGGAGATTGGCTCTTCCGACATTCAGCTTTCTGATGACATATTCATGTGCCAGATTGAACAGTGTTGGAGCTAGTCCATCACCTTGTTTCAGCCCTTGAACTATTTCGAAGCTGTCAGTTAATTCGTACTGTATGCGTACAGTTGCTATTGTGGAGTCCATCGTTGCTTTACTAGTCGGATATATTTCGAGGAATATTGAAGCTTTCCATGATGTTATATAACCGGCTTCTATTTATGGAGTCATAAGCCTGTTTGAAGTCGACAAATATATGTGAACATCAATATCGTGTTCCCAAGCTTTATTAAGGATTTGCTTTACTGTAAAAAGCTGATCTATTGTCAACCTGCCTTGTCGAAAACCGGTCTGGTATTCGCCGATAATATTTTCACATAATGGTTGAAGTCGCCTATTCAGGATGGATGTAAAAATTTTGTAGGCCGAACATAGGAGGGTTATGCCGCGGTAATTTTCGCATTTAAGTTTGTCCCCTTTTTTGTAGATTGGGCAGATAATCCCATTTTTCCAATCGCTAGGAATTTTTTCTTCCCTCCATACCTTAGATATGAGCGCGTGCACCTGCGTTGTTAGATATTCGCCACCTAATTTATACAGTTCGGTAGGGACATCGTCAAATCCCGGCGCTTTGTTGTTTCTTTGCGCCTGTATTGCTTGTTTGACTTCTTTAAGAGTCGGGCTGCTTATTTCTTCGTCTCCTTCCTCGATGTGCCGCAAATCCGAAGATCGTGAGCTTCCTTGTGCTCCTAGCAGAGCTTGGAAATGGCTTTTCCAAACTGATTTTATTTGCGTTGGTTCACTAATTATCTTATCTGTTTGGTTTCTGCACAGACTTGTTCGGGGTTTGTATCCTTCTCTTAGTTGTCGAAGATATTTATATGCCTCCCTTAGATCGTTGCTTTGGAGGTTTTGTTCCATTTTCTGTATCTTATTATTTTCCCATTTTCTTTTTTCTCCTCGACATATTTTATCCGCCCTGCGTCGTAGCTCCTCGAAAAATGTTCTTCTTTCTCTGGTTCGCCTTTCCATATATTTCTTGTGAGCTTCATTTCGTTCGTGTATGGCCCGCCTACACTCTTCGTTGAACCATTCTGCCCTTTGCTTCTTTACCTTTTTACCGATGGTCTTTGTTGCTGCATTTAATACTTTTGTCTTCATTTGTTTCCAATGTTCTTCAATGTCTAGGTTATCTGTGTTTGTAAGTGTCTGGGTTATTTCTGTCTCGTAGCTCAGTTTAACGTTTTGTTGGCTTAGTTTATCAATGTCCAACTGCTCTTTTATCTGTTCTTTCTTATCTCTGTTTCTTGAGATCCTGCATCAATATTTTGCTTGTACCAGCAAGTGATCAGATCCACAGCATGCTCCTCTTCGACTTTTTACATCTAGGATGTTGGTGGCAGCTCTTTTGTCTATTAAGACATGGTCAATTTGGTTAGTAACCGCTCCACCTGGCATGATCCACGTTGCTTTGTGTACATCCCGATGAGCAAAGAACGTAGAGCTCACGATCATGTTTTTCCTGCTGGCAAAATTAATTAGGAATTCCCCGTTCTCGTTGTCGTTCGACGAGAACGAGAATGAACTTTTACAGTTCCATAAAGCAACGTTTAGAGCAGAGACCCTGTGGGTCAAATGTGGATGTAAAAAAATTTACCGTTGATATGGCGAGGGCTATGGAGGACCTGTAGGAGGGAGTAAACTTAAGTGTACTCAATCTTAATAATATACATAAAGGAAAGATCCTTAAAAAAGTATCTTTTAAAACCATCAGAAGTCTAGATGGCTTCAATCATATTCCTGCAGACGAACCTCCAGCAAAGTAAGACAGCTTCTGCAAGAGTGTTGCTGAGAAGGTTCGGTGTAGCTTTGACACAAGAGCCTTGGGTCTACCTAGGCCAAATAAAATGTCAATCGAGAATTAGTGAAGAGCCGATCTGCCAAACCTTAAGGACCTGTATAATAGTCAAACCACATATTAAAATACTGCCGTTGATGAATTTATGTTTCAAAGATTTAACGACGGTAAATATAGAGATCACAAAAGATGGAAGTATAAAAAAGATAATTCCCGGATCAGCATACCTTCCGTATGGTGACCCCGAACAACCATCACCAAAGGAGATAAAAAGTTAGTTTCAAAGGAGATGAAACAGAAAAAGCTGGTGAAAAATTGTAGTATAAATATACCGCAATTGATCATCGGCTGTGTTCAAATGCGCACCATCTGACTTGGGGTAGCCCAAACACCAACGAAACAGTTGATTTGTTTTTTGTTATTAAAAAATTAAAAGTACAAAATTCGTGTAGTGTTGTATTTTAGTGCACTATTATTTCTCTGTACAAATTCAAAAATAAAATTAAAAAGTATAAAATATAAAAATACATGCAGACACCGAAATAAAATAAATAGAAACGAATAGTAACGAGGCGTCAGGAAGCACATACTCATGTTGGCCCTTCAAGCAAAAAGACAAAAGAGGGAATGTAAAGGTAATGGGGGCAAACATATTGTTAGACAGGAAGTGCGATCTTTAGAGGCCACATTAAACAAGGAAAGAGAGTCTCTCTCCTTGTTTGACATCAAATTTAGTTGGGTTATGTTATTGTTTGTCCCAAATGTCACATGAAATCTTATTTATATTGAAGTTTTTTAACAATGGTGTCGCATTTTAGACTATTATCGTTAATAATTAATTAAAACTTTCTCGTCTAAGACACATTCTGAAAAATATTATATAGCTACTGATGATAAGTGTCGGAAAATTTAAATTTGGCGCATTCGCATTTCCGGATATGTCCGCCATCAGAGGCCACTTTTTTGGTCTCCTTTTCATAAGGATTAGATTCCCTCTTTTGTCTTATTGCTCGATGTGTTGGCCACATCGCCTTGGATAAGGTCTCTCCAATAGTACATAATAATAAATAGGTACGAAAAAATAATTCATAACAAATACATGATAGAATATAATAATAATAATACAATCATTATCCCATTCAGTTTCGTTGAAAAGTTAAATTAATTTCATTTTTCAAGATTGGTACTATTACCAAAAGAGATTAAAAAGTTCATTGGATCGAAATAATTTTCTTTTTTAATTGACTTTAGATCCATGCTCTCATTGCTCATACAATAAACCTGAACCAAACGACGAGCCACATCCGGATCAGTTCTTCTTTATTAGCCATTTTACAATGCTGTCACTAAATAATAGTTTCTAATAAATAAATAAATAGTAAATATTTGTAAATATAACTTTGTAATAAATAAAAATAACTTTAATAAATACAAAATCACCCAGCAGTCTGACACACAATCATCATATAAATAGTTTCGTATCCTATTTTTGTTTCTTTCCTAATTTTCTCCTCAAGAACATTCCATACATATATATATATATATATATATATATATATATATATATATATATATATATATATATATATATATATACATATACAGGGTGGTGAAACGTCAAACAGGCCATAGGATAATCAATGGGAAATTCTAAATTGTTGAATTCCTGCTCAAGAAAAACTATTTGTAGAGCACTGAAATATGTAGCGAATTCAAATGTTAAAATTGTTCTACGAATTACTCGTATTTCAAAATTTTGCAAGAATATAACACATTTTTCAGGCCACCCTTAAAGTGAGGCCACACGCTGTGCAATAATATGTGTATGACATGTTGCGTTTGGCCATAATGATGTTTCTGATATTTGACAATATTTGAATTGCCAAAGTTTTTATGTTGTATTTTATTGTTTAAAAAACAATATAGTTGATTAAAAAATGTATTCAGTTGAGGAGAAAGTAGCAATAATAAAAAATTTTTATTCAGCCAATAGTGCGCGAATTGTTAGTTCTTTATTTAGCGTAAGATATCCCAATAGACCCATACCAAGTCATTCAACAATTCAAAGCATTTTACAAAATTTTGAAAATACTGGGACCGTGATTTCTAATTGTACCTGTACAAACAATATTGCTTAGGTACCAACAAATTTAGAAAATCGAAATGAAATAAATGCATTAACAGCAGTTGTAGAAAATTCTAGAATAAGTTCTCGGACCATTGCAGACAAGTTTAATATAATTCCACGGCCTTTGAAATTTTGAAAAAGAATAAATTCTGTTCATATAAAAAATTCAATGTTATCAAGAACTAAGAGAAGGATATGCTGAGCGACGAGCGAAATTTTGTTATGAAATTTTAGAGAGGGCTAATGCGGACAGACAATTTTTAAAACACATAGTGATGAATGTACATTTACATTAAATAATGAACCAAATGTTCAAAATTATAGGGTTTGGTCGACAAGAAAGTCTGAGGATATTATTGAACGCCATACCCAATATCGTCGAAAAATAAATGTCTGGTTAGGAATATTTAGACAAAATATTATTGGACCATTTTTCTATGAGGAAAATTTAAATTTAAAAAAGTTTTTAGACCTGCTACAAGAAGAGATTTTACCCAGACTTGCAGAAATAGCTCCAGATGAAGAAGAAATTTGGTTTCAAATAGATGGATGCCCGCGCAGAATAACTGGGAGGTTATGGAATTCCTTAAAAACAGCTTTAATAATTGTTTGATTGGACATGACTGTAATATTAAGTGGAACCCGAGATCGGGAGATCGAGCTCCAAACGATTATTTTATCTAGTGGCACTTAAAATCAAAAATCTATTCTGACCAAAAATTTACAGATATTGAAGCATTAAAAATGTGAATTATTGAAAAGTGTGCAAAAATAACGCCACACATTCTGGCTAATGTTAGACGAGAATTTTACAATCGAGTGGGATACTGCTTAGTACAAAATGGCTTATTATTGGAACATTTGTTATAGTTTTATGTTTAGAAATGATCATAAATTATTTTTAGAAAGGACCACAGTAAAACTATATTGAAATTCTTTGAATTGTTGTATAACCTGGAATTGAATTGGAGTGTATTATAATATCCTACGTTAAATAAAGATCTGATCACTATTGCTTGAATACATTATTGCGATTTTTCGTAAACTGAGACAATTCAAATATTGTCAAACATCAGAATCATCAATATGACCAAACGCAACATGTCATACACATTCTTGTACCGCGTGTGGCCTGACTTTAAGGGGTGGCCTGAAATATGTATTATAATTTTGCAAAATTTTGGAGTGCGCTTAATTCTTTGAACAATGTTAATATTTGTTTTTAATACATATTTCAGTCCTCTATCAATAGTTTCTTATGACTTTTGATGTAAAATAATTATTGAAGCAGGAATTCAACAATTAAGAATTTCCCATTGAGTTTACTATGCCAGTTTGTAAAATAAATATATATATATATATATATATATATATATATATATATATATATATATATATTCTTATATACCTTGGAACACTAGATACCGTAGGCCCAAGAGATAGCAGACTACCCTGCTATAATCCCAAAGCTACATTAGCGGTAAAAAGGGAGATTATTATTATAAAGATATGTTTTAAAAGTATAAACCTTTTATATTGACATTTTTGCTTCAGTAAAATATCAGTA